>CM042444.1:12476252-12961252 GCA_023631565.1 Gymnocephalus cernua
AACTGGAAAGGCTGACATCTGTTGGCTAGCATTTGTTACTGCAGTAGAGGGGCTCTTGGTGGACCAGCAGGGAGGACTGACGCGGTATGAAACAGTTCAGAACTGGTGCCCTAGAAGAACAGAGCAGAACACACTTAAAGAGACATGAGGGGCAAAACTCCCCGAGTCCATGAACCGAGAAGAAAAGTTGCCTCCAGGCTAACCTCACAGCTGAAGCGGAATCACCCCGAGTGATTTTAGTGAGTGCCTTTTTCCTCGGATATCATTTGTTAAGAGAGTAAACCCCTTCATGCTTGTGTGAAACTTAATTCCCTGGTCTGTCCTTGAGCAGTAAACTCTCACTGAGAGTGACCCCTCCGCCCCCACACACACACACACACACACCTATTCAACTCCTACCACGCCAGATGTTACTTTTCATCTGTGATTTATTGTGCAGTTTAGATAAGGGGTAAACAAATAGTCTTCACAGTCCATAACTGCGAACACTGCTTTTCCGTCGGGCTTATCGCAGGTCACAGAATACAAAGTTAGCCGACGGTGTAGAGACAGGAGGGGGGAGGAAAGAAAATGACAAAATTGCAGCTTTTTCTCTGAGTCGCCAAATCGGCCTGAGTGTAAACATACAAAAAGTCCTTCTGCACACATACACACACAAACAACCCTGAGCCCTGACCTGTAGGAATGTGTGCTCTCTGTGGAGGACGATTAGCTGGCCAGCCTCTTAGCTCCTCCAACACACAGAAACCTCATTGTGATAAAGCCCAGTCAATGTTTGACACACGTTATCTCCCGTCCCCTCTCTCCCTGGGCCTTTGGTCGGATCGAGCTGCCACAGCTCTTTACAACGATTTAGGAAGCCATTTGTTTTTCAAGGAGCTGTTTACACAATGGCCACCTACCACACTGGGGACAGAGGCAGAGGGACAGGAGAGGGGAGTCGTTTGAAATATAAATCACAACCGTTGCCAGCTTTTAACGGCAATGGCTCTGGCTTTTTTTTTTTTTTTTTTGGACTTTCCGATCTTTTTGCATTCTTTATCGCGGGATGAGGCGATAAGAACAAACAAGTCAGCGGCTGCCAATGTGCAAAACTATGGGAAAAGAAACACGTATCTTGTGTGTGTGCCTGTGTGTATGTGTGTGTGCATGTAGAGGAGGGGAGGTGATAAAAGAGAATATTCCTCAAGGAGGATCAATAGTTGTTATTCAGCCCTGCATGGGTCCCCTCCATAGGAAGCACTGACACTGTCCTAAGAGTCTGCCGGCTGTATTGATTTTAATTTATTTTTAACTTAGTGATGGATATGGGACATGTCATGAAAGAGAGGCATTGGTCAAATAATTACCAACATCTATTCATTAATTGGAAGGCAGAAGAGATAGAACACTCAATATTCATTACGGCTTGCAAAGACTTTGCAAATGTGCTGTCTGACACAAGGATGTCAGAGAAATATGTCGATCAACTAATCACGCAATGCAAATTTGTCCCTGTGAAGCAAAGTGGACGCAGCACACCGTTTCCCCTTCAGTTTCAGAGAAAAAAAAACAACTTATAAACTTCAAAAGGATTACATATTTTATATACATTAGATCCTTAATCCATGTTCTCTACCTTTTGTGCTTAAGACATTTAAAAAAAAAGTGAATATTGATAATAAACACACAATACATTGAATAAGTGGTGCTTTCAAATATCACTGAAATTATTCCTGATTCAACATGAAAATATATCACTATTAAACAGTATTTGTTTGTTTTGACGAAAGAAGGAATGTTTTTATCTTCTGGAGGATGAAATATTGACACACATCTTGTGGGTAGCGAAGCTGTTTGGTCGAAGTATCTTCAGGCAGAGACGGGATGCTTAAATGCACACAAGAGGACGTTTTCTGAAAAGCTTACAAATTGCATCAACAATCCAGTTTATGAAATTCAATCCCAAATAACGAGCCACAATTAAACTCAAACACTGTGTGAGAGAGGTAAATCTAATTAACTGCACGCGTGAAAAGTGATCTAATGACGTTTTGTATTTCAAGCTTGGAAGATTCAGGCCTCCGCAGAATATGAATCACACTATTCAGCAGATGGAAGGTGCGGCTGTTGTTGCTATAACAGAATCAGCAGTCTTGTCATACATATGCTGCATAAATATATCATCAAAACCCTTGTAACCTGCAATAATTCGCTTGATTGGCTCAGTGAGTGCAAGTTCCTTTGGTGTGCATCAAGTCAAACTGACCATAGTGGCCTATGGGTGCTTGCAGACAGGCACTCGTGGTTATTGAGTACAATCACAACACTAATTATCCTGCATGCAAGCTACTGCAGGGCTTTGCCCTTTGAGAGAGGCAATCAAATAGCTGACGAAAGGCAGAATAATCATGCTGCACTGAGAGTGCTGGGCATAGCGCATGCACGTGTGTGTGTGTGTGTGTGTGTGTGTGTGTGTGTGTGTGTGTGTGTGTGTGTGTGTGTGTGTGTGTGTGTGTGTGTGTGTGTGTGTGTGTGTGTGTGTGTGTGTGTGTGTGTGTGTGTGTGCGCGCTGAATACAGTAAGTGCATCAACTTCAGTAAAGCTCATTTTATTTGTTCGATGCCTTTTAGGTGGAGTGCACCAACACTGGGTTAAACAAGGTAACATGGTTAAAACATGTTTGATGATAATAATAATAAAAAAAAAAAAAAGATCTGTGGTTACATGAAATTGATCGTTAAGTCTTCAGTTCATGTGTTTGAGATTTAGTTGTGAATAATGAACGAGGCTGTGAGTTAGCTAACCAATGACGTCCATGAGCTCTTCTCTCATCTCGTGTTGCATCATAAGCAAAGTTACAGCCTCCTTTTTCCCCACCCAAGCTAGGGTTAAATGGTTAAGTTATGATTACTGTATGATGAACTCAGCGAAGACACGCAATAAAGAGGTCTCTGCTGAACCATAAAACTGTCAAGATACATCACAAAAGTGTCAGATTCACCACGCGCAACATCACAACAAAAAGAAAATAAGACTCACTGTCCTCTCTAAGCAATCATCACTTCCTCAACTTAACAAAGTCTGAATATTGCATTAGGCTAAATGAATGTGTTGGAGGATAGGAAAAACTACATTGATTTTAAAATATCTTGCTTCTGCTATAGAGCCATGCCCAGTAATAATCAATAACTTGACTGGCATTTCTTAGAAGCCTCTCTCCACTAACAGCAATACAGTATGAAACCGACACTCACTATGCCAAGCCACCAAAGAGAATCCATTGATTTAATCCTTGGCTTCTTTATCTATGCATTAATGCTCCAACCATGCACCAAACTGGGGAAAGTTGGGCTCTTTCTGGATAATGTAGCGCGCATACTGTACAATAAAAACAGGCAGTAGGTTTGCCGCCGTAGTCGGTGTTTCAGATGTTGCACGGTGGTCGGGCATACACAGATTACATTACTTGGACTGGCACCTGCCATGGTCTCATTTCAAGGTGATTAAGATACTTATCAAATTTATTGTGCTGGATAAACATCCCTGAGTTCCCTACTGAGACAAAATTTTGACACATTTCCACACTCAGTTTGAAAGCAGGACAGTAAATCACACTACACCACAGGGGCCATGAAGCAAAATGCTCTTTGGTCAAATTTTTAAGCAGTGCCCCCTCCCCCCCCCCCCTCCACACACACACACAGACACCTACTTGCACCTCAATCTACTAGCCCAATAGAGGAAGGCAGCCTAAATGCACCATCAGCATTGAGGTTTGGCTGAGCTGCTACAAGGGTATTATGTTCCAAATTCTCTCCAGCTGGAGTTAGGAGTGGCTCGCCCATCTCCTTTTTAACCCATTCCTAAATCACAAAAAAATTAACCCCTGCTTCTTTTTACACCCTCCATCTCCACAATTCAATGTTTAAACAGTCAGGCACCTGAGAAGTAGTGGCGGGAATTTGGGGGTCATCAGGGAAAGCCTTCCTACAGTGGTCTGGGGAGTGAGGGAAAGAAAACAAAAACACACACAGAGAGAGAGAGAGAGAGAGAGAGAGAGAGAGAGAGAGAGAGAGAGAGAGAGAGAGAGAGAGAGAGAGAGAGAGAGAGAGAGAGAGAGAGAGAGAGAGAGAGAGAGAGAGAGAGAGAGATATGTTGGCCATCTCTACGTGACAACAGAGAGAGAGAGAGAGCTGCTGTGGCAGGTGAAAGCCGTCTGCATAAAAAGGTGGCGATTAGGGGAAAGTGGCCCTGTGTGAGGCGAGAGGAACATCTGTGCCTATTACCACAGCACACAAAGGACCAGGAGGGGGGAGGGGAAAAGACCACGGTCTCCAACATGAGTAGGGCCTCACCAAACACCACAGGCTCAATTGCATGGCCCAATTTAGGGCTTTCAGTGCTGCTCGTCATTAGCATTTGAAAAAGCAAGGCAGGAGCTAGCTCAGTGAGTAACTCATGGGTCGGAGCAGGAGTGTAACTTAAGAGCTTGAAAGATGTGGAAGCGCCCCCCCCCCCCCACCCAGCCCCATGCCTTAAGCATCTTTCAGGCAGATCTCTGTAGAATGGAACATGCTGTGGAGTAATATCATATAGTATCGCTGTTTAGGATTATGGATGATTATGCAAAAGTCAGGGGGAAAAGAATGTAAGAATTTAACACAATATGGTAGAGAAATGGTGACCATTTCTGTTGATATAACTGGTTCAGAAATGGCATTCTCAGAGAAAGCACTATATTCAGTGAGGCTTTTCAGAATTGCATGATACTATCATATGCTTTTCCAAGCACTTGTCACAACTGCACACTACCAGCATCTAACCATGGCAACGCAAACCCTGTGATGCGCTACATCCATATGCATCATTGCGTATCGTATCTCAGCATGTTCAATTTGACTCCTACATTTTGAATAACTGTATTTCAAAGTGTGCCAACCTGGTTCAAAAACACAGCTAATGGATGGCAAAAGCATGAAAAATAAAACACTCATTCTGGTGAGCGATGCATCAAACTTGTATACTGGATTGCACTCTTTTTCAAAATTGAGAACACTTGGGAGGGAGATGTTTTACTTATTTAAATGCCACAAGGCATATATCTGTTTGCTTAATTATTCCAATTCATTCCAAGACAGTAAGTGCCTTGCTGGAGTGAATTATGGATGGTAAATCAAGACGCTGAGTTATTAGTTATGACACCATAAGGTTCTGTCTTAGTCAATATGTCTCTTTGAGATTGGTATTATTTAAATGGTGAATGTTGAACCGGCAAGCTGATGAGCGATCCTGATTTGAGAAACACAACTTTACACCTTGTTTACAGGTAACATGATCTCAGTGCAATATTATAAAACAGAAATCCAAACTTGGCATCAGCATATTAAAAACCAAGTGGAACCAACTTCTGTTGTCAGCTTGAATTGTTATAACAGACTGATTTCACAGCAAAGCAAAAAAGAAAAATTAATTACCACAGGATTTACCACTAACTAAGACCACCGCGATTCCATTTGCCATAAGTATGGTCACATCAGAAGCAGTTCAAGCAGAGACATGCAGGTGGACTTCAGGCTTCCTCACACCTTGTACTTCTTTTGAAAAGTTACCTTCCTTTTTTACCACAAGGCCGGTGCCCAATGACTCTCTCCGTTGACTCATTTGTGAGAACAAACATGGTGCCCCTTACAGCCCTGAGCTAAGCAGTGTGTTTGAAATAGAGACAAAAAGTGTTCAATATTTTTAACTATTAAAAAAAAAGTATGTTAAATTAATTCAGCTTTAGGTTTCAATTTAAGCATCTAAACATTAAAAGGTTCTCTAAGCGATGTTCGGTGACGTTACTTCTTGTTGACGTTCGAAGTATTGTCAAACAAAACGAGGCTAGCTCGCCCCTCCCTCCTCCTCATCCCGTCCCCTCCCCCTCCCTTCCGTGCATCCGCGCACTAACCCCCCCAACCCCCACCCCAAAATCCTTCTTGTCGGTTATTGGCAGGAACTCTGTTACGTTTCGTGGTGCAGGTTGGCCAGTTTGTTTTTGTTGCCGTTTGTGGAGCCTGGGCTGTCTACAGAGACTGTTTTTTTTACAGTGTGTTCAGGGGACAGGCAGCTAGCAGATAGTTAGGAGATGTTTGCTGTATGTGACAAAAAAATGTTGTAGCCTAAAAAGACGCGTGACATCGCTTAAAGCACCTTTAATTTGTGTTAGGCCACTGTGCACACTACGCTTTAATTGACTCCTAACACTTTTTGCTTGAAGGCCAACAGTATTAGCTGATTAACTTCACACACAACATCTAATAATATTTTGCTATTCTGGATGACAAGTCAGTTCACTTAGTGCTGGAGTGCTGGTTATGTATGTAAATTACAATACAGTACAAGTAGCTTTAACAAGTTAAAATTGAAAGTACTGCAGGATTACCCACAATTGTAACATTTTAAGTCCTTAAATTGCGTTACTATCACAAATAGCACTGCCTTATGGATGGGAGCACAATAGGTTACAGTCAGTGGGAAATCAGCAGATAGGCTGACCCTTTTTCTTTTATACAAGTACATTTTTCTTGATCTTGAGCTAGATGTGTAAAGACATAGTGATACATTATGCATGTTAGAGAAGTAATTTTGCCCTGATGAAATTCTGCATAAGCGAACATTAAAGCAGGTAAGTTCAAAGGCAGGTCTTCACACAACTACGACCACGCATGCTGAAACAGAAAAGATCAACAAGGAAGCATCCCTGTTACTTCAGATGGCATTACAGAATGTAGTTCTAATCATTAGACGGTTTGTGTTATCAGGGCATGAGGTGACAATGGTTTAACATTAAAGCAGGTTTTGAACTGAATATTAAAAGCCACCCTCCATCATTCATTTGAGTAACCGCTTTCAAAGGGTTTCAGGATTCCAGGGCACATAAATGTTTGAAATGCTGCTGGAGTGATGCATGACGGCTACATTGTGCTTGAGAAGCACGCAGTCTGAAGGTCATCAGATCTAATTGTCCAATGGACCAAGTCTTGATTGCTGCAACAAATCCCCACAAGGTTCATAGGAAGCCCGATTCAAGGAAATGGTAGTGTGTTGTCAGCACATTTTCATGTTTACAGAAAACAGAGCAAAACGAACGGGCATTTAGGTCAAGTATTCTAACTGAAAGCCAATAGAATCCAAACATGGCAACATGTAGCCTATAATCGACAGAACATTCATTTTGTCTCTTAAACAACTGTGAGGATGTGTATGCTTTGACACACAATACATCTACTGTGTGCGTAGTCTTGTGTGTCCACACATGTAGAAGGATAATAGTTATTTGCATCCTTGCAAATAGTGATCAATGCATACTAGCAGTCCTCTAACCTCTCCATCGGTGCAGCAAAGCTTGCGGCGGCTCAATTCTTTCCCAACACATAATGTAAATGCTCTGTGGTGCACATTTAATGTGATGTCATTGTACTATTGACATCCACGGATGGACCAGCGGTCGAAGCTGATTTGTTTAATATCTAGTTGAGCGAATTCTATTGACTTTCATTTTTTCCTCATATACTTGCAAGATGAAAACATATCTTTCTACCCAGAAACTCTGACCCAATATGCCTTTCTAATTTTTTCAGAAGGACATGCTATATTGCGCGTGCGCAAGTGTGTGTGTGTGTGTGTGTGTGTGTGTGTGTGTGTGTGTGTGTGTGTGTGTGTGTGTGTGTGTGTGTGTGTGTGTTAGCTCCATTCAGGACTTATATCGATATAAGCCAGGCTTAATCCTTTCACTCTGATGGCTTCTATGACAGCGGCACACCATCAGATAAGAGGTCATTGAACTGCAGCAGCCACCCCCTCATTCAGAATAAATGGGGTGCAGCAAGAGTGCACCTTACTATGTGCGGCATTGCTCTGGTCATAATGAAAATGTAATGCATTTTGGGTTCCAGCTGCCATCACTACTGCAATAGACAGAGTTCATACTGTGGATATTACTTGTGTAACTTGCCCAATTTGTCCCTCGAAATGATGCACATACAAAGCAGAAATATCAACATTTGATATGTATGAACTTACTATCATGGTGTTTTTAAAACAAATTCAATTCAACCTATTTGTGAGCTTCTTGGCTCAATGTTAGCTGTATCATGAGTGCACATTTTTATTGCATCAGTTTTTCAGCCTGAAATTGAAAAAAAATAAAACTAAATTCCAAATGTCCATCAACCTTGAGGCCAATATGAGACATGCATCGATCAAAGTCCATGTCAGACTAATGCTCTTTCCCGTTTCTTGGCACAGCATGACCATATGGAACTGCAGAGCTTTCCTTTTGCTTAGCCAACCAGTTCAAGTTGAAAGGAGCGCGTAGCACAAGGAGAGAAGTCTTTCTGAAAAAACTACATTTAATATCCACACGGGTGTTGCTTTTTTGCTCTGTCTCTCTCCAATCCCACTGAGGGACATGAAACCCAGAGACCACAGACAACCTTGATTGAGGCACAGCTGAAACATGCTAATGCCCCGATTTTGTTTTCATTGGGAGGGCTCCCTGGCTGTGGCATATCATTTGATTTTTGCATGCATCGAATCGCTCCGTGTGAGCTGTCACAACATGTGTTTCTGTCTGCTGACGCCTCAACGAGCACCTCTCTTTGAGCAATCATCTGGGGGACAACGCTGATGTTTATTTTGGCAGAAATCCCATCATGCATTCATGCCCATTTCCTTTGGTCCGAGTAGTTGCCCTGCATGTCATTGTAAACTAGACTATGTAATAGAATATGTACACATGGAGGCCTAAGCTGGGCACAAACAGGAAGATTTAAAGATCCCCACAAGCCATAAAGTGCTACAGAAACTGAGCAATTTGCAGTAAACTAATTATAATCCAATTTTCTAATCTCTCGCTCGTTGCCGTTGCTATTTTCCACCTCTCTCCCCGGTTCTCTACAGTCTTGATAGTTTAAAACCTGGTCCATTAAAACAACCAGCGCTTTTAATGACAGCATGTTAACGCAGCACAAAAAAGAACATTCTCCTTTGCCTTTTCTTCATTTAAATTCAATTATCTCCGAGAACAGTTAGACAGCAAGGGAATAATAATAATAATAATGAGGGGTATGCACAGAATGAAGGTGTGCAATGGCCGCGCTGTGACATCTTTTGTTCTGTTTTCGGATTGGCAAGATAATGGCAAGGGCTGCTGAGAGGGGAAAAGTGGAGCTCACCGCGCAGGTTATCTTTCATGGTGTACAGGATAATCACGGAGTGGTGAAAGCTGGGGAGCAGCAGAGACATATCTTCTTGGAGATCAAGGTCAAAACAACTCAAAGGAAGGTGGAAATTCAGTTTCAAAAACACTCACAGCTGCCTGAAACATATTGATCTAGCTCCTCTTCCCTCTACCTCTAAAGTCATTTCTCTGATAGACTCTGGTAGAAATACATTATTTTCTTGTCATAGGCACCACAATGGATCACTGTTAGGAATATACTGCACTTACAGAGAGAGGAGAGGGAGGAACGTTAAGAGCATGCCGTGCTATATTTGAAATAACAATTCACAGAGTGACCTCTGCCTCCCATCAGTCCTGTAACACTTTACCATTCCACAAGCTGAAATTTCCATCAATCACAAACACATGACTACAAATTAAGACCATCAAGAAGTGGACATCGGATAACACCACTAAGCTAGGTGAGCTCAGAGCACGACAGTTTGTCAAGTGTGGAATTTCTACAACTAGGGTTTAGGGTATAGATAGATTTTGCGCGTCCAGTCTGGACTCCAGCATGCTTTTAAAAATGCATAGCTGCTTTATACACGGAATCACTCTGCAGAAACTTTACACAGACAGATCAATAACAACGCTGAGCACAGAGTCCTCCAAGGCACTGCAGTAAGCTCAGCCACTGATGTATCTGAGCCAAGTGGCCTTTGCAACAAAGGAATAGCAACTCCCTCTTATTCCTTTGATTTATGCCCTTGGAAGTTGGCACATATTCCCACCAAAGCGTGTCTAACCATCTGATTGAAGTGATTGATGTTAAGCAAAATTGTTATCCTTAATTCACAAAGAGATACAGATCAAAGTATAAGAGACTGGCTTTAGTGAATAGATCATTATGCATTTAATTCCTTCAAACTGATTAAAAAAAATAATTGTCAATGCTTAGCAGGCAGTGAGGCTCCAAATTGTGCTGCCAGATGTAGTATCAAAAGTAAGAAATTAAACAGTTAAACAGATAAACCGTTGTCTTTTTAAAATGATACATAATCTATTTTAGTCATCTCACGCTGATTGACTGCTGGATGTTGTTCAGAGGTGGTCACTTCCAAATCTACCTCTCCTCCTTTGTTCGAGCACAAATCCTTGTTTTATTATCCAGGCAGCAGCATAAGGTCCTGACCTCCTGTTGCAGTTTCCTCCATGTTTGTTGCCTGCCTCCCCCACTCTGGGATTATTGTAATACTCTATGCACCTGCTTTGATGAAATAACTATGTGCAACTTGTAGCCAGAGTGGAATTTGATGGAGCAATGACCTGACGGATGAGAAAGTGCAAGAGACAGCTTGTGTCAAATGTATCCATATTTTAGATTTATCATACGAGCATCCGTTCCATTTAGGGATTTGTAGAAATACTTTGATTTCTTTTTTTTATTCTTATCAAATGTATGGATAACAAACATATTTTATTGTTGAACTTTTTGAACAAAGTCACTGCTAAATACAACATGCCAAGTAGCTGTACTTTCACAGTAAGCACATCCAGTTGTTGTAAATACTACAAATTATCCATTGCTGCTGTTAATAACCTTGAATATATTGACTACTGAGTGAGGAGCAACTTAGAAACAAACAATAGAAATAAACATCACAGCCTTGCATACTGTCATCTGTTTAAAAAGGTATGGATTTAATCATTCAATTTGTCAAAGTCAAATGTAAGAGTAGGTGGTGCCACTACTGTATATACAGTACCTCTGATTATCTTCTTCCAGTTTAATTTATTGACTGAGGACTTAATTGATTTACTGACACTATTCTCAAAGTCACCTCATCAGCACTGTTCCAGAAAAATAACACCAGTGCCGTGGATGAGTAGCTTATCCAGCTAATTAACTGTTGTTAATCAGATGAAGATGAATCTAATCATCTATTTATGACATAATCCTCTGACCAAAAAAATGGCTGATATCAAATAAAGCACAACAAAACATGAATTCTGATGACTTGTATGGGGGGTGTGTGTGTGTATATATATATATATATATATATATATATAAAAAAGTAGGGGTGGAACGGTACACAGAAGTCACGGTTCGGTTCATACCTCGGTTCAGACATCACGGTTCGGTACAATGGAGGGAAAGGCAAAACAAAATGCAGAAGGCAAAACAAAATGCAGAAGGCAATTTTTTTTATTGTGCATGTCTCAGGCTGTACCACCTAGTGTCATACAGTCTCTTCCCTGAGCTAGCTGAAACAGCCTGAAGTGTATAAAGTAAGATGTAAACAGTAAACAATAAGTACCCCACATCATCTCCAGACTCCATCTGGAACTTGTAAACAAATTAAGATAACCAGCTAGTAGTGTGATTATAGGAGACAAGCGCTGCTCTCATATGTGAATGCACAGAGCAGGGATGTTAAAAGAGCAGCTTCGGTTAAACAGAGCAAGTGACAAGTTTTCGGGTTAGCTTCACATGCTACAGCTAACGGCGGATATAACAGTGGAGCTAACAGCTAACAGTGGAGCTAACGGCAGAGCTAACAACGGAGCAAACAGCGAACAACGGAGCTACCAACTAGCTAACGGTGGAGCTAACAGCGAAGCAAACGGGCCTGGAGGCCATTTGTGGTCGAGGCAAGAAGGAATACAGCTATGTCCGTGTTTGGTTGTATATGGAAGGGACTAGTTTGCTTCGTGTGGACTCACTGGACCCAGAGTGATAGAGAAAGACTATCGGCTCTGATTGGACCGACTCAACACGTAGGCGGAGCTCGGGAGGTTCAGAGCTAAGGGGGGCTACAGATTAGGTGTCTGTGTCCCTAAAAAAGCACATATCTAACAGTAGTTCCGCATTACATTACATTACATTCATGTACCGAACCGAGACGGCCGTACCGTTTCGGTTCAATACGAATACATGTACCGTTCCACCCCTAGTATATAGTGATACTGGCATGTGACATCATGGTATAACCATGCACATCCTACTAAATCTTAGCATCAATGTGGATACAGTGAGCGCCACATATCACTCTCCTCAAGGTTCAGGCTTTTTCCAATAGTGTGGAGAAAGAAATAGAAAAAAAGAGTAAATTGCTTATGGACAAAACCCTGACTTCAAACAGAACAGCTGACAACGGAGTCAATAAATGGGTCACATCAGGCGATCCTGGGAGCAGACAAGGCCAGGTTATTCTGAGATCAGATCCCCTACATGCGAACGCAAGGCACTCTGCAGTAGGTAACTGAGTTCACGTTGATGAAACTCACCTGTGTTGGGACCTGACAGAGCAGTTCTACCGAGATTTGGACACATCAATCAATAATAAGAACAACGCAGCTTTGTTGATTACACAGGGACCTGCAGGAGATGGACACAAGCATGCACTATCTTTCTCCCTGGCTCCACACCCACCTACACCCACACATTCTTCGGTAGAATAATTGCGTGCCACCACTGGCTGTCAAGCTATGTCACTATCTCGTTAGCGCTGGTATTGGCTCCGTCGTACCCGGTAGCATCAGGAAAGGTCAGAGTGGCCGTGTCTGCACTGTCACACTGAGTGCAGGCTGGACAGACACAGCAGGCTCTGCCCTGTCTGTCTCAGCAGGAATAATTCATGGAAGTTTATATACAAACACCTTAGATAGGACCGGGTTGGTTTTGGTTACAGCGTGTCAGCTGTAAACATAATATAATGTAAAAAAATACATAATCATTTTTTTTTTTTTTACAAATAATGGTCAATAAAATTTTGACCATTGACATAATTTGTGCATAAATACTCAAATCTTTTCTACACATTCATAAACTTGAATTTTCTCATGCTGATTTTTTTTTTTTTTTTTTTAAATCACAGGGCAATATACGACCTTTAAATTATATTTGAACATCATTTCACAAGTTCAGTTTCTTACTTGCCCTTTTTGTGACAGCCCATACAATTTGCACTTGTAGTACTTCATCAAAATCAGGGATTTAAAATGTGTCATGCATGTGAATTAAGCCACAGCTTGAAGGAGTATCCCTCACATACAGTATAGTGTTGCCATATTGTCAACAGCAGCTCAAACTGCATGTTTCACACTGCTATGCTCTGTCTTGTTTCTCTCCTTCACAGATATGAGTTTGACTCGCATAAGCAGCCCCGAATGTTTTGAGTTTTTTGAAACTGCGATGATAACAGTATTCAGATTGGGGAGTGGATGAAGGCTGACAGGTGGAGAGACACAAACAGGAAACCTTACTGATGCCCTGTCTGCCAAACCCCTCTGAAACACGTCCAAACTGACGGGAAGGGAGACAAAAAAGCTAGACCCAATTTATTTCTCTCCGTTGTGAGCCTTTCATTTTGGTGACTGGCGCCAGTTTGCTTATCAACTGCAGAACTATTAGCCGCATCAAATCAATGTGTTCATTGCTCTCCTCTTTTTTTTTTCTCCCTCCTCCCTCACTCCCCCTCTCTCTCTCTCTGCCAGACAGGTCAGATATTAGAAACCTGTATTATCAGGTCTTCCCAGGATGCTGGTGGAAAAGTTGATTTGCAACGCCCGATTGAATCTACTTATCCTTCATCCCTTTCCAACCCCCAGCCAGCTACCCCAGCAGACAGGAGCCCAATGGCCTATCTACACTGAGGTGCCAAGGAATAAAAATATCTATCTACAGAAAAAGGGGGAGGGAAAGAGGAGACAGAGGAGACAGAGAGAGGGGAACGAAAAGAGGGGCAGAGTGTCGGCCTACATGTCACAGCTTTGGACAGCTTGGGGGAAGAGGGGGGGGGGGGGGGTAATCAATGTACTACTTGCCTCTTCCCATCCCAAGCCCAGCCCCTTTGCAAACATGTATCTACTTGCATTATACATCCATTTATCAGTCAGCAAACAAAACATGTCACACCCCCCCCCATCCTGAATCCCACCAGCTCACGCCACACACACACACACACACAGGCAGTGCAGAGCAAACCTTTCAGACAAAGTTAAATTAGTCAAATCCCTGAAAGGAGATGAGCAGAGCAAAGGTCACAGAGAAATTCATTAAACGACTGTAACTTGTGCTAATTGAAGCTAGCTTGTGATAAAGGAAAACAGAGAAAAGAAATATTTATCTGTCGACTGGGGCTGCCACGGCTGAGTGGCCGTCAGTAGCACAAAGAGAGCCATTATGGCTTTATCTTCGTAAATAGGGGGGTAAGTGAGTCTTGGCTGCAGACGGAGGGATGAAGGGGTGACAGAGGAGTTGGGAAAGAAGGGGTGGAAGTGGGTGAGGTGACTGATGAGTGTGTGGAACTGTGGCTGGTGGAGAAAAAGGGGAAGAATACACAGAGTGGCAGCAGAGGGGGAATAGCTCCAGAAATGCCGCCTTCATCAGGAGGTGATGGCAGGGTGTGAGGGGGGGGGGGGGTCAATATGTGAATGCAATTACTGTAGACCTCCCAAGTCTGACTACTGAATCAAATCAACACTGTGGTGGCAACTCAAGTGCCTAATTTCATTCTGTGTGCCCTTCATTCAGGAGACAAAACGGACAATTAGAGTAATGACTATGGCAGGTGTCCTCACATAAAGAGGTGTCACCAAAAAACTTTGTAAGTGCGACGGCTATGACAAGTAAAACACTGAGTTGCAGAGAGCTGAGTGGCTCGGAGCTTTGTGCTCTGCTGCAACGACACAACCACAGATCTAAGAGGACAGCTGTCAATGGCGACGCAGATGTCACCGGGCCAGAAATCTTTGGTTTGGACAGGGCTTAGTGAAGTTCAGTCCTTTGACTTTAATCTCAGACACAGTTGCTCCCTTTAACAAATGCTCCCTGTGCAGAACTCTTTGAGTTATTGGCACGGGAGCACCTGCAATTAAGGCCCCCAAAATAAACTTCATTACCACCAGCATGTCTTTTTGTTTCCCTGCAGACGCTTTCTGACGTCTGAGGCAAATGATGTTTGACTTTCGGGCCTTGGAAACTTTTAATGGAGTTCATTCTGCAATCAACCTGGCTGGGGGAGCCGAGTGAACTCTGACTTTGCCGTATTGATCTCCTCCAATGTGTTTACAGGCTGAGGTCACAAGAATCCCTTCTCCAGCCTGTAAAGGGGTCAATAAAGTCAATACGGAAAATTAGGTAATACTGGTGTAAAACATCCCTGGATGGTCAATTTCCATTTTAGTAAACTTTATACATGTGACACACAATTACGTCCACGCGTCAACATGTCAAGTTGTCACATACTTTCACTGGACAGGGTGAGATTAAATCTGGACCAGGCGGCAGGATGCAGCCTATATCTAAAGGGGCGGGAACTATGAGTAAACAAATCACCTTTTGTCAAGTCCAATGATAAATCACTCCTGTATAAAAGACGGGAGGATTAATGGCGTTTAACCCTTTACTGCCTTGCCTCAAAAGACGTATGGACGTAATAGGACACCAGGCTACATTTGGTGTTGCTGTGCAGAAATTACTGCTCTTCAGTCAAATAAACTTAGTCTAGGCAAAGTAACACTTACATTTTCTCTTTGTTTCAAACTATTCAATTTCAAATATTTTTAGAACTAAGGTTTTTTTTTTTTTTTTTTTACTTCATTGTTCACTACCTCCAGGATTTGGCCTTTTTTTTAGATTGTTGCAGCCAAAAATGCCTGATTTTGTGGGAGCTTTTGTAAATAATTGAGATAAAAGTTGCAATGTCTTTTGTATTTATTTATTTTTTCAATGATGTTGCCAGACAGTGAAATTTTTTTTGGTATACTTCTTTAAAAATAAAAATAAACTTGTTTCGGGGAGAATAAAACTACTCTGGGCTGAGTTTTCCTAGTAACTTTACCAAAAAGGCTCAGGATGCTGCAAATGTTGGTATAATATGAAAATGGCTGGTGGATTTAAGACAAAAAATAATAATGTATTGAATGAATCAAATTTGAGAAAAGTCAGTAGAAGAAAATGTAAAATAAATGAAAGAAATGTAAAGTACATAATCCTTCATAGTGACATTACTTATGTTTGTTTGTTTGTTTGAATTAGTACAACCCAGGCCGATTTTTTGTCTTTCCTTTTTTTGAATTTTGCCTTTTTTAGACAGGTTGCATGGCATGCAACAAAGGTCCGCAGCCATAGTCAGGGACATTGGTCAATGGTATGAATCTTAAAGTGGTACTCCAGCCATTTAGTAGTGGGGGACGTGTAAAAGACAGATACAAAAAAAAAACTGAAGTAGCATAGGTCTACAGCAGATATCCTGACGTTTAGCATGTAGTATCAAGCTTTAAAAACACTCGATCTTTCAATTTTCATAATGTAACTCAATAGTGTATTTTATTAGCCTTCGCTTTTTCTCCACACCTTCGGTTTCTAATGCTTTCTTTTTGTTTAATATTTCAAGTCTCATGCTGCGCTGACATGACACTTCTAATCAAACAAATGTAAGACAAAGTAATGGATGCCACTGTGTAACCAATGCTGACAACTTACAGTATGCTGTATTTTCCATGCTGTACTTTAACTACAGTACCATATACAGTCAACCAATCACTGCATCAGCAACTATTTCCAAGCACTCTCAAAGTCTCTTTACTTTTAGAGAAAGAAGGTTGGTTGATTGATTGAACCATCAATCCCGCTCTCTGGGGTCATTTTAGAAACATAATTTGATTTTAACAGCAAATTTGATAGTCAGGAATAAAGAGAATTATCAATGGCAAATACACACTCCAAGAAACACATAATGTAGGCGCCAGAGGAATAACAAAGAGGTAAGTGTAATGAATATAAAAGTGCACCGAAAAGAGAACTATTACTTGAAGTGCTACAGGTGAAATTACATAAAAACTTGCAGCATAAAATAATGGTAATACAAATCCAGACATAACTTCTGTTCATGTTTTTTTTAAATATGAGACTAGGCATCAGGATATAATACTTTTCTTTTTTTTTTTATAGGTGACTGAATCATGGCACCATTCCTGTGATGGAGACTAGATAGATATTTGTGCCATTTCTCTCTGCAAGATAGCTCTACAATTCATGACTGTAAGATAAAAAAAATAAAGGGTACAGAAAAGTGCTGCAATTTTCTGGAAGCACTGCCCATTTAGTTCTGCCCAGGGTGGACACAAAGCTTGAGTCAGTGGTGAATATCGGAAAAAGGTAACGGTAAGGCTTGTATAATCATTGGGAATGGTCGGGGGGCAGAGAGAAGCATCAAGCTCCTGTAAAGCACTCCAGACAGATACACATTGCACCAGGCCTTCTGAGATGGGAGTCCTGGGTAGGGCCTATTGCTTGATACCACAGGGGAAATAAACTGCCTAAAATAGGCATGAGGGCAGGAAATGGATTTTATTGGAGAACTAATCAAGGGGGCCGTTTTAGTGGGGCACAATTTAGATTTTGATTGGATTCCTACCGACATCGGGGTTATCAATGTGTCTCATACTGGGAGATGTAATTTGATCTTTGATGTCCACACGGTGGTCTTGATGTGTGTCCTGCTGCATGGGCAATGACTGCTGTGCATGTGTTTGTTACAGCAGCATGCGTGTGTGTATGTGTGTGCCACTGTGTATGGGGTTTATTTATAGGTAGATGTTAGGCATGGAAGGTGCAGATAATAACTGCTACTGTGGCTCAAGCTGCACTCTTTGACTGAAGTGCCCCTCTTATTAATAGTATTGAAGGAGAGCTCAGCAATCAAAATAAACGGTTAGAAAGCAACAAAGCAATGATGTTCTCTTTGTTTCAGCTTTTTTTTTTCAGTGACTTAAAAAAAAAATCTTTCACTGGCTGAGCTAAGGAAGAACTCAAATGATTTCCTCTATACTGCACTAATTACCTGTAACTTAAAAATCCACATCAAGTAGAGGGTTAACCATACCCATATTGTAGAGTTGCTGTTATTATTCTTCCTGTAATAAAGTCTGACCTGGAGCTGGTATCATGAACCAAGACTGCTTTGAACAAAAAGCTGTGAGCAGTGAACAAGTAAATATGCGGGTTACTTTAAAGGAATTGTGCTTGTGTACTTTTGATATAAGTAAAAAGTAGGTCAGTTAAAATGTACTCTGAGTAAAATTACTTTTTAAGGGAGAGAGGGGGTAGAGGAAGGGTAAAGGTAAACAATGTAGGCTATATGATGATTATGTCATATGATAGAAGTAGGCCTATTACATAAATAACAGTTAGGCTACAAAATGAAATGCATTAAAGCATCAAGGCCTACTTATCACACCACAGAGCCCCTATGTCCAAAGCAAGATACATTTCTTTGCTATAGCCTATTTGCAGACTGCATAGGCCTACAACTGATCATCAATTAGACAACCATCTTCCTCAGTATAGCCATACTAGAATGAACCAGAAAACAGGAAAAAAAAAACTCAGACAAACAAACAAACAAACAAACAAACAAACATGACCGACAATAAATAAAAACAGCTGACACCTCGGCGGGTGTAACAAGCAGTAGGGTACAGCTAATCAAATAGCTTGACACAGCAGAATAAAACATCACCAAAGCAGGGAAGATCGACATGTATAAACATTACACTCTGCAGGTGCTGCAACCACAAACACACGCATTGTAGAAATAAAGAGAGCAGCCGTTATTGCGCAAAGTGTAGCACATGCGCACAAGGTGCAGCACAGGTGCACAATACTACAACGTTGACATTCTCTGAAGAAAGTTACCATCATCCATCCAACCAACCATCACTTTGTTGTTTTACTTACCTGTCTAAACGTCATTCTGTGAGTCTTCCTCAATCTGCTCCAGGTTCACGCTTGTCCATCCTCAATGTATAGTAATATAACTCGGCCTCTCTGTCCCACTGCGTTCTTTAAACTTTGTAATCATTTTAGAGCTGTAAGACAGCTCTGCAGTCATAACTGTGACATGGTTTATTTCACACCCATCACTGAAGGGAGAAGTCACCATAAGCATTTTAGAATTTAGTACGTTAATCAGGCCCAGCTGCACCTGTTGATCACGCGACATCCTAAGTGCGTTTGATTTGCGTCACTTAACGTGCTGACCGGGTGGAGAAATTACGAATCCCACTATGGCAACGCCAAGACCCGCCCTTCAATCACTACTATTGGCCAGGCGTCCAAGGTAACGTGACCCCATTTGTTCAGGTCCTATCCCCTGACCAATCCGCTATCCTTACCTTAACCACTCGAGGTGAAATGCCTAACCCCAACCAATCGAGGTGCTTGGGAGGGCGGGTCTTGGCGTTGCCAAAGTGGGATTCGTAATTTTGCGACCGGGTGGTGCATTAAAACTGTAATTAAAGGTAGATGCCACTTTTTTTTCTTACCTTTGTCGAGTTACAATATTGCTAACCTTACATACATACATACAAACTGCAGGCTACATAGACACATATTTGCACCTGGTGACACATTTTGTAGCATGTTGATCTTAGTTATTAAAAATAAAGCACATTCATTGTTGCATACATAAACTATAAGTTGCATATTAATTGTGATGAAATAATTTTAACACTGATTGGCCTGCTGTATTTGCACACTTATTTTAGCTCAGAGAAGGACTCAATGGTGCTTGTAAAAAAGACAGAAACAGGAGCCTATAAAATATAAATATCGTATAAAAAACAAATGCACACTAAAAATGAGACATTCTTTTGTTGAAGCCTTTTTATTTGTGCATTTACAGGATCTGTCATTACGTCTCTAGTAAGCATCATTACTGTTGACGGTTCTGTATTTCTTTTATTTAATTATTATAATAATATGTTCATCAATATGTCAAGCATAACAACAAAACAGCACCAATAATAAAGTAACAATATAATTACTAATAACAGTGTATTATCATGGAGCATATGGCAGATATAGATGCAGATCTTTCTCTCAGCACTTGGTGGACCATAAGAACTAAAAAGAAAGTGAATTTTAGACTGATATTTGTACGAGACAGGAAATGCTTCTCCAATGGGATGCCAGTGTTGCTTTCTGTCTCTTGGATGTGCATTCATGTTGCATCTGTAGTGCTGTTCCATTCTTATCAAGGATCAATATGTCGCCATAACAAGTTGATGAGCTAATGTTCATCAAGCTGTGTTTCTAAGCCTGTTATTGGGCCTTGCTACTTAGTGGTCAGAAATGACCAAATACAGCTTTAAAAAAAAAAACATTGTAGTCCTTGCTGCCTCTGTTCCAGCCTCATTATGGATCAATATCGCAGCCAAAAAGTATCCCAGCTTGGCAGTTACAGACAATAATTGGAATAGAATAAGCCATGAATTGGCAGTTAGCTAACAATGTAAATGCACATCTGTGAACAGTGTGTACTGAATTCACTTTCATTTGAATACTGGCTTCTACCCTTCACATGTCTTCAAGTTCTGCCCACACCATCAGGTGTCATGAGAAGTGTTCTTTATTGAATTCAACATCTGGTGTGCTAACTAGCAATTTCTGAACCCAATTCAGCTTGTGATGATGTTGGCATGTCCCGTTTAGGTTCTGTCCAAAGAGTGTGCACTTCACTGGACACTTAGTGGACTGGTCTGTTAAAGGGTGTGTGGTGAATCTAGTCTGGTACATATATCTATAATATTGATGCAGTAGAATAGCTGAGGAAGGAATTGATGATAAAACACTGTATATGTAGAGACTCTGTGGACCTTTTCTGTTTTGCAGTTTCCTATAATATGTTAAATGTTTTTCCTAAGTTTTGACATTGAAAAGTACTTATAATATCCTGTTCTGCTGAGATGAAGAGCAGTGGCCTTTTTTTAACATGAAACACTCTAATCCCATTTAAATTGCAGCCAACACTGAGTAGTGCCAAAATATCATCAAAACCAGGCGGCTTTGATGCCCGGGCCAAGACTTTAAAGACAGAGGAATGTGGTATTGAGGGCTAGTGCCAGGTGTATACAACAGTGTGATTAGGCCTGAATCGAATTGTAAAGCAGCATATAAAATATAATGTCACTTATTAGCAACATATTTCAAGTGGGTTACTGTTACTAAGTTTGCAGATACTCAAGGAAGGATACAGAGAGACCACGTCGGCTACAATAAAGCACAGAGGTTCAAACAACTATTCTGCACATAAAAAGCATGGCACATCCATACGAGCGAGGGAAACGTGTTCCAAAGAAGGTGTCAACAATTCAGACCGAACTCAAGTGAGACTGGTGGAAAAGGCATCAAGTCTTCAAAAGCACAGACTGACCCAAACTGCTTTTCATTGCTTGACAGCTCATTCAGCATCCACACAATTCCGTAAAACAGTTTTCATGCGTGGGGTGTTTGTGAGATTAAAAACACTTCAACGCTACATGCGATGTTTGCATGTGAATAGAAGCCATACAGGGAATGTCACATCACTTATCTTTTGCATAAAACTGTGGTGCTCCTCTTGTCAGCTGCAAATAAGCTCATTGTATCCTGCTGATAAAAGGCAATCAAACAAAGTATATAATTGTGAAGTCAAGCATTAATTGCCTGTATAACTACCGCCTAATGCTGAAATAATTAAGAATGTCTCTTACTGGGGACTGGCAATGCAATTATCACCTTGATGATTGTGCTATACAAAGACATTCAGGGAAGGGAGACGGAAAACGAGAGAGAAGAAAATAACTAAAATGACGGGGATAATACAATTAGAACATGGCTGAGAGGGGAAGGAAACAAAGGGGAGACAGCCTCAAGGCTTTTTCCAACAGGGTTGCCATGTCTACACACTTCATTTGCATCCTTATAATGTCATGCAATTATGCTAAATAAGCATCCAAAGTTGTGCAGTCCTTACATAACTATTTTAGTATATTCGTCTTACAGTATTTGCAAAGAATCTGCTGCTTGAATTGCCACTTTCTCGTCCTGTCTCCCGCCCCCCAGCCAGTAAGTTCATTCAAAGTGAGCAGGTGTCAAGCAATGCATCACTTTAGACATTTACTTAAACCTTCATCAATCTGATTCACTATATTTCAATGGCAGCTAAAATGCCCTAAGCTGTGGTGTAATTTCCATTGCAGAAGGTGCCATTTTTTGTAGCTATACCTATATTATAAGATACCACAGCTTGTAATGTAATATGTGATACAATAGTGGACAAAGTCATCATCTAAAGGAAAAAAGGGCCAAATGTTCTATTCCTCAGTTTGCATTATTAAAGGTGGAGATCAAATGAAATATTCAACAGATGATATGCTGCTTTAATATTCATAGAAATGAACGTTATATTAGAGAACACATTTTTATGGGAAGTAGACTGGGGGCCACTGATTAAATTTCATTGTTTGATCACTATGCAGGGACATTATGGGATATTAGGAGGGCCAGCAGGTGCCCCCCTTTAGCAAACATTTAGGGGCAGTCTCCGAGGCCACGCAACTTTGGCAGGGCGCATCACAAGTTTGCGATGCTTAGATGTATTTCAATAATGGAAAACTCTGACTTTTTAATAGGGCGCCTGAAACGTTTTGGATGAATAACAATGTGCGGTGTGCGTGAGAAATGTGTAAGTCATAGCATGTCTCAAAAAGCAGCTATACATATTCATGTATTTACTGGCAAAGATATCACCTAAGGCAATCCTGATTCTGTAAATATTAATAAATCAGATAGGTCCCTGTGGTACAATTTATGTATTTTTATATGCTAGAGTGGCTCTTGTGTTGTTTTGTTTTATTTTGTTTTGTTTACATAAGAGTGTTAAAGAGTTCATTAAGTTTAAACTAAAAACAAACAAAAGCGCCATTACACAACTATCAGGAGAGCCTCTTCAGATACTGATTTATTTTAGACTTGGATGAGATGTTTACTAGCTGCTATATGAGTCAGCACCATTTATCCCTCTCTCTGTCTCTTTCTCAAACACACACACACACACACACACACACACACACACACACACACACACACACACACACACACACACACACACACACACACACACACACACACACACACACACACACACAACACACCACACAACACACAAAACACAAAACACACCCCCTCAGGTCAGAGAGAACAAGAGAGGGGGATGGGGTCCCTGCTGCGACTCCTAACATGATGGCATTCTCCGAGGTCACAGAGGTTGCCAGAGTTCGTGTCTACTTTTAAGAGACGTGAAACTCTACTCACGGTTTTCTAACAGTTATCTAATTGGATTAGGTCTCTAAGAGAGGCCCCCTTTTTCATCACTGGCTTTGTCCATTCACCTCAGCGCCGAATGGAGCTTTCAGGGCGCCAGACACTGAGGAGGACATGCAATGGATTAGGTGAGGTATCCTGACCAATTAAGACGAGGCCAGGTGTCGTGCTGATTGCGAGAAAATTGAGACCTTGGCCCGCCATGTGTCTAATTCTACACTCACTGCCCCGCAACCACTCATTTGCCTGTCCGCCACACACTGCTTTCCTCTCTTCCCCTCCCCTTTCTCTCTTCCTTTCCACCTCTGCGAAGGTAACCCGAGCTGCCTTCCCTTGACCCTTCTCTTCCGTGGAGAACTAATCAGACCCACCTGGAGCTCCCCGGGGCTCTGTTAGCCCCTGGCTCAGCTAGCAACAGCTGATCCAAGGAGGAATCCCTGGGGCAAACGCTGCAGGCCTGGCACCCAACACACACTGACTCAGGATCAGCCAGGGAGATTTTCCAACTGATGGTTCATTGAAACTCGAGCAGAATCATTACCAAGCCATATGTGGAGAGTGTGTGTATGTGTGTGTGTGTGTGTGTGTGCGTGTGTGTGTGTGTACCACATGGGATTGCAAAACCCTGCTGCATGTCAAACAGCAAAAAAATATAGCATCTAGACCTCTTTTTATAACATACTGTATATACATCTACACAATGTTAGGTGGATCGTTTTTTTGTACATTTTAAATATATCACCCACCAAATAGGCTATGAAGAAAGAAAAAAACTGCTTTTGATAATATGTGTCCAAATAAAGTTTTTTTCCTCATCTTTTAAGCTGGTCAGAAACATGACTCTAAATAATGCTAATGTTGCTCTTCATCTGATGGATGTGAAAAAAAGGCAAATGCTTGCTAAGAAGTTTGCCATTTCAACTTAAAAGGTGATATGATTGTTGTGTTTACAGCTTGTGTCCACTGCCCCAAGAAATCAGTAATTGCAGTTTTTAATCTTTCATATTAAATTTGGGTAAATGTGTCAATAATAACATTAAAGATGCTAGGTGCCAGAATACCCAGAATATGACATAAAACACAACCCAACAGTATGGTTTCAATAGGAGAAACAAGCCTCTTACACCTTATTGTTTCATTTGAACATGCAACACCTTACGCAGGCATATGAAATATATAAATCAGAAGGAATGATTCATATATAGTTTATGGGCTTCTGCTTTACACAGTGTTTGTCTGCTGTTTCTACAAAGGCGCAGGCTCACTAACATCACAGTCAAACAACTGTCACATGCAAACAACCTCATATTCTTTAATACACGTAACACTGATTCCCTTAACTATTTATCAAAAAAAGCAATAATAATAACAACAGCTTTTTTCATATTATTTGGAGCATTACATTATTCTATTATAGCCCGAAGGCCAACTGAAATGGGAACGGAAACATGCAGATCAAGTCCATTATGCATTGTTAAACGTTGATCTATGGTTTAATATTTGCTTCCCAACAGCAATGACAATGTGTTATTACCTTGACAGAGGGCCATAATGTGTGCTGACACGCCGGTGATTATTTAAATAAGCTGGGACAATAAATACGGCTCCACATGAACTGGAATATGAGCCTTGTGCAGAAAATGTGCAGACAGAGGAGTAAGTCCTAAATTTGGAGAGCTGGTGACTGGTGAGTGGAAAATATCAGTGAGGTGCATCAGAAAACCAGCTCACTGTTATACTGATGTTAGACTCCAGAACAACGTATAATGTAACAGGAATTAATATTAATTGATTTAACACTAGCATCCTAACATGTTAGACCTGCAAGACTAACATGTTACAGCAAGCAAAAAGTTGATTATCTTTGTTGTCAACATGGATATAACTAGCCCTATATGCTCAAGGCCTTCAGTGTCAAAAGTGGCTGTGTTACTGTTATGTGTCTTAGAGCAGTTGGCATCCACGTCCACAAGGGACACACACACGTTTCAATTCAACTATGGATGCAAAAGTATTCCTTTGACAGAGACACAGTAAGTAGCAAAGCATCAGCTAAAACAAACATAAAATCTTCTTTGCCAAACACCAACTGTTATGAAAGGCAGCGGATAGCGAGAGCATACTGGCATCCACAGCAATTAGAGGAGAAGGGTTAGTGAGGACTCCGCCTGTCCCAGACTCACACGCACTGCTCCCACACCTGTTTCTGCTCCTGGTCCAAACCAAAGAGAGAGAGGGAGGGAGAGAAAGAGAGAGAGAGAGAGAGAGAGAGAGAGAGAGAGAGAGAGAGAGAGAGAGAGAGAGAGAAAGGGGCTGGTTACTTTGTTGCAGTGCCACCTTAGCCCAGCAACGTCTAATGAGATTAGATGGTTTACTAATGAGCTCTACAGTGAGAAGAGTCAACTGTGAAGTGAAGGTCAGAAATTTCATCATCCAAATGTGCTGTTGGACTTCAGGAGTCATTAACTAATAACAAACAAATGATTTAAAGGCCCCTTGATATATTTCTCTGTTTTAATGAGCATCTAAAGTATGAAAGTAAAAGCAAAACACTGAGTTGCTCCACTTCATGAATGGAATTGATTTTGTCTGGCCTAATTTAACATATCATAAGCTTTCATATAGGAAGCCAAACATGTACTAACACATGCAATAGATATCATGACTGCAAAAGGTATTATATGATATCTGAAAATTAGCGATGCACAAGTAATTTACTTATTTTCTGCAGATCCAATCACAACTGTTAGCACGGTGTGTTCATTATGGCCCTTTGAGAGGGTTAACAATCTGCTGAGAAAGAATGCAAGCTTTTCCAATAAATTGTTTTTTTTCTAACTGTGATCTTTCCTGGAGTGGTGAGGTAAGCATCACTTGCACCTTTAATAATGTGCTGACATAAAGTCATACATGTTTAACCAATAGAAGGCTGTAAAATAATGATCCATACTGACTTTCAAGACAAGGTATTAATCTCCGACATCTTTTTGCCTCTTTTCTCTGCCACTTCATTCAGCGGGGGTTAAAGCAGATTGACCTCCCTTCAAATACAATTAATTGTTTTTGGTATTCATTTTTTTTGCCACAGAGAAAAGCTGCAATGCTGGTGAAATGTTTACCCATATGTCAGCATTTCCCGTTATTGGCACACCTCTAAATGTTTGCATTTTTTTTTATCCCGGAAGGATTTCTTATTACATGTAATACCCTGTTAACCAATGATAAAATACTAGTGGTGGGCCGTTATCGGCGTTAACGTGCTGCGGTAACGTGAGACTCTTATCGGGCGATAAAAAAAATATCGCCGTTAATCTATTCTCAAAGTTGGGTTGGGAGCTGGGTCTATAGGATACTACACAAGCTATGATGACTTTCACCTTGATATTTTAGCGCGGATGTATACAGCCTACTGAGTGTAAAACAGTTCATCACGTCCAGCTGGGAGGAGACCTCGGGAAGACCCAGGACTAGGTGGAGGGATTATATCTCCAACCCGGCCTGGGAACGCCTCGGGATCCCCCAGTCATAGCAGGTTAATGTGGCTCGGGAAAGGGAAGTTTGGGGTCCTCTGCTGGAGCTGCTCCCCCCACGACCCGACACCGGATAAGCGGACGACGATGGACGGATGAATAAACAGTTAGTAACAGTGTTTCCCACACATAAGACTAATGTGCGGCGGTGCGCCTCACAATCAACACCGCCCGCCGCACTTGCGTTTATTAATTTTTTGTACCGCTATTTCAAACATGCAGCTATTCGTTCAGCAGCATATTTACTTCCATGCTCTCCTCCGTCTCTCTGTCACTTGCGTCTGCCAGTGTGTTAATGTCAGAGTCCCGACCCGACTCTTTGCAAACAAGCGATTTTGCCCGCTTTAGAAAGTTAACTAGTCGCAAGTTTGCGGTAAAAATGCAGTTGGATTGTCGAGGTCAAAACACTATACGTGCCCACCACTATAAAACACATTTCATTTCAGCAATATCAGGAAGATGCAATCAACATGCAATTTGCGTAAGTGCACAAAACTATCATTTTTGTTAGCGCTGCATATTTGCCGAAGACATATTGCATGCCAGAGTGTATTAACACAAGGACATGCATCTTCGCTTCAGACCTGAGAGATCTTGTCACCACTATCTCCTGTAATACTGTTTATGTCCGCTAAAATTGAACATGTGGTATGGAATGACTAATGTCAGTCTAATAATTTAGTCATAATACTCTGTACCCTATAGGGGCCATCTATGGATGCTCAGTCCATGAGTACACTGCATGAATAGTGATCCATTCACCCCTCACCTTTAAAAGCCCTGATGGCAAGCCCCATTCAGCTGCAACCACTCTGTCAAGCCCAAACCATCCTTCAGATAAAACAATAAAGATCCAATGTGTGTGTGTGTGTGTGTGTGTGTGTGTGTGTGTGTGTGTGTGTGTGTGTGTGTGTGTGTGTGTGTGTGTGTGCGCGTGTGTGTGTAGAGCTAGTTCCTGTGCAAGGATGATCTCACTGGCCCACATGCTGAAGGAGGAAGAATAAGAGAGAGCTTGAGGTGATGACTTCTCCACTCACTTAGGGAACTTTGACTTATGAGGTGCACTGCATTTAACCAAGCTAATGCAAGTGAGGGCTGTGCCATTAACCTCGGGAAGAGAGGCAGGCCTCGGCGGTATGATGCATTCAGATTGGCAGAGGACAATATTTCACCATGACAGGCATTACCAATGAATAATTAAGTGTTTAATATAATGATCTAGAGAGAGAAAGAGAGAGAGAAAGGAAAGGAAAGAAAGAGAGAGACACAGACAGAGAGAGGAGAAAATGGTAATTCCACAATTCATTGCCCTTAAAATCTATCTGGCATTATTACCCAGCAGCATTGCATGGGGGAAGAGGGCTTTTGTTGAAACAAATAGGTTTTTGATGGCTCCGCCAGAGTAGTAACGGTTATTAGGTTTGAGAACTCTTTCATGATGGAAGTGGTATCCTGCCGAGCGGAGATCATGAAATTTTAAGTGGGGAATTTACAGCAGAAAGACTGCGGGACAGTAAGGCCGTCTGGGCCATGCCTGGGGACACATGTGTTTTGGTGAAGCATAATGCTGGTCTAATGTCACCTCAAATAAATAGTTAACAAGCTGGAGATAGTTGCGCTTGTTAGAACTGCAGCCTGCCTCACAAAAATATCTTCTGTCTTTATTCTTTTTTACTAGAAGAATCTGGCTTTAGAAATGAAATGACAAGTCGTTTGGGAGAGATGAAACACATCTATGATAGGGCCAAATCTTACTCTAACAAAACCATTTCAAGTAGTAGAGGCTTTGAGGAAGTTGTTCAATCAAATGGCAATACTAGAAAACCAAAGAAGATGCTGAGATAAAGAAAAACTGCTCAGGCTCCTTCAGTATGACTGGCATCATGTCGATATGGTGCAGATATTGTACTCCATGCACGTTTGAAAAGAAAAGCTGTAAAAGTGTTGCTGTTTTATATTTATCAAGTATGTTCGAGGAGTGAATAATCTTTTTCATAAATAATGTTATAACTTTACAGTGGAGACTGACCAATACTGTATTTTTGAGTCTGTTACCACTACCGATGTAACAAACACATTTCTGATAAGGATCCCTCAAATTTGGACAACTTGGCAGGCTACAGCACCGCTGTATTAAGAGAATTTACTAAGATACTGTGTTACATTGACACAGTCTACCAATTAGAGTTTAGATTCTCTACCCGAGCCTGAGCCCGGCCGGGCCCTTGATCAAGTATTTGTGTTTTTTTAAACATTACTTTATTACGGTAGCCTTATTGGTTGGGGGAGAAAGCTCTGGGTGTATGTCCTGCACTGAGTGAGAGAAAAACTGTGCTACATCGTGTCTCCCCCATCTGCAGCGCTGTTGTCGGCCAGTGCATCAGCATGCAGACCGTTGCAATCAAAGGGCCGTATTAATTAGGTGATCGAGACAAGAAAGTCTCCTATATGGTTCCAGGGCTTTGATTATGTTGCTGCCTTGATCTGTTACCCACACTATTTGGCTGAAGGAGCTATGGGTCGAGGTTTTTTGTTACGTTTCTTCATTCAGATCCATTTGCGATCCGTTCCATTCTGGATAAACAAACAGCACAGTTTCCGTGCTTCGTCCTTGTCGCATTATTCATTAAGATAATTCTAAACAGATTTCTGTAGTTCCAACAACTCTGAATTGTAGTTGAGAACGTCAGTTATAACGGCCCATGTATTAAAACATTGTTGAGTTTAAATCGGGCTCGGGCTCGTAATTACAGTCAATGTGTCGGGCCGGGCCACAACGTGCACGGGCTTCGGTAGGGTCGGGCTTGATTTTTTGGGCCCAATCTAAGCTCTACTACCTATGAACTTGGGAATTCTAGTGTTGGTCACCCCAAATTACAAATTGCCCTTGGATGTTCAAAATGTTTGCTTCTCAGGAAATGAAAAAAAGGCTAATTTAAAAACATTATATTAAGCTATTTACCATCAACAAAGTCAGATGAAAATGCATCATCACTGTTTAAATATTTGTAAAACCCACACACAGACATAAAGGGTGACCAATAGCATTGATTTATGAAAAGAAATTAAAATGAAGAAATATGGAGATACGAGGTCTCTGCCCAGCAGCTACAAAACAGTCTGTCTGCAATTGGGGATATCATGCAATAGATGCTTTTCCAGTTTAAGCTCCTGTTTACATTAACAATAAATAGCCTGCAAACAGCATCACCTTGGCTTTTAAAAATGCAAATAAGGCTGCACCAACCCTCCCTTGTGCCAGGAAGACAAAAACTGTGGACCACCATGTCACTTGTTGTATTTGCAACATGCACCAATTGATTTCAATTTTTTTTCCCTCTACCTCTACTAATAAACACATAATACTAAGTGGCCAAACTTCTCAATCAATGTTGTCCTCTAAAAGTGAGCCAAGGACTACATTCACATATTAGCATGATTCACAGCCCGCCCACGGCTTCCAAACAGTCTTACATGTCTCCAAATGCCCAACAGAGAGCTAATTTCACTCCTCACACTGGTGACCTTTGGCATCATATATATGTAGTGCTTGTTGCCTGCATGACAGATTTCCATGCATATTCATACCTACATATGGCCCGCCAGAATGAAGCCTGTCTACTTCCTGCAAGACTCTGTAGAGTGCATGAGGCAGTTCAATACTGAGTGTTCTCAATCAGGTCCAGTCGAACCCTGAGGATTTGAGCCAGTGTGTCTGTGAGGGGCTGATGGTGATGGGATCATTTGTGTGTGTGTGTGTGTGGGAGGATAATGTAACCATGTGTGTTTTGTCGTCAGTTACGGAAGAGACTGGGATTGTGGTGAAAAAGGAGGGACAAGTGTGTGTTTATGTGTTCTGTGTGTGGTGGAAGTGATGGAGGCGGTGGGAAGTATGCATGTAAATGGTGGGGGTGGTACACGTCTGCGTTTGTGCATGTGCCCGTGTCTTTGAGCGGTGTGTGGGAGTGTGTTTGTGTGTGTTGTGGCACACGCTCACAGGCTTCGCTTGTTTGTGAGGTGAGAAGAGAGAAAAGTGAAGTCCCTCAGCATGCCTCCACCTCCTCTTGCTCCATCTGCCCATTTCGCTCAGTTCTCCATAAATTAAAAACGCTCTACATCTGCTTTGGGGTACATTGTTAGTTGTGTGCATTTGGTGGTTCCTCTGTTTATGAAAAATTAAACATTTTTCTGCATTCGATTATTCCCCCACTCCCAAAAGCCCTTCTGTAGCAAACATGACAGAGGCCCATGCTTCACCCCAACATACTGAGGAGAAGACCAGAGCCTCCACCTACGGGAGTGAGGACCATCTCAAGTAAAGTGAAGAGAAAAAAAAAGAAGTAATTAACATCTGTTCATGGTAATAGTAAGCACATGTGTGAAGCCTGGAAATGTCATTCAGCACTGGCATGATAATCTGCTTTCACAGCATTAATCTACCACAGCAAAATACTTAATACTTAGTTATAAATGATAAACACTGAAAACAAAATCAAGTGTGCTCATAGATTCTATAATATTAATGGACAGAGCATGTATGACGTCACCCATTGGTTTGTGGAGATCTGCTATGAGTCGTTGAGTTTGCTGTTACGGGCGCAGTCATCCTGGTTGCGGATGTGACGATTTTAGACGAGAGGGAGGAGTGAGGGAGGAGCCACGTTGCGTTACACACTTTCACTGGCAATCACATCATAGCCACGCCCTAAAACACCCCCTGCTTTATCGCCGATTTTAAAATCAAAGAGACCATAATTCAAAAAATGAACATCATTCTGTGTTGCAGAGGACTTAAAACTAGCGATTGAGACCATAAACTCATTATGAAAATGTTTACTGAGGTAATAAATCAAGTGAGAAGTGGGTCACTTTCTCATAGACTTCTACAGAAACCAAACTCCTTTTGCAACCGCACGTGTCGCCCCCTGCTGGAATTCAGATATAATGCAGGTTTACGGCACTTCTGCATTTGCAGCACTTTGCCGAACCGGATGCTTTGTCCATTAATGTTATACAGTCTATGAGTGTGCTACATGTTGTTGGTATCATCTGAGCTGTGGTTTCACATGCATGTTTGAAAGCAAAATGGCAAAAGAGCAAACAAATGTTCATATTAACTCAATATAGAATGAATGGGGAAGGGGGGGGTCTGCAAAACAGCAACCACAGTTAAAATGAAAGAAGTGCTTTAAACTATATCGCTTCAACTGTCAATTGTACAGTCACCATGTCCTGCCAATTTCCCAACTGTGCACTTGTTTCCTTCCCTAAATGGATTCACTGACGAAAGGACTGGCCTGATGAAATATTATTTTTATAGCAAGTCAGAGCATCTGTATGCAAGAAGATGTGTAGCTGTAGATGAATAGACATTTTAAGGGACAATGTAGATAATTGGGACAAAAGGGACCGCGGGATGGCCCCTTAGAGCAGCCCGCCTTGAGTGGAATAATGAGTGTAATCAGAGGTTGTGGTCACAATGTTGCCCTATACAGAACACCCAGGCCACTGGGGAGGACCTGTGTTTGTCTTTGACATCCACATGCGTGGCTCCAGGGCAGTCATATTTGGCCATGGCTTGGTAGCTGTGAGCCTTGTGGCAGAACAGGTGTAGCAGGCCGACGAGGCCATCAATCTCTCACCGGCCTGTCTCTGTAGGATTCAGGGTTAATTATCGTCAAATAACCTATTAAGGAGAAGGACGGAAGCACAGAGGATGAGGGGATGCTAACCTTGGCAGGAGGGGGACAGCTGGGTGGCTGAGTTAGGTTAAGTTGGCTTTGATTGTGTTGCTAAGGTAAATTTTAACCTGGTCATGTGTAAAACTCTAATGTCTGGAAATAAATGGCAAAACATATACCACTTTTTTCCCCACAGAAGAATAACATTTATAATTCACATTTACATTATCGTATTATTACTTACCCGAGAGTGTTTCTGGTGGTTATCCCAGCTGGTACGTTCTAACAAATAAATAACAAGCTAGTTTCAAGCTAGTGATTTACTAAATTGGGTTGGACCATCAAAAGTTAGAGACTTGTCTTAGCTAGTAATGACTTTAGTGATGTGTAAATTGGTTACAAGGAAACATTTGTCACAATTGACTACGTGAACAGGATGTCACCGTAGAATCACAAGCATGCAACCAACATAACAGCCAAAACTGATTGTTTGTAAATGTAAATACGACTTTGTTTTATTCATATATAAATGCAGAGTAGGGAATATCTGATTATGCTAACCTAACCAATGGTAAGTCATCAATAGCATCATATTTTGTAATTTGAGGTATATTTTGTAATTTTTGTGAAATGCAATTTAAAATATTCCCAGTTTATGTTGTTATTAAAAAGCATTTTTAGGTTTAGAGCCAGTCCAATATGTCAACCATATTCTATACACCATATCACTCTTCACTCTAAATGTTCAAATATTATTATTATTAGAACTAGCTACATAACAGTTACACTTGGCAGTTGCTAGGTGTATATATTAAGTTACAACTCATCCTAGTTTGTGTGGTGCAAATTGTTTTAATTTAGTGATTAGACTAACTAAGCTAAATTTGAACTTACAAAGAGCTGGAACAACTGGCTCCCGGTGAGCCTGCAGTGCAGATGCTTTAATCACTATTGTCCAAGAGAACGATGATAAACGGTAAAATAATTTGACCACTGTGCTCGGGTTATCAAGAGGGAACACATGCTCAGGTAAAAAGTAATGACTGAAAGAATCAAAGGTTTGAGTCTATGTTGGAATTATATAGATTCATACCTATATAAAACACCCACGTAAAGCGCTCCTTTTTATTGCGGTGCACCTTTAGTCTCAACGGTATCCATCTCATTGTGGATTACTTCATAATGCATACATGGAAAATGCAATTAGGGTTTCTTTTCATGCTCTTAACATATTAATTGGCATTGCAGCGAATGTCGGATCATACAGTAAATTGTATCCGGTGAAGTCAGTGACACCTGACCTATTGAAAATTTTACAGTGTGCTTATACCTTCATTTATCTACTCAATGTGCCCATGAATATTTAAGGTTGACAATTAAACCCCAGCTGACCTGCAGGATGGAGCCAGACCAGCGCTGTCAAAGTGAGGCAGCATAAATGCGCCCACACAATCACACTCATCAAAAACACTACCTCCCCACTCCCACCCCCTTAATGTAGGCACAAAAGCATACGAGCTCTGTCACAATGTCGCACGGTCACAGTGACATGGCCCGTGTGTGACAGGCACATCACATATGTGTCATGTTTATGGGGGCATCAACAGACGTGGTTTGTGTTTTGAGCATGTAAATGTTTGGGCAGGGTCAAAGTTAATGCATGTCAGTATCCTGTTTCACCTTGGTTTGGTTATATAGAGCTCAATGTGTATGGGCTAGCAACACTAAAACTGAATATTGAACACTGTAATATCCTGTTGCATAAAAGCTGCACCATACTGTGTGTTACAGCTAAATTGGTTTGCAGTAACAACTTACACATCTGCACACAAAAAAGTATGTTAAGGTATACAAATAGGAATGTGAGTATAAATGCATTAAAGCAGCTATAATCAATATTTTATATTAACAATGGATCACACGACTACTCTTTCAGCTCATTGTTTTGGTTTTCCAGCCCACAACTGTACTGTTTTGGTTCACTCTCACGGCTCTCATCAGCAATTTCAGCCGTTTTAGTGTTTACAGCTTGTTTTTGCTGCCCCCAAGTGGCCAAAAGTCAGTGAATGTAGAGTTAAATATGAAAAATCTAATTGCTGAATCTTTGATGACAGAATCATTGTTGGGTGAAGATACTGACTCTCATGATTGATTGAATAAAAGTTGTATTAACCACAAGGGCAATGTAGTGAAAATTGAATCTGACATCCCAACACTAATAATGTATGGAGTTCACCCACTGTCTCTCTGATGTCAAACTCTCAAGTTATATGTGATGTGATCTCATACTAACAGCATGCCATATCCCCTGACAGATATCCATATATACAGCCTCAATGTAATAACCATCACATTATGCTCGACTGATCAGGTTGATTTAAGTTATCTCTTTGCAAAGTGCCCATGCTGTCACCTTATTTTTATCTCCAACCTTGTATTAGTGCATTTGTCCCCTGAATATGGATTTACAATAGTCTTGGTTTTTAATGATGTAAATAATGCAGTAATTCCATTGAAATTAAGCAGTCTTATGTAGATGTTGGCTTCCTTACTTCCATATCCAATATGAGCCACAGTGTCTATAGGTCAGATTATTTTTTCAAATGGTATGAAATATAAATGAACCAAAGCTTTTTCTACGCCCCTAATCACTTTCTTATATTTTTATCACAGTGGCCGTGAGGATGGAGGGGGAATGACTTCCATTTTAATCATATTGTCATACCCTCAGGTTAGACCTTCCATTTTGCATACCAGAAACAAATGGCATAGAAAGAGAGCCTTGATATACCCTAACTGTTCAATATATGTAGAAACGATTCCATTTATTCATGCTTCAGCAGTGCATTATGTCAAATGTTAACCCATCAATCATAAAAAAAACATTTAAGACAAGCCAGATGAAAAACTTGCTCAAACTTCGTCTAGTCTGTAAACAAGAGTGGTTTCAAACTTTCATGGATTGACTGATTCTGCCCAGGCGTGAACTCCATTACCTTAAAGCATCTCGAGCATCTATGATGCAGCAATTTAGTACAAACACATTTTCTCTAAATTGTCGCACACTTTGACATACCAATTCTTGCTTCTTTTCAGGCCCAAACCAAAGTTTCCATTTGTGAAAAATGTCTGGTTAGGGATCTATCATTACCACAATCACTCCCTCACTGTTGTATCATTTCTTCTCAAATACACATCTCATCTAAAAGCCTGTAGACTATCCCTGAGCCAGTATTTCCAGATACACTATTATTTTGCACAAACGGTGATCTCCACAGGCAATCTGCATCTAGCTGTGTCGGGTGTTTGCTGTGGGAATAGAAATCAGACACCTGTCGGTGTGGTGGGAGTTCCCCCCCCCCCTACAAAAGCTACCAAGCAGCCAGGCATATCAAAGCAGCATAGTGAAAATGTCTCCTTGTGGAGTAAGACAAAGTTAGGTTGAAAGATAGGAAAGGTATTAGGTCAGGCATTGGGGACTAATATAACATTCCTCCTTGTTGCTTCCATCATTACTGACATCTGGGACAGTAATCATACCCTAAATGAAATCACCACGATGACAGCTTTTAAGGATTGATCATTTTCTCAAAATACCTCTACAGTATATTACATTGTCAGTTTTCTTTCAGGTACAGAGGATCTGTGGAATAGTGAAAAGGGAATATGCACCTCTCAAAAACAATGAAAACAGTCTTAGGACTTTTCTGATGACCCTAAGGTCTTGGACATACACATCAATTTAACATATCTAAATTGTATTATTATTGTGCCTATTTTACATGTTTTTTGTGCAAAAAAGAAAAAAACTAAAACAAATAAAATCACAGATTGTGGCAGCTGACAGGGTCTATACATCTGTTGCCCTATTTTTCTCTCTCTCCCTTTTTAAAGTCTGTTAAAGGCAGCGGTGTGACAGCGAGGTTTGAGTTACCAGCAGTTTGGATAGCTCCGTCATCTAAATCTCTTCCTGGAGGATCGTTTTAAATGTGTGATTCCATGTCCTGGGGGAAATAACAGCAGTTGTGAATGCCATATTGACAATGTTCTTTGCCCCAGTGTTTTCACCGTGAGATCTGGATCCACTGTAAAGCACAAGGAAAAAATGATGTCGTAGGGTCAAAGAATTGAATCTATGGAAACTGAAGACATGGATCATGTGAAGACCATGTGAAGAAAAACAACTTTGTGGCTTAAACAGCACAGATGCTCCAAAACACAAAGACACAGTTAAATGAAAAATATATTTTACAAGTTCTAATCCTGTGTCCATGTGTTCAATTATGAATGTATCTCTTTTTACAAGCTAAATAAAAAAAAGAATTATATTTTTATATCAAAATCCCTCCTTCTCTTCTTGTAAAATGTGAAAAATATTCTTGACGACTTATCTTGAATAGCACTTGACCGCCGGTTTGTAGTTGGCAGAACAATATTAATATGTTTCCAAAGAATATGGTTGAGGTCTCATTTATTCATTTAAACCGTATCTTCCTCCTCCTGATCTATAACAACACAGGTGAGGGATGTGTGGGTGGAGGTAAACAGTCTCTCTACAGCTTTGTGTCCCGCCATATTTGCCCACTTTTTTTTCACAATCCATTCAAATTTCAAGGATTTCATTTAAATCCCTCTCGTGACTAAAGCCCGCCCACATATGCGGTCCATGAAGATGAAAATGCTCTAACAGTTTCTTTGCTGTGTTTGCTGTGTTAGTTACTAGTTACTTTTTACATTAAAACATATGATATGATGCAGTACTATATTACTAATCTACCCATTCATATACAAAGTATCTAATATTGGCTCCACATTGACAAACTACTACAATAAAATACATGTATTTGATAAAAAAAATAGAACCATATAATATTCTATAATAATAAAACAAGGGAAACATTCTACACAACTTTTTCTGATTTGCTGATAACATTTTGAATTCAGGACTTTTACTTGGAGTATTTATAGACTATGGTATTTCTACTTTTACAAGTACTGTAAAGGATCTACAGTAAATACTTCTTCTACCACTGCTTGCAATAGTGCATCTCACTGTACACAGTCTACAGGTTAGAATTCCATTTATTCTGCAGCATGTACACTGCCTATACATACACAATGCTATTAATTGTTGTTGAGTGTCTTATGCAAATTCAATCCGCTCTTATCTCCGCGACTTCATTAATCTGCGCTTGCATCCATCCTGGCCTACTTCTTGATCAGGCTGTGGCTCAATACTCTTCATTAACTGAAACTTTTTCCAGGGAATTTTCAATCTCAGTCAGGTCAAGAAGGACCACACACAGCCGTAGATTCCGATTCTAATCATGTAGAGGAGGATAACATACAACCATACTTGTCTAATTGGCTCATGTAGCCATGTTGAGCAGGTGCTGCTAACATCTCACATGTGCTGTTTTTCATAAGTGCGTGGCTCCTCACCGCCCTTCCCGTGCTGCAAGAGCAGCGAGAAGGGCAAGCAAATGGATAGTCTGCTTGAGATATCCTCTGAGTAATTTCACCCTGTATGTTTGAGGCTTTTTAGTTGCTTCATTTGGAGGACCCTTCCCCCTCCCCACTCCTCACATACACTATTATATAAAAAACATTATTAGTATTCACTAGAAATTACTAAAGAGAGTGGGAGAGGGTTGCCATATCCAGATGGATGCCTCTTAAATCTGTCTTCAATTAGTCTCGACTAACTTACATCTTCCAGTTGAATTCTGATTAGCTGATCTGGCAATTTACTCAGCCTGGCTGGAGAGCACTTTGTCCCCCTTCTGAGTGCAACCTAGCTGCTTTTGAGTATTGTGAACCTTTGATCAGTGCCCCCTTATTACGTATAAAAGCCAATACCATTAAATTCTGCATTGCCTCATCTCCTTGCCCTTAGTACTCCCCCCCCCTCTTCTGTATCAAAGATCATAGGCTCATGTAATGAAAATAAAAATCCAGTGATCTGTAAAAGTAAAGCAGATGATAATACCATTTAGTTAATATATCTTACATCTCTCCAGTGTGATTATGAACCTATGGCCTGTTTTCCTGTCTCTGTAGCTAGCTACTTCCCTCTTGTGGCCAACCAGGACACAGAGACGCCTGAGACACTTAGTGAGGTCAACATGCTCACTTTCCTCCTCCTCGCATTTTTCAAAGCAAGAAGAAGGAGATTAGAAATATGTATAACACAACAACTACTGACATTGGTCTTCAGTGCCGGTTACATGCTCCTTTCCCCCCATGCCCTGCCACCTCTCCCGCTCCATCTCTGTAGAAAGTGGATCACCAGGTGAGCTAAACCCATGCCCATTAACATATAGAGTCTTTATTTAAATCCCATTCACTTTTCCATCCATTTAGAAGAGTAATGCTAGCGGGTTACAGTGATGGCATTGCGTGAGGCACTGACTGAGCTTCAATTTGATCATGTTATCTGATTGTGAGGTAAACAGTATCATGATGGATAAGATCTCATTACAATAGAAAAGTGAGAGTTTAATTTCCTGTACATGTTCCATCTTTATTAATGTCAGAGGCAGCAGGCCGCCAATTGCATTACGGGCCTTGATACTCTGGCTAGGCATCCTGCTTGACACAAACGAGGCCAGCGAGCCAGCTTAGAGGGATTACATTTGGCACAATCCTACAGCCAATTTCCATTCGCTTTTGGCGTTAATATTGCATCTCACAGTGTCAAATTCGTAACAAGTTTGAGTACAAAAATAGAACGCAAAGCATTAAATGTTATGCTGTTGAATCAATCTACATACACTGTTGTTGTCGTCTCCTCGTGACGTCTTGAGATGGCTGCCAGAGTGGCAAGAGACCAGCTGGTGTAGAAACAGCAAACAAGTTGTTGTCTGTCAAGAATGAAACTAGAGAAGAAGACAGTGACTATCGCACCCTGACACCACCCATCCACTGATAGAAAGAAAATGGGAAAAAACTAACTTCAATAATAAACCTGTCAACACTCCAATCTGAATACCCAGGAGCCACAACTGTCTCAACTCTCCTCCCCTGGCGGTCATCATCGCGGACACTCTCCTGAGAGACAGCATCTCATCTATCAGTCAGTCACACCTACACACACACACACACACACACACACACACACACACACACACACACACACACACACACACACACACACACACACACACACACCCCTCATCACATCATCTCTATTTGTCCCATTATATCCTTAATACAGTGTAAAATACCTCAGCTGCTACAGGAAGGGAACTGTGGAGGGCTGAGGGCTGTTGAGGTGTGTATGTGTGTGTGTCTGTGCATAAGTGTCTGCCATCAGTGGCTTTATTGCTAGCGCCGTCTATCGCCTGCGCCTGTCGCTAAGACTCCGAGACAGCCTTGCTTGTTTGTTTCCCCCGCTGTAATCCTCCGTTGTGGTTTAACGTGCAGCGTGGAGCCTTAGCTGCGTTACCCACAGGCCTCTGGGAGCTGGAGCGCCGTGGCATGTACCAGGAAAAGAGAGAGAGGGAGGCACAGGAGACTTACACCCCCTGCACCTGATCATTACCATGCTAAATTTATATTGATTGCTGTAGCTTAAGAGCTAAATGTGAGTTATTCCCTCGACGCGGCCCCTGTGTAGGATCTGTGGTGGTGGGCTGCAGGTAATCCAGAGAAACCACAACATAGGCACTGTGTTTGGCCATAGATATAGTAGCACACATTATACAGTGTCAGGGAGCATTTATGTAAACCTAACCACCCCTTCCAGCAGTGATTTTTAAATGATGGGCTGTGTCCAGCGCATAGCGCAGCCCAAGACGATTGTGATTGGTTTAAAGAAATGCCAATAAACCAGAGCACGGTTTTCTCCCATTCCAGAATGCTATGTGGACTAGCCAGACCCTCCTCTGCAGCGCTTTGGGGGAAGGTCTGGCAAAGCGAGACTACATCCAAAGAGACTTACATGGGGAAGGGGCTGTCCTGAAGGGATGGGCAGTGGGTGGGTTGTTGGTTCTTCAAGACGTTCCCAGCTTCTCCTGCTCTTGCTCCGCTGGATAAAGTTGCGTTTTTGTGGTGTCTCCTCCTGCAGGCAGCTTTCATCACACATATGCATATGTGCTTGCCCTTGACATTATCATCAGCAGATTTGTGCTAGGGGCCCCGAGGTAAGGTTGAAATACTGCTGAGGCTTCTGAGAGAGTGGCCTGTTTTAGAGAGAGTGTCCAAGGGCTAAATACGCACCTAGAGACGGAGGCAGAGGAAGGGAAAAAGCTCAGTAACTGAACCTAACAGAGCGCCCCTCAGGGGACAGCAGTAATTAAACAGTGATTAAATTAAGGGGCAATGCGGGCAAAATTCAGACTGATTGACACTCTGCTGGCTCCTCTCTCTCTCTCTCTTTCTCTCTCTTCCTCTCTCTCTCTCTCTCTCTCTCTCAGCAGGTTCAACTCTGTCGTGGAGCATTGCTTTCTATTGACCTCCAATTACTCACCCACTCTATTCTTCAAGGTCTGATTTTCCAAAAAACTATTTTCTTAACTGTGTTAAGAGCATGGATCACTGCACATTTGTTTCTGAAAAGCCTGAGCTGCAGGACTGGAACATAGAAGTTGAGTAAAGGAAGAAGAAAAAAAATCTTAAATGCATAGTGTTTTACAATACTATCAATGTTTACCTCAGATAAACTCACAAACTACAATCACTCTAGCGTTGCGCCCAGAGTACTATCAGTCTTTACTACTAGATAGACTCACAAAAGTACAATCACAAGAAGCTGCCAGTGATTTAGAAACCGCACTCATGCGGAATCCAAAGCGTGTCTCCCCTTTTTTCGAGCCTGTAGCCGGGCAGCTTTAGAAGTGCCTTATCAAATACTCTCCTAGGGGGGAAATACTATAAATTACCTTTGCCGACTCCTTAAACCCAAAGCAAATAGACAGACAGAAGAGCTGAGCAACAGCAATAAAACCAGCTTTAACAAAACAATCAGAAAAACCAAGACACTAAAATTGCCTTCCTCCTGATCTGAAATTCTCCACACGTTCCTGGCTTACCCTGCTTGCCACTGTGCCCCAGGTCCTCAGACCCTTGTATAGATTTTTACAAACCAGTTCTTGTGCTTATGAAAATACGTACTGAGGGCCCTTAAACAATCTGTTAAGTCTTATGATAGTGAAAAAGGGCCTCTTAGTGTGTAATACAAATTCAAATAGCTATATGGAGATGGATTACGGGGCAGACACAGAACAGGAGTGTACTTTAGAGGATGAGTTCAAGATGACAGGTATTGATTAAGTGCTCAATGAGAGCACGCCTATGAAAGGCCAGCCACCACACAGCTCATGAAAGAATCATATAGCTCATACACAAGGCGCTGGGCAAACACACAGGCGTGGAGTGTAGGCGTGACCACATTCGAGCTTGTCATTTCGTGCGCCAAATAGTTGACAACATGCTTGGTTTTCTGTGGTCCATAGTCATTAAAAAATTATATCAAACTTTTCTGATGTATTTAGAAAAGACTATAAGTACTTACAGTATATATCTGGTTAACTATTGAAGGAAGCAGACGTCAACAGCAAGCAATGAGTGTGCTTTCGTGGATGTGGCTTTTGCCCAGAAAGACAGAAATGATTCCTTATGCCAGAATCCATTATTCTTTGGTTTGAACGGCGCAGTTTGACACCACATATTCCTTTTAGTCATGACACTGGTATTGGAGGGAAAAAGAGGAAGGATGTTTTCAAAGATAACATGTGAATTTAATTTCTTGGTGAAACAGCGGAACTGGAATACATAGCCCTCCCGAGCATAAATTGTGCAGTCGATGCGCGGTTGTCAGAGTTTGTGATGATGCCGTGCGAAGACAGCCGTAATCGCAACAGCACTGCCAGCCTGACCCACCTCATCATCCTTGACATTTAGCACAGCGCTGTTTCTCTCTCTCTCCCTTTCTCACAGTAAACAAATGTTTTAACCCTGATTTGTATCAGTGTAACCAGAGGACATGTAGTGACACAAAGTGTGGAAAACATCATGAGAGAGGGAGGAGAAGCACAACAATAGTAGGGGGGGAAGTGAGTGAATGGGAGGAAAGGAGTGAGAATAAGAAAAGAGATAAAGATAGGGGGGAAAGAAAAACAGAGAAAGAGAGGGAGAGAGCAGTCCAGCAGGGAGAGAGATCCGGCCAGACTGTCACGTAACAGGGGGTATCTGAGACTAATCTCTAAGGAAAGCTGTCAGGTCTCTGCAGACAATGTTCTGATGGAAACTAGGCAATAAATGCTTCTTAAAGCCATCATAAATATGCAGCTTCCTGCCTAGCAGGCGCTCCTCAGACCCAGGTCCGAGCTCAGTATCCTTCCTCTGTACTGTCAGGTGTGCATGCCAAGTTACAGGCTTGATCACTAAAAGCCCCTTAACATTAGCCTCAGTGGGATATGTGGCTCGCTTATGGGACTAGAAAGCATGCTCATCAAAACTTTTTTTTTTTTTTCCTTTTTAAAAAACATAAGCAGGGTTGGAAAATAAAAATCCATACTTCACTTGGTTAAATTTCGAATGCACTCTAACAAACCATAATTGTTCAATGAGCAGTAAGTAAGTAAGTAACTTTCAGAGTGAAAACCCAAGCATTAAGTATGTATGGTTTCTATTTTTTCCATTACTATATGGAACTATATGTGGTTTAAAGGTGGATCATATGAATAATCAAATGGTACGGAAACATCTCCAGTTAAATTAAATATGTAAGAGAGACCCATCTCCCAAATATTTTCATTTTACAATTTGAGATCCACGAATAGCATTGACAAAAAAACACATTTGACTTGATTACCTCTTGACATTTCCCTCCATGAATGAAAGCAGCAGTAGATAAGGCAATCGCTGAGCTGACATAGTGTAAATAAATAAATATGCTCATTTATCCTGGTCTTCAGATAAAGACATAAGGGCACATGAACGCATGAATGGACGTCTCTCAGCAGCCAGCCCTGCCTGCCTGTCTGTCTGTAGAGGCTGACAGTACAGCAGCGTGCCCTTCATTATCACCGGGTAATGCTCATCACAACGGCCGTGGCTTTTCTCCATAAAAACCCCAAGTCTCACTCACAATGAGAAATAGGGGAGATAAGGTGCAGGAGACCATTTCTCTTGACATTCACAACGGCAAACTCATCAGTCATGCTGTCAAAGGCACTGGTCTTGGCTAGTTTGGGGATTTATGAGAAATAATGATGGGTCGAAAATAGCGGGTAGGGGCTTTGCTTTTCCTTTGGTTTGGGAGTGTTGTGTCTTGAGGCACGCTCTGCATAAAACCCAATTTCTTTTGTCAGTGACCCTTGCACTGATATCACATCCAATCTCACCATGTTTGGGAGGTTTGGCTGGGCCTGTTTGAGTTGGCGCTGACATTTCCGCCTCACATGGTGGCGATAAGTTTATTTAAAAGAATGGGTGCCACTCCCTTTGATCCACAGACGTTACGGTCAAGGCCTCCGTGCTGTTAATCACACTTTAATTTATCTTAAGAAAACCAAACAGCTCTGACGTAAAAACATTAACATTAAAACCTGTCCTCTTCTGGACCATTTCTGGAAATGGGACGACAACAATAATAGCACGTGTCAAACTAGTGACAGGCTGTGACAGATGCTCCCAGTGCAATTCTCTTTGTAAACATTCTGGGACACACATCTGAGCAGTTATTGTAATGTACCACAAGGTCTATAAATTTAACGTAGATTATTAATTCCAAAGTCATTTGAAAGTGGATTTCAATATTGTTGCAAGGGCAGCATGGCTAAATCATATAGCACAACTATAGATTGTAGTCAGTAGGACTTTTAATGGGATCCCTATGGGACCATACTGCGGGGATGTCCTCAAGCACCAAATTATTAGTCAATTTCAGATGATCAAGTTTATTAATTACTATTCTTAATATATCTAATGAGAGTGCCAGAAGATATAGCCTAACTACTTAAAAGCTGCAAATGAAATGCTCGACATACATTTACATTAAATATATTAATGAAATACTAGATGAGCTAAGTGTGGGTGTGTAGCTCGCCTTTTACTAAGAAAGTTCGTGGACCAAAGTGAAAGCGCAGCTGCTAACATTCAAAGTGCAACATTGCTTCTAACCAAAGTGTTGTGAAATTACTGGACATGAGAGTTTGGGGGCAATTTTGATTCAAGTATGGGAATGAGACCTCTTGAAGCTCAAGGGTACTCGGATCGGTGTGGAAATTAAGCCATGAGATTGCAGCTGAGGGGATGGTGGATTGACAGCGACATTAGCCCCTCAGCACCTCTGCTGCATCACACTATAGCTCTGTAAAATAGATGGACAGGAATAGCAAATTAAATCTTCTTAATAGTAGCAAGGGATGTACAGTCAGGTTGGTTTGAACCTGCTGGGCTGTAAAAGTGCAGGACATGAAAGGTGGTGTTTTTAGTGGAATAAAATGAAGTGGCTCTGAAGTGTTTTGGTTAATGGATCTACTCAACCAACTTCATGCAGAAGGCACTGTCATATTTATATCAATTTGAAACAAGCTCCTTCACAATGCCTTCTGGCCTATTCTTGAAAAAAGTGTCAGAGGTCATGTTGCTTTTAATTTGGATAGATTCATTAAATTTGTTACATTGCAGACTTACTCAGTGACAACAGAGTGAGAAAACACTCGTAGCTCCGACAGCCCTCCAAGCAGCTGGCTTTTGTTGTGGCTTTGTTGATGGTTTTCTCACTGGCTATGTTTTTTTTCTTCCCTTCAGGTTCAGTGACACCACACTGCTTCGCCACAAAGACTAACCTTAATGCAGACAAAGCAAAGTCGGCAAATCTTTGCACAAGCAACATGCATGCATGCATGCACGCACACAGTTTTAAAGGAAGGAGGTACACAGAGGGCCCAAGGCGTTTTTCAATGCATTTAGATGAGACCTTTAACAAAGGTCCCTAATGGAGATATCAATGAACCAAGGGACTGGGCTATCGGAGCGAAATTGGCTGACGGAGGGATGTCACCCCTGTGCATGAAAAATGATGGATCCCATTTGTAAACTTCTCCTCTACCCTACTACCCCTCCTCTCCTCCTCTACCCCCGCACACGGACACGTGCATCCCCCCTTCATCACCTTCTCCTACACTGGTTATTAAACAAGGAAGCGAACCTATGACTTTTCTGACAAATAACAAGTGGTCTGGTAGAATTGGCACTTTACTGGCCATTTCATTCGACTGTCAGGGAGCCCACAAAGGACCTGTGAGATTTCAGTGATGACAGAAAAGATTAACATCATTGACTTTGTTTTTCCATCTTCCTTCCATTTTCCATACTATTCTCCGAGGACATCAACAACATGAAACCAATATATATGAACCTGCAAAAAAAACAACTGGAGCTTTCAACAATATTAGATTTTGTGTTTTGGATTGGACAATCTACTGTTTCTTTTCACTCACTCCATGGTTGTGCCTGATTTGAGAGGCAAGGGCAACACCTAAATCCTGAATGCAAACATCAACACGGGCCATACATAATACAACAATTTACAGAGCTTGCACAAATTATGCTAAGCATATAACGTGTGATAAGCAATATAATATGCATACTGAGCATTTCTGAGGAAACAATGATATATTGCTAATCATCCTAGAAATGAATTGCTGCATTTTTAAAAGCGTTGTGTTGAGTCAAAGGTGCTGGGGTTAATATAGGCAAACAGGCTATGCTGGAAAATGAAAACTTCCCAGTGGAATGCGATGGCCGGCCTAAAGGCTGACATTGCGTTTTCGGTGATGGAGTGACTTTGGGAGGGTTTGTGGTCTGCCAGTGTTCAAAGCCGTGCCTTGAGGGTAAGGGGTAAATTTGCTAAGTTAATCACATAATGAGGCCAATTAAACACGAGAGAATGCAGGTGAAATGGGAGCTGCCAACAAACGAGGCCCTGCTGATCCCTCCACTGGACAGAAGCTGGACAGCCCAGTTTCAGCTTCGATAATCCTCTACTGAAGTATTCACTTCAACACTTACACCGTGTATCTCATTAATGTATATACATTATACTGGATTATGTGTCTGTATTGGGTGAATTTAGCAGGAATGTGTACATTAGCATCTAGGGTAGCCAGGATGCAGAGCTGCGACTAACGATTATTTTCATTATCTATTAATGTGTACATTATTTTTTTAATTGAGCATACATTTACTCTATAAATGTCAGGAAATCGTGAAAAATTCCCACCGCAATCCTGGGTCCACAGTGATGTCTTTGAATTGTTGTGTCCGACCAACAGCCCCAAACACAAATATATAGTATTAGATCCTCAAATTTAAGAGTGAAGTGACAAACTATTTTAGCTCAATCAGCTTCCTATTATGAGTAATGAGGTTCTACACGAAGAGAAAATAATCTGCTAAAGCCTGCACAGTTTGGGTTATTTCAAAGAAATTTCTGTATTTGTGTTTTTGTTGGGGCACTTTTAACAAGTTTGAAGTGGCTTGGTTGGGATAAGGTGATATCACAAACACACGTCAGTCTGATCAAACCACATGCACGAGTAGATCAGCTTCATCTGGACTGAGTTTTTGAGTGTTAAACTCTAAATGAATAATACCAATAACTTTGACTGTGATTGTTGCCTATTTAATCACAATAAGTTAATGTTTTCGAGATCAAACATATTGACAATTAAAAAAAAGTGATATCATTTTTATTCATCGTTTCAGCACACAATGTTCAGGAAGAGTTTTGTGCAGTCTGTCACTCTAACCTTGAACACCACCGAACCCATTTCACCTCAACTTGTGCTGAAATTTATCAAATATTTTGTGACATTGCACCGCTTCATCACAAACAAGCATGTTGGTGTCTAGCCTGCACTCGAACCCCTTGATTGTAACTGCTGGGAAATGTTGTTGATGAGCGTATCTGAGCGTTTGAGTGCTCTTGGAGGCTCCACGGGAGGATAAATCACTCCGGCGGCAATTAGACTTCCCTGAGTGCTTCCTACATACCTGTAACTTCACACGCACAGCAGGCCTGAGGTCAAAGATCGTGAGGGTTATACGCTGAACAAGATGAATGGTAGTAAAACAGTATATCCATGTGCCATCCTTTCACACATAAGAGTGCTAAGAGCTCTATAATCTTGAAGTGTCGCCCACTTCTAAACCATTTCTACTTCACGTACAGTTCGAAGGGTTTAAGCATTATGACTCATTTCTTTATGACACAGAAATTTCAGTTTTACCTGTTCGTCGACTAAGAGCTAAGGCCTGTGGGTGTGTGGGGTAATTTCAAATGCAGAACAGAACTAGCCAAGGATAGAATATCTCGCTTTCAAGCTGTAGGGATACCATAAATGGAAAGCTGTATCACTGTCACGGACACAACAGAAAGCAATAAGGAACTGCAGAGAGAGCAGCGCATTAAAACATGAATACATGGGGAGATATATAGACACTAATGAAAGAATATTTCATCGCCATCAAGGGTTTATAAAAAGGCCCACCAACTCTGCCCACCACGATCCGCTAATCTGATGTAGGGGATTTGCCCAGAGTAAGATGGACAAGGGAAATTAAGGCAGGCACATCTTTACTAAATCATATTGCGATGATTTGTTAATAAAATGCAAAGTGACTAAAGCGCGGCCATGATTTAGACTTAATCCGTCATTATCCTGCCTTTGAAGTGACCTCGCTGTGCATGTTCCTGCTGTGACCCAGAAGCACACTCCCAGCGTCTTCATTAGCCAGGATGAAACAGAGCCACACTTTGATGTCCCGTCCTGTCCACACAGACCCACAAACACACACACAGGACACCTACTCACACATCACAGATATCCTTATCACTGACTACACTGAGGCATGGAAAAACATTATGGTTTTTAATCAATTATGGCTCTCACCTTTGGGGCAGCACATTCATTACATATGATAGGAGCAGCTAAGGGAAAATATTCCTACTGCGTGCTGAGACTTAAATGAAAGAAATTGTATGGTTAGAGGGTAGACAAAGACTGCAATTTCGCACAGCCGAACATCCCTGGCTGGATTTACATGTCCACACAAAAGACTTATGCCGCATTTGATTTCACTGATATAATTTATGCGTAACCGGTGATTTATCATCCTTAGATCACTGTGTAGAAATCAAGCAAAGATCTCTTATAGAAGTCCACGCATGGTGCCAGTAAATGATAGCTGTTGTAAAAGTTTATCATGGCAATGAAATGGAACAAATCCATCAAAAAGGAACAGGTTGCCGTCATGCAAAACGGTGCCCAATCAGAGATAGTTATAAGGTAGGAGGTAGAATAAAAAGATTGCACACATGCAGCACATACATGCAACAACACCGGTCTTTGTTAAAAAACAATCACAATACTTACATACTGTAGTTGAAAAAGGCAAGTGGAATGGAAGTATTATTAAAAAGGAAGTTTCTTTCAATCAATAAAAGAATCATCCCAAATGTGCTCATAATTAATTAAAGTGTGCATGTAATGGCATTAAAATGTGTATATACACGGCAGTTCAGTCAGCTAAACAGCAAACTAGTAGAGATCAGTTAATGTTTAAGTACTGAATCTACGTGTGAAACTATACATACGTACAATAACAGGTTCATTGTGTGGGACACTACTTACTACTTTAAGTGCACCATTTTTAAATATGGAAGGTTAATTAAGCCGCAGAAGGAAGTTGGAATTAAAAATAACAACAGGTTACATGAGCATCGGCTATTCAAAGGAAGCCTAAATCTTGAACTGATCACTATTTAGTAAAGAAAGACAAACATGTGTAAGCTTCTGGTAAGTAAGAACTTAACTTAAATTAAAAAAAAAAAACTTAAAAAACATGTTCATACTTTGATAATCTTATGCTCACTCAGAACTCACTCAAGTCAAAATTATGTCTGGTAGGTTATTAGTAAATGTATCTATCCTTTATTTCTCTGCAAACAAAAACTGATATATTTTTCCACTGAGTGAAGACCATAGGAAAGTGAATACATGGTCAATTTGGCCTTTCCTGACTCTAAGAGTTCATGAGGATGGCCCTGCATTGATTACATTAAACAAGTGACAGACACTGTTGAGTCCTCAAAGCTGTAATTCCTGGCCACAATTGGAGGAATTTTTGAAATTGGCCAATCCGTGTTAATCCTGTTTTAATATAATTAATTTGGTCTAAAAAATCTTCAGAGGATCAAGACCGTGCACTTGATACTGAAATCCAAATATGGTTGTTTGGGCTGAAGTTTATCTTTTCTAGCAAGAAAATAAAAAATAAAAAAGCTGATACTTTGGAAATAAATACATTGAAAATATGACAATGTATCCATAAGTGAATGTCAACTAAATAAATGACTCACTATGTAAATTAATTTATGTATATTCAAGCGTTCCAACGACAAAATGTGTGATCCTTAAAGAAAGAACCCATCTGTGTATTTGGCACAGTCTGCTGGAGTCTTACACTCCCTTACACCCCCAAAAAAGGTGTGAGCACCCGTGCGCTTAGCTGCACAACACACGTTTGCTGCATGGTGTAGAAGTAGATTCCTTTCCCCAGGCAATGGCCCGTCAGGCCAGACAAGCAGGCCGGGTGTTAAAGTGTGAGCTGGGTACACAGAGTAACAACAGGGCCATCTGCCCTGGGAATGCACACATCCATCTTACTAAGGACAAGCCAGTCAGGGAGCAGATAAAGGAAAACAAGTGGATGGAGAGAGAACGAGAGGAAAAAAATAAGTAATAGTGGGACAGGAAAGGAAGCAGTAGGGAAGAAATGTATGCATGCAAAATGTTGGTGGTGGATGGGAGCTGCAAAGGAGCAAAAAGAGAGGTGAGAGCAGACAGAAGGGAGTGGTTGGTATAACAGAAATCTAGAAGGGTGGAACTATCTGCAGACAGACAAATTAGTTAAGCACAAAATGATCTTGTGATGCTGTGATCATTAGCAGGCAGTGTTGGTCATCTTACTTTAAAAAAGTAATTAGTTACAGTTACAAATTACTTATCCCAAAACGTAATTGAGTTAGTAACTCAGTTACCACATTGTAAAAGTAATTAGTTACTCATCAAAGTAACTGTGACGTTATTTTTTATGTTCTATAACGCTATTACGTTCTATAACATTTTTAACATCAAAGATGTTTATATTACGTTAACCGATTAAAGAATAAAAACACTATATACAGTATTTTAGAACATTTGGTATTTATCTGAACTCAATAGATTGCAGCCTGTCATATGATATGTGGACACGCATGATTTCAACAGCATACCTTGCAATCAATGTGTTCAGCTCGGCCTTGGTCACCTGTTGCTGACCCGAAAAATGGAGCGTTGCTTGTTTTAACCATGGATGTATTAAGAGAACGGTTTTAACAGAGTGGCTCCGTCTCCTCGCTGGAGCTCACGCTCGCTGTATTTGGGCTCGGGGTTATTATGGGGTTGGGTTAGCATGTGTTGATAAGATTGGAGTTGCTTGAGGCAGACGTGAATAAAGTCTTTTTTCCTGGGCATAGCGTGCATGTTACATAAGCGAGAAGTAGTGCCGGTACTTTGATTTTCCCTGGCTCGTCGCCGTCGCTGTCTTGTGTTTAGTGGTAGTCAGAGCGTGCAGGTGCAGTGTGTGTGTGAGACAGCGTGAGCAGGGCATCCGCCCACCCAGCCAATCATCACCTGATCATCACACTTGCAACGGTGTCATCACCCCCCCCCACCCCCTGCTCTCTCCAGGCAGCTGATATGTAGCCAAAGCCTGACACCTCGCGCTTCATTCAACCAAATTGTAGTAACGCGCCACGTTACATTCTCACTAACGATAACGGCGTTGCAACGATGGGAAAAGTAATTAATTAGATTACTCCGTTACTGAAAAAATAACTGCGTTAGTAACGGCGTTATACTTAAACACCGTTACTCCCAACACTGTTAGCAGGTGTACAAAAGCCTGGAGTGGACACACCTACAATACAATACTTAGTAAAAAAAAAGCTGAAACATTACTGAATCAATGAGCCAAATTGACTTTTAAGACTTAATTTTTGCTACAGATGAAAGCCTAGCTATAAGGAACCTTATGGGAACGTTTTCAATTCATTATCCACACTTTTGTTTATAATCCATTATGTATTTGCAAAAACAGATTGTTACTCTCTTTTATTGTGTCAAGCATGCCATCAGGAAGGTCAGTTGAGAGGACAGCAGTAAGTCTCGGCTCCCACCGTCATCCCCGCTTCATAACCATCTGGATATGACTGTAAACACTGCAGTCAGCAATCTGGGTGCAGTGATATCATCAAGCATTCTCTATTTGTTTTTATTTTTAGACCATTTCCTCATCACTGTTTAATCAGTATGGTCTCACTGATATAGCACTCTTTCCCCCGACTCACTCTCTCTCTGACTCCACATTACCTTATCACACTTAGAGCTTTTAGCTGAGCTTCCAGCCATTAGCTTCAGACAGTGGGCAGCTACCAGGCTGGAACAGAGAGACAAAGAGAGTGAGTGAAAGAGAGAAAGAGAGAGAGAGAGAGAGAGAGAGAGAGAGAGAGAGAGAGAGAGAGAGGGAAAAGTGGCCTCCTGGTGGCTTTGGATGATGTCAGTGGCGAGAAAGGTCATTTTATAACACCACCTGTCCATCTTGCCTGCGAGGAGGCTCAAAACAGGTTTCAAGGCATGTGGAGACCTCTGTATAAACTGACCTTCAACAATTTTCATTTCACTTACGCAACATACAAAAGTTCATAGGCACTTTTGTCCTATTCAGGCTGTAACTGTGAGTGCACTATAAAAGTTCCATAACAGCCACTATGTGCCCTTGTGCAAGGCACCGAACCTGAAATTGCTCAACTGCACAAAAAGCTGCCCAATAGCTTGTATAGACATTTGCTGTAAAGAGGTGTTTGTGGTTAATTTACCTGGATAAAGGTTAAAAGGGAAATGTGTTCTGTATATAATATAAATATATGCAAAACCAGTATAAGCTATAATAAGCTTTAAAGTAAACACTATAATCCATCATTCATAATCACTCAGAATTAGTTTGTGCCCATTAATTCCAGACAACTTTGTGGAGCCCTGACTGAAGCGCACCTGAAACACTTAAGCTTCTTCAAGCCTTCCCTCGGAGCAGAATAGCTGATTTGACATCACGTTGAGAACAATTGCTCAGCTGCTTACTGAGGCGTTTGAGCTGGTCAGAGTGCCCGCCGGGTGAGGCGACCAACGTGTTATTGACAGATGGCCAGCCTCCTGCCCTCACAGGAGTCTTCAAAACCAAACAACTACTGGATACACCGAGGTGATCCTCACGTCAATATCAATCAATTATTCACATATTTGTGCCGGCTTGCGAAATGCATCTCGACTGCATTTTATAAGTGCCAGACCGACATGCATTTGGTAGGAGGGAGCTCAGCTATTACCCTGCATTTGATCCTACAGTTGTGGTGAACTAACTTTCGCACTGTCACAGCGTGACACAGAACTGCGATTAAGTGGGTCAATGATTCTTATTGTCTGCATTACAGCCATTAGCTTTTATAGAAGAATACATCATGTGCACCAGTTCTATAGTTGAAGTAACACACAGAGAGGCCTGTTTTATTCATTTTCAAATTTCTTTCGACGCAAAACCGAGGTCAAGCCTTAAACTTTTCTGCATACTAAGTGCACTTGAACTGAATACATAACTAGGGAGGGAATTTTTGTGTGTGTGGGCGCCTCAGTTATGTTGCATGCTGGAGAGGAAGAAGTGGCAGTAGCAATAGCACTGTAGTTATACAAGCAGCTGTTTCTAGTGGCTTTGGCAGTACTTGAGGGAGATCTAGTTTATTATTCCTTGTTTAGTCAGCCTCCGTGGACTATGTCCTTGAAGTGCTTTATATAAAGTATAAAGTAAAGCACGACTGCACTGCATCGTGTTTAATATGAGGTGCTTTGGTTTGCTTTAGTACATACCATCACATGCTCTCGTCCTCTCCCTCATGTTAGGCAGATATATTAAAGCTGTGCCCCGAGGTCAACAGCAATAGCCCTCAGTGTACCCATCACTGTGCCCTTGTGTTCTTCATAGCCACCACTATGAGAGGCGATAACTCATTCTTTTGATCCACTCCAACATCATTAAGTTATTAGTTGATTTCAGTGGATTTAATCAGCATAGTAATTCCTCTCCATGGGAAGATAAGTCTCTCTCAAGAGCAGTTACACCGTTCACTATGCCTGCTGATTAGACACAAGCCCCCAAAATAATTCATCAGAAAACTGCAAAAAATAATTTATCAAAAGTGCTTCTCACAAAACCCGCTCAGGACCTTTGCTTCTTAATAATTAAACTCTGCAATTAGGCATCTAACCATGCACTCAGTGTGAGGCTCCATGCAATATTCATAACCATACATAATTATGCAATATATTCACTGAAATAAGAGGCCATATATTCACAGTGGGGCTGTCAAAAGGAAAGACATTTTTATTTGGTTTAACACTGTTTCATCTTATACATGAGCAGATGGCTTCTGGAGACAGAAGAGAACGAGGACGTCTGGTCCTTAGCAGTCTGACACTGTATTCTGCGGCTCTGGCTCAGAGGAAAGAGAAGGAGAGAGAGGGAGAAAGGGGGAGAGTGAGAGAGATATAAGCACTGAGTGATGATGCTCTCACCATGGGAACTACCAATATCAAAGTCTATCTGCTGGACACAACAAAGACATACCTTAGTAGTATCATACATTGACCACAGTCAAAACAAAATGCAGAAAAGAAAGAAAAGGCATTAAATTAAAATGGAGTCGAGACAGGGCACTGTCTCGGGATGTATTGTATGATAAATTATACATAATGCTCATCCCAGCATGGTGAAGAACTATAGAAAGAAAATAGTCCTGAAGCCCTTGATGGTGCCTGGTGCAAAAAAAAAAAAAAAAAGCAGCAGCAGTCTACAGTGGACACACTGTGGACAAGGTTGGCTTTCATCTCGAGACGCAGTTGAAAGCTACGGGCTACGCATAGAACAAACTGGCAATCAAAGCTAATGTGTAACCGGGCAGTGGTGCACTTCACAGAGCCTGTCGTGTCGAGTGCAGCGGAGATCACACACAGACGCCGCTCTCAATTCACAATGGCTGATTTTCAACACACGGTCTTTGAGAAGTTATTATTTTTCACAATGTAAATGTGAAAAAAAGAAGAAACTTATTGCAGGCGGGAGCTTCTGTCTTTTGAAGGCCTTTCATGGCATACGTTATATGATGAATGAGAAGAAAAGCTTAACAAAGGCTCTCATTCTCCCTCAGCGAAGACATCCACAAGGATGCCATTTGCTCTACAAGGATGGGTGAATGAAGCAGAGGATAAATATGTATTCTGTATCATAAGATGTATTGTAGTGGACTAACATCCATATAGATGACTTGAGAGTCGCAAATATCATGAAGCTCTTTGTGGAGTGATTTCACAAGCACTTTCATATCCACACCAATCATCTGTAATGCTCACAAGTTGTTATACCAATAACAAGGAATATGCTGTATCCCCATATGGTTAATATGAACACTGTTGTACCCTATGTGGCTGTGGAGCTTTACTACCCTCTGCATTGCATTATTTGTACAGTACATACCTTTTGAATGAATGTCATGTGGATCAGAGCAATGAATGTTCAGGTTTCATTTTTTCTGCAAAATAGACAATATAAAAAGAAAATTGTGTATATATAAAAATTCAGGAGTCAAACCCGCCTCTCAAGACTTCTTACACTTAGTACCAAACAAAACCAGTCTGTTTTTCTGTCCCTCTCATATGCTGCAATGACCTTTTAGGATATGACACAATTTTACTGTCGGTATAATACAGATGTGATTAACATAAATAAGACTTAAAGTCAAATAGGCGTAAAGGTCGTCACTCAGGACTAGTCCCGGGTCCGCAAGGTGATTTACAACAACTTAATTTGACTGTGTGGAGTAATTTATCTGTGACAGAGCAAGCCATGCAACTCTCTGCATGTCTTGCACACATACAAGCGACAATATGCCATGACTACACACATCTCATATCTACCCAATCAGTCAAGATGCTTTACAACTTCTGTCAGAGGCCCTAACAGTTCTCGTAAATTACAAGGCCATTGTACATCGTGCCAATAACTTTTGAAGGAGAATCTCAGCCAAACTGAACCCAGTAGTATCTCTCACTTTTATACGTGGAAGTCAATATGGAATGCCCCTGGTAGAGTACATATGAAGGAGGCAGAGGAAGTACTTTGATGGTGGATTTGCTTTTAGAAAAATGCCTCCTATTTTCACTCGGCTATTTTCCTCTCAAGGATAAAAACTGACCCCGATATTGACATTTTGATGCAAAGCAGGTGGCGGGCAGGCTTGATTCTGTTAGAGATCACTTGCATTTCCTTTCACATCCCACTTCTCTCCACTATGGCTCGTAGGTCTCCTGTTAAGCCTTGCATCTGTGTCATCTGCAGATCCACTGTGACAGCTAGGGAATGTGCAGTATGAATGATGCAGAACCATTCATAAACAGCAACAATATAATGTCATAGGGACAGAAAAACAAGTATGTGGGTCTGGAGTCTGCAAACAATAATGGGCTGTGATTCATTTCAAATGCCCCCTGCAGTGTCCATTGATATTCTGCAGGGAAATCCGATCCAGTACTAGATTGTATAAGGATGCATCACAACCTCTAGTGCTAGCAATATGAGGATAATTGAAAGAGAATGCATGTGCATACGTAATAATCTTGCACACGAGTACAAGGAAAAACACTTGCTGTAAAGTGTTGTCTGTTAGGTAACTGGGCGTGTGTGTCTGTACATGTATTTGTGTACTTTTATGATAGCATGGATGACACGTGAGCGAGGTAGGGAGCTTGCTGTTAGTGCCGGATGCTGTGATTTTCCTGGTGTAACACTGACAGGGTGAACCTCAGATTGAAGGGCAGACGGTGATAACCACGCGCAGGGAGACACATCCCGTTCCCATTTAGTTACCTTTGGAATTTTCACATGGAACAATTGAGGATGCCTCACTACTAATGCCTATGTTTTGTAGGCAATTACAGTGAAATTGCCTGAACCAGCTGAAAGGCATAGTCGCCCAACAAAGGAGAATCTGAAGTTCACATCATTTCTTTAAACACGGTTTTCTCCCCCCATAACCAAATGTGTAAAGCACTTATTTTGTGTTTGGGCAGATGTGTTCTTCTCTAGATCAATCAAATACAAGTCAGACCATGCAATTCTACTTAGAATAATAAGTCATAGAGGGGCGAAAAAAAATAGATTTTCATAGTAACAAGGTACATATCCCTCACATTCTGTCTGACTGGTTCCAAATTACAAACATCGGAAATATAAGAGTAGTGAATAATCCCAGGCTCTCAGCATGGCACACATTGATATGCAGGTGCCTTTAATACTAGAATAAGTCATCTGAGATTGGGGAGGTGAAAAAACCCACTCAACCAGATGGTCTCCATAAAGCATGGCGTAAACCTCTCCCAGATGTTGAGAGGTGGTTGCAGATCCAGTGACATGCAATGTGAGGGAGGAACTGGTAATGCAGAGTGTATTAGTGGTCTCTTTATGGGTGCATTAGGTGCTGCGGAGGGGAACGCAGGGAGCGCAGCCGCTGCCGCCAGTGAGCTACTACTAGGCTTTATGCTTTGATGAACCTACCCTTGAAAAACCGGGAGACCCGTGACCGTATTCTGCGAAGCCTGGAAGACGCCTCCCTCTCTTTAGCCTCCTGGAAAACATAAATCAGTTTCTCATATCATGATCTAGTCATATTCAATGCATATGCAGCTCTAATCGGTAAATCTGTCAGCTTTCTCCCCTTTCAGTGATATATCAGATTCGTAATACTCCCACATATGCAGTAAATCTCTGACAGAGTCTATGTTTCTTAAAATTCAAAGGCAAGGCTGCATGGAGCAGAGAACTTCACTTGAAAACAGATACAAAAAGTGGAGTAGCAGCTCAGTTTAGGATGTCTCTCTACTGAAGGCTTCAGTGCATTCCAGTGTCATCTCTCTCCTTACCACTAAACAGTGGCCCAGACAGGAAACTAGAATAAATTTGCCCAGTTCATTGTCCCCACTGAGGACTAGCAGAACATCTCAGTCTGATTAATGGCTGTACACTGTCTAATGAACAGTAATTGAATGGTATAATGCAGTAGGTCCTTAAAAGCCCAGAGGAGTCGTCTTCCTCTGGCTAGCTCTCTGGAAATGCAAGGCGGTGACACTGTCTAGAGTTGATTATAGTTGACCTTGTATGGAGAGAATAAGGCCTTTGAAATGGCTAACCTAAGCTTTGGGGAATAGGAGCACGGAAAAACAGCTGAAAGACAAATGAAATGGACTTACATTGGAAAAGGAAAGGAATGGATCAATGCAGCGCTCAATAATGATTTGATTTTTTATCACAAAATTCTTAAGAAGAGGAAGACAATTGATCAAACATCCCTAGTCGTATTGGCATTTCTAACAATATTAATTAAGAAAAAGCGCTTAGCTCACTTGCTGATAAATCAGCCAATATTGTTATATCAAAACAAATGGTAGTTGTAAACACAATACCGCACCAGTGAGTACAAATCTACCCTTGTCCACATTTCCTCAAAGTGTATGACATCTACAACATAGACAGAGTCCCCCCTCATGAAATCAATCAACTCCTTAACAGAGTGCACTCTAAAGGAAAACACAACCTTCAGAAAGCCTAACAAAAGTCAGTCAAGTGATTATAAGAAAAGCTTTGATAAATGTGCATCGGGCTCCAGCCCGCCATCCTTCGCTCTCTTCCACTGAGATAGCCTGCCTTCACTCCCAGCGGACATCTCCACTTGGCAGAGATGCTGAATCTCGTTATTCTTTATTTGGCCTGGACCACACAGGTCAATATCCCACGCACACAATTGCCTCCCAGGTGTACTGTCTGTAAACGTATTCACTATTTAAATTCAATGCAATAAATCAGTTAAAGCTTGGGCTGAAAATGTAATCATGTAATTGAATTTGGTCATCAATATCTACTATATACATGCACATATAAGGAGTACACGGGGCATTTCGCGAGCACATATGAGCACTGGAGTGGAAGGAAATCTGTCCGAACTCAGCTCCAAGTATGAGTCATAGCAGTGCAGTTATCCCTCATTATTATTCACAACCCTCTAAATGATGAGGTTGCCGACAATGAGACAGCGACAGTCTGTTTGGCCTCAAAGAGAAAAGAGTAGAGCATGCATCAGTGATGTTAGACTTCAAGTTCAGTGACTTTCACCTGTGGCATCATTATTTCTGGTCTGAGGACAACTTTTATGAATATACTAGAATCTTGGAATACTGGAACACATGACTGAACACAAAACAAAAAGGTAAAGTATAAGGTGTTAGCTTTCCTTTATGATGTCTACTGTTGTTCTAGAAGGATCCGACCTCTCCAATCAGCTAAATTGTCTATTTCACAAATATTAGTTGGGCTTTATGTGGTTGACATTGGACAGTGATGGCATGTGGCTATGAGTCCCTCATCAGGATCGGGAAATCAATTTGCCAGTCTCCGGGCGACTCTGCTAGACAGCTGGCTGGTCAAGTTTTCAAATGTAAACATCAGAATATACTGTACATGAAGAAAAAGGTGGAGAAGATGAGCTCAAGCTAGTAAGACCATCTCTGCGACCACACATGACTAGGAGTCGCTCATCAGGAAATCAAATCACCTGTCTCCATCTGCCTCTGCTAGCCTGGCCGGTCAACGTTTTCAAATGTAAACAGAGTTAACAGAGGAAAAGGTGATTGCTATCAGCTACGACCTATGGCTACCATCCTGACTATTACAGACAAGCAAGACCATCTCTGCACCATCTCCATCTCTACATCAGAGGGGACACAGAGGCAAGCATGGAAGAATTGAACACCAACTGCGACTTTTCTGTTGTGCATCCTGCTAGCCAGTGTGCAGGTGTCGGTAGGGAGCTGGGTGGCCTCTCTGCCTGCGTCGGTTGCCAGCGGGGTGTCGGAAGCTGTGGTGCCTGTTTGCGGAGACTTGTACCCTGGAGTGCCAGTGTCATTCAACTGGGTGACGATGAATCATGCACAAGTTGAAGAAGCTGATGGGTATACAGCACATTTCACTGGAATTGTACCTCGTATGATTTCATGTGACAGCTAAAAATGGATGGACTGATTGATTGACTGATTGATAAGTATATACATATGTAACCTTACACAGTTTAGGGTTAGATGTCTTCCTTTAACTTAGCGTGACACAATTTGGACAATTCTAGTGTTAATTGGATTTAATGCTTAAGATGTGTTCTGGCATATGCTTTCAACTGGAGAGCTTGCAACAAAAATCCTACTATATCCTTATGTCAGTCTTTGTTAGCTGACAAATCAAAACTGCTTGGTGAAATGAATATAGCAAAAAGTAGCTGAGTCTGTACCAGGGATTATTATTATTATTTTCTTATTTATCTAATGGTCTTTCCCTGCAATCCATAGCCAATCTGAATCAGCAACATTTCTGTATGACTTAAAGTGATAAGTAATGAATTAAACTATTGATGAGGTCTTTAGCCAGGGTCATAACTGGCCCCCAGAAGTCAATAATTACCCCGATAAGAATATCTTTATTGCAAAAGTGCATACGGCAGCAAAAACATCACCACACCAAAACATTCCCCTATGGTGTAATTGCCACTGCTTGAAATTATAGTTTTCATTAAAACAAAATGTTCAAGGTTATTGATTGCTTAAATAAGACTCAATATCTTCTCATTTCAAAGCCAAATGAAATTGCTTGGAATAGTAATATCACCCAACTATTGTGTGCATTCATCACAGTTACATTGCTTCATATTGCTGTCCCTTGAGGATTATTAGAGAAAAATAAGCGTATTTAAATGAGTGTAATTTCTAGAAACAACAGATCCATGCAAAAACATCTGTATACACAGCTCAGCCCTACTTCATCACTGTAAACGCACACAATCACCAGAGTAGAGGGCAGACATCAAATACAACCACATACAGGGTCTGTGGCTATAGCTAAGCGCTATACACTCTATAATACTACATAAAGTGTTTAAACCTGTGCCCCCAGTACCAGTACTGTGACCTGTGCCTGTTTCCTTGCCTTGAAGAAAGGCTGCGCTGGTAAATGCACATTTCATGATACACAGAGAGAACCACGAAAACAGAGAAATAGGTTACACAAAAATTAGACAAAAAGTGTAGCCGTTGGAAGCAGGTCTACGCAGTCTACATTGACGACGTTTCATTTCCGGGATTTTTCAGGTGCCGCTGGAAATTCCGCCGGATGTCCCTCATTTTCTGTCGGATGTCCGTCACCTTCTGTTTTCTTTGTGTTGGCTTTCTAAACTCCGGTCGATTTATGAGGACTATCAATGTTACATCATGACGTCGCGTAAACATGAACGGCACTTTCCTAAAGCCAAGCGGCGTGTTATCTGTACGCGTTTTTAGCTATCCGCGTGTATGTCTATGCTGTATACAGCTGATGGCAGTCTGCAACGTCACAGCGTAAACAGACACGCCACGTGGGTTTAGAAAGTGCCACATGGCGATCGCGTTATTGCGAAGCTACACGTTATCGCGAGACTACGTTGTGTTTACGAAAAGAACAAACGGTTTGGATTAGGAAAAGAAGAACAGGGTTAGGTTTAGGAAAACAAGAACTGGTTGGGTTTAGGAAAAGAAGAACTGGTTGGTTTTAGGAAAAGAAAAACAGGGCTGGGTTTAGGAAAACAACAAACATGGAAATGAAAGGGTAAATCCAGACAGCTAGCTAGACTATCTGCCCAACCTAAGTTTTTTGTTGCATGACTAAAAAAAAAAAAAACTTTTGAACATACACGTTCCACCAAAACAAGTTCCTTCCCGAAGCTATTTTGCAGAGGCGCCGTCATTGTGTCCCCAAGATGATTGTGATTGGTTTAAAGAAATGCCAATAAACCAGAGCATGTTTTTCTCCCATCCCGGAATGTTGTGTGGACTAGCCAGACCCCGCTCCGCAGCGCTGTGGAGGAAGGTCTGGCAATGCGAGACTAGGTCTACGTGGCGCTCTCGCAGTTATGGACACGTGATCAGCATAATTGATGGTTAAACCATTTTTATGTGAGCGAATCCAAGAGCAAATGAAAAAAATTGGACACGACAATTAAGTAAAAACTAAACGTGAAATAGTAACTACATAAAACTCATAAGGGTACTTACATCCTTCCTGGAAACTGCAGACAAAGACCTCTGCAAAGGCAAGTTGTCTGAATCATGGAGGGAGGCCTTGCAGGGACTCGCAGAACAACTCCCATTCTCGTACTCCTCATCAACTATCTTGGCCTCAACCTGCAGGGAGGGAGAAAACAAGATCCCCCTTGGCTTACACTGCACTGCTGTATTGATTTAGCTAAATATTTATATATTTACGCAACTTGTTCAACTGAGCGCCCATGAGCCCTATTCTGAGCAGAAAATGTTATGCTGTTCTAGAAGTGTATTCTTAATTCTTTTTTAAACTGAAAAATACACAGAGAAGGAACAGTAATGGGAGGAAAATGAGGCGAGGATGCTATAGCGGCAGAGACTTTTCCATCTAACTCAACTAAGCCTGTTGTGATGTACTAAGCCTGCACTTCTGCTTGGCTTCATTGACAAGTTCTATAATTTTAATAAGTACAATTAGTAGCACATGGCCGGGTGGCCTTTGTTTAATTATGGTGATGTTGATAATAGTGTTTTTAGACTGGAATTATTTCTTACTTCCTGTCAGATAAATAAGACCAAGATGTTCCAAGATTGTATGCTAAAGACCTCTTCCGGTTGCAGTGCTTTACCTGATCAATAGGCAGGTCCACCTTCACTTGGCGGTCTTCCTGCACCTCCGCTGCTCCTGCCATCTCACTTCTTTTGTTTTGTGCATTGAACACACTGCCCTCTGAGAAAAGTGATTAATCACAATTACCTCATCGGCTGGCAGTCACCGTCTCATTCTTCTGCACACTCATTCTCTCCCTCTCTATACCCCTCCATCCGTCACTGCCCTCTCCCTTTGCCTCTCCTGCTCAACTTCACAAGAGATCAATGTTGCTGTCAGGCCAATTATTTATTTAGAGTGGTCTCACAGACGAAAAGGGCCACAAAAAGCCTCAGCTGCCCTGCCACAAATATGGCCAGCCAGTGTGAACTTTCAGTCCAGGGTTAGTTCCTGACAGTGACAGGTTGCTCTTGATGCATGTGGGGAATAACTTGCATATATGGCAACTTCACACTGTTTTTCCTTGTAAACAAACTCCTTTTTGTCTGTGGATGCTGGACAATAAATAATTAAAACACACAATTGAGCTTGAATCTACTTCAATAGCCTTAAGTAATTTCATTTAAATAATAAATAACAAAGCATGGTATATTAATCAGTGACAAGGACAGGAAAAAATATAGGTGGATAATAGCTCAAGGAAGCAATTATTTAGTATATACTTTGTGTTTTTCAGTCAGGCATTTCACTTTTGTATTTCTTTCTAGAAACACTGCAGTTAGGAAAAGGCAAAATGATGGTAGAAATCTGGTGCCAAAAGCTCTGATCCTGTACCACATGATGCTTGGAAACACTACTCAGAGCTACTGCCTGTATGAAAGGGTTCTAAGAGGTGATTTAAAAAAGACTCATGAAATACATATGGTTAACTCTTGGGCCTTAGTAATGTGTTGTGGGAGGAAACCATTACTATGGCTGTGCTCAAGTGTTCAAAATGTGGAAAGGGAACTGCACTACTTGTGCCTCGCTACAAACAACAGCAGCATCATGAGCACAACAGGAGAAAGTCAAATAGTCACTTCCATTTAATAAGGTCAGCAATCATAGATGCGTTATATTAAAGGACGGCAGGTTTCAAATTGTGACAATTAGCCCATCTATTCTACCATATCATGTCATGTTATCTGTGGTACGGTACAGGGTTAGTCTTTCAAGTTGAGTCACTGTATTACTGTGCACAGATGGTAAAACAAACACCCGTGAAAACAACAACTATTGAATAATTGGATAGAGGAAGCAAACAGTATCATTTTTAAACAGCGCAATGTTCAAACCCATCAATCCAAAGGAGCATTTTGTCACTTTTATGATCTTTCGGCAGCGTTATTTGTGATTCATTTTTATTATTATTACCATTTTGATCCCATCAGGAAAAAAATAGAGCATTTTATGTCTCACCCACATAGTTAACAAGGCTTTCTGGATACATATTCAACAAAAGGGCCTGATTGAATTCATCTATGATTTAAGCCCCTTGACAGTGTTTGAAGTCTTGTTCTGTTTAATATTCACAGAAAAGACTAGTGTTTCTTTAAAAGAACAGGGTGCTGGGTTCTGTCTGGACTTAAAAGAACGGGCTGAGAATCCAAAGAAAGCTCGTTCACCTGCCAAATGTTAGTTGTTGTTTTTTTTATATTCTCAACACACAAATATCTCCTTACGTACACACACGGTGCACACGTCTACACGTGTGCTCAAATGTAGCCATGCACATGTACCCGTGCAGATGCACACACATACTGTAGCCAAACACATGTATACACATACATTTGTCTTCAGAAGCCAAAAGTATTCTTCATTCAAGGAGGTGTTGGAGGGAAGAAAAAAAAAACTATGAGAACAGGGGGGCTAGAGAGAGAGAGAGAGAGAGAGAGAGAGAGAGAGAGAGAGAGAGAGAGAGAGAGAGAGAGAGAGAGAGAGAGAGAGAGAGAGAGAGAGAGAGAGAGATTTCGATAGAGTTGCTCTGCTTACCCCCTGTCGAGAAGAGAACTGGGTTTCTGGACACCTGCCTCTGTTGTTTGGTTCTCTCCAGTTTGGCTTGTTTCTTCATCTGCCCCCTGGCTGTGTGCTCAAGGTCCTCTCTAAAGCCTGTGTGAGCAAACTACATGAAGAGGCAAAAGAGAGGAGAAAACACGGGCACAGATTAAAGCAGATTTCCTCACATTTCTTTGTGATTCATTCATCGACTTTTTGCTGTTGTTTTGTAAAGAGAAAGAAAAAAAAAAAAAAAGGACAAAACACATCGCGGCAAAACTTGTTTCTCTCTTTAATGCTTTTTTACATTTTCCATTGACCTCAATTTTTCAGGAGCTGATATGCTTTGTAGCTCCCCTGTGACTCCTACTGTATTGAATTCATCTGGTTCCAATACATCCCGTGCACAACCTATCAATCACTAGGGAGCGTGGCAAACTAATCATTTATTGATGAAATGGGGCAGCCATGAATTTCTAACTGCATTTGTCTTATTTATCAAGCCAGATCAAACAATGAAAATCCAAACAAGCTTAAAGGGAAAGGGAGGGAGTTGTAGGGAATAACTTATTCTTCAGCAGTAGACAGCAGAAGGTTATTGATGGAGAGGGGAGGGGGAAAAAAGAAGCTTGGGACTTAGTAGCATGGTGGGAGAGTGAAGGAGCGAGAGAGTAAGAGAGAGAAAAACAGAGAGAGCATTGGGGAGAGTTCAGAGTGATGCTCAGACAGCAGGGTACACATCTGAATTAATGCTTCCACAAAAGCCAATTTTCTCCTCACAGGCTCCTCATCCCCTCTGTAGGTAGCAAGGTGAGGTATGTCTCCCTTACAGAGACACAGAGTACAGGATAGAGCAGACGTAATGTTTCTTTTCAGCTACAGTTCTCTTTACTGCAGCTGCCTGGCTGGATCCCTGGGCTGGCTTGGGGGATAGTGTAGTGATCTCAGGCTTCCACCAGAATACATTTCTGGCAGTGGTGTTTGCAAGCTCACTAACATGGCCTCTGGGGTATTATAGCAGTGTTGTTTCTTCACTTGTTTGCTTTCTTTAATGCAGAGGCAAAGTCTATTGATACTCTTTTGAATTTCTACAGCTGTTAGTGTGCCAAGGGAGAAAAATAAAACAAAAGCACAGTGAAGTTAGCCTGGTACTGTATATTCAGCAGAGAGTTGAAAGAGAGTTCACCCTCTATCGCTGCAGTGTCCACATAACCGCACGAGATCAAAGACAGAAGAGCAGTGGCACTGTCGCAGCGGTAAGCTGTTAATTCAGATTCGCAACCTCAATTCGTCTGTGAGTGATGTGAAACAACTTCAACGTAAAGTTCAAAATCACAATACATCTGGGCAATCAAGAATTGAACAGCTTGTCTTCGATGTTTACAGCCTGGTGGTGGGATGCAAATAGATCTTATTTAAATCAACAAAGTTAAATCAAGACTGTCTCACTCGGGGAGGGGAAAGCAGAGGACGAGGGGTGCCGCAGAGCCTGGAGAGTACAGTACAAGTAGCAGCACAACTGGAAACACGGCAGTGGAAAAGCTGAGGTCATCTCGCCTCTCATTCTGCATTACATATCTACAGTACCATGTCCTGTGGGAGCAGACAACTCTGTGTATCAGGAGGCCCCAGAGAGAGAGAGACCAAGAGAGAGAGAGAGAGTGCTAGAGTTAGTGTTAAGGGGGATCAGGGGGACCGAGCAGAAAATAATCTGTGGTCCTCTCAAGCGGAAGAGAACAGGAGTCAACAGGAGGACACGGTGATATGATAGCCAGGGGCAAACGGGGGTCCCAACCAATTGGACCAACCAGCCTCCAGCCATACTGGCTGTGGTATCAGAAGGAGCCACTCCCAGGGCCGGGTCCTTAGCGAGCAGACACGCTGGCAGCAGTGAGGAGGTATAGTTTTTCCACGGGGCATTGCTACTTCCCCTCACCAATGACATCATCCAGAAATAGCGGAGAGATGGAGAGCAGCAGCAAGTCATCGCTGCTGTCAGGGAGTTTAGCTATTAAAAGGTTAAGTCAGCCTTTCTGGGTCGTTTTCACAGGATGCTTCGTGTGAAGTACATGTGAAGCACAACTGCACTGTTCATTATTATCCCAGTAATATGAAAGTACTTTGCTTTGATGTACGTCATTATTCTCTTTTTCTATTTGCATTCCTCTTCCCCCAATTAATCTTCTCTTTATGCGATGTCAACCTCATCATGTCTGTGAACACCTAACTCAGCATATGTGCTTGCACCCGATGGGAACATGGTGTGCTGGAGAGTTTCAATATTACACTCTGCAGAGCCGTCAGTTTAGACTTCAGTGGCTGCTCCAGACCAGATGTCCCATTCAGCGGTCCAGAAACGCTCCGCCGCCGACGCAGACAGGACAGACACCGTTCCCATACAGCGAGGTTGCAAGAGCAAGGTTACATTTTACACAGCCTCAGTGGGCAGGTTTAAAGGATCTTTTTACAGGCATTTCAAACCAGACTGCTGTTGTTTTGTGAGGTCAAACTGAAATTAATGATGGACATGACCCTATAAATGTATGTGTAATCAGTAGGCTAAACAGCCAACAGATCAGGACAGAGTGGGCAATTTTTGTCACATGTATCTTTCCCCGTCGAAAGGTCCTTATTAACTGGTCAAATCATGTTTGCAACTTCATGAGGTTAAGACATGAAGGCAAAGGGAGTAAAATGCGGCAGCATCATGTCCATTGAATAACTAATACTACAATGAGCTGGTGGATGCAAAACACAGCCATAGCTCTGTCTCTGTCTCCACCTCATGGTGCTGTGTAAAATGGCAAAGGCTATAAAGGACTGAACCTCAGTTCAGCAAAGTTTGATAACAGTGTGGTTTCCATATATCGTTCTATGATTGGATAGATTTGAATAGGATGAAGAAATCTTACAATATTCTTCACATATTCTAATATATTACTGATAAATATTCATCGTATTTCTGAATATAATGATAGACAACCACAGATACAGCAAGAGATATGGCACGGGGCATTTTTCTCCATCTGAAAAAAATTGGCATCTGCCACAGCATTGTCATCTTTCATGGTTAGAAAAATCAGATGTCAGACACAAATCTCATAGGGGGGCCCCCCATATCCACCTCAACTTGCTGAGTGGGCATGTTCTCATCTTCACCATGTGATTTGGTGTTCATCTCGGGCCCACAGCAGCGCAATCCTCATATGGATTCAAAGCACTTCACTGTCTACTTAATCACGATACAAATTGTCCCGGTTATGGTTTGAATAAGAGATTTTTTTTGTAAAGTCCCCCTGGTGCATATGATCTGTCTATGAGGCTCACTGCATTTGATCAAGTGGGCCAGCCTTTCTCTGTGGGGATTACCCATCAAAGTGAAAAGCAAAGGTAACTCAATGCCTCTTGCAGACAGTGATTGATGATAGCGCTGTTTCATAACGAATTGCACCCCCACAACAAGTCTTACACGTGGGAAATGTTAATTGAAATGCTGTGTTTGCAAAGATACGCTTTTCAACTGTGATACTACAAAGGTGTTACAGCTATAAACAAGAGGGAATTTAGGGGGGGAAATGTAACAATTGAGCACGTTGCGAGAAAATGAACAAACAGATGGCAAACTACACCCAACTCTGAAGCAATAGTACTCACCACATCCTTCGGATGTCTTGTCTTTCTAATAGCAGGCAGGATGTCTTGGCTGCAGGGGGAAAAAGTGAAACCAAAATTGACAAACATGTTCTCCTTCCTTTTCACATCAAAATAGGGATACAGTGTTTCTTTAAAATATGTAGATTTCATTGACCAAAAATCATAGGAGTCATACTGTTTGATCACGTTGGTTTCCTTGATTACATCCCTGCAGGGGTCGTAGTGATCATATGGGAGAGCTTTAAACTTTTCGGCACCAACTGCGACATAGTACCGATTGTTCTCCAGTTCAGTGGGACCGCAGACAGGACGTCCATCTAATGTGTAAAGCCTGGGAACTCAAATAAAGAAATACCACAAATTGGAGCAATGTTTTGTGACTGAAAATCCATCAAAGCAGTGTTTGCCTCACAAGCTGCTTTGGATAAACACACATGAGCACATCAAAACCAGACATGGTCCCAATCACCAATTAATTAGAAAATGCATTCCGCTAAATATTGCTGATTTAAAAACTGATTGGAAAGCCTCCAGTAGTCAAATTTCCACAATCTACTGTTTATTAGAGAAGCTGATAATCTACAGACAGGCATGATTCAGTATTGTGACTGAACTGTTAGCTAACAGCTTCAAGTTCAAAACCATAAAAATGTGTATATGTTTTCTTTAGAGTTGAGTCCTATTTTCTTAATACAGAAAAACAACTCAATAGTACATGACTAAATAAAAACTGTAATGGCTCATAACGCACTGATGTTGGACATCACCTGAACACAGCACCAGTGCGAAGATGCACTTTCTCTGTCACCATGGCTAAAACATTTTCCCAGCTTCTAAGAGTATACTTTGGGATCCGTATTCGAGCTGGAGCAACCAAGGCATCTCCGTTGGTAAAGACACTATGATGCACAACAAAAAAAGAGGACACAAAGAAATAAACATTTAATTGTTGAAAAGGAAACAACGGGGAAAATATTCATTTACTACATAACACAAAAAAGAACATTCTCCTTTTAACATTCATAATACACTTTGTATCCAGCTTAAAATCAATACTCACTTTATAGTGCAAGACTCGTCTGTAGTTCTCTTCCAGCGAGCAGAAACTACTATTCTGCTGTGAACAACAGGTCGGATCTGAAAATGTCAAAACTACGGTTCAGAAAATAAACATGACATAGTGGTCAATAAGGAATGAGGCTTTCCAGAGTGTCTGACTCAAACTTGATGATTTATGTGTAAACAGGACTCTTGACTATAATCACAGTTTGGTTCCAATTATCATTCAGACCACTTAAGGTGTCAGGGTTTAGGTTCCAGCCACCTGCAAGCTGCAAGCTCCATATCATAGTATGGTCACACAACATGTATCCCCTGACAATAAAGGTTAGACTTAGCTTAATCATTTTCAGTATAACTGATCAAAGACAGACACCAAAAGTGGCCTTACCTGTTCTTTTTTCTTTTTCTGCGGCTTCTTTGTTGTTATCTCACAATAGCTGGAAGGCATTAATTAATAAATAATGTTAATGACTCAAACCCAGACTTCAGGTGCTAACGTTACATGTGAAACCTATACAGATAGATGAAGGACACTTCTAGACCTGACAATGCCAATCAAAACTTTTACAGCTGCTCTGAACTTTATGCCAACTAGCTAGACTGTACTGGTCAAGACAGTCGACACATAATGTAATGTAAATGTAGGCTAACGTTAGCTAGTCTAATCCTAAAGCACTTAGATTAATGATATGGATACATATTTTAAGGACTATGGAATAGCCTACCAACCCAGCCAAAATGCCCATCCAACAAAAGATGCAAACTTTACAGAACATGGCCGAGGATGGAGCTCGTCCTTGGTTACAGTGACATACTGCCCTGTGACCTTCCTGCTACAGTATAACCAACCAACACATAGCTATAGCTACACACACCGATACACACCTTACAGCATGGTACCTACTCCAGCTTTTTGAACTGCTCATTTCCGGCTGCAACATATACACTCCCATGCTTCAAGTCGTCCAAATGCTGAACTTTGTGGCCCTCTCTGGGAGTGTACAGCCTTCTCACGGCGCCAAACGGAGCCTCAATCCCTCTGGTCAAAGAGGTCAAAAAATTGTCAAAGGTTGACAAATGCCGCGGATTCACAACTATTTTTCTTCCGGAAAAGAAAGCGTCTCCGTTCTTGTAGACAATTATTGTTCTGGTCGGCGGCAGTTCACCTCTCCTTGCTGTGCCCGGCATACTTTAGCTAGCTAGCTAGATAGCCAACAGGCAGTTTAAAATAAACAAGTAAACAAACAATGGCTCGGTGTCAAACGTAAATGTGTGATAGGCAGACGTGTTGAGCCTCCGGAGACGTAACTGGAGATAGCATCTGATATGGAAACCAAATAGCATCAAGAAACCTATCCACCGGCTCTTTTGTTTGTTGGTTTCTTCCTTTTGTATGCAGCTAAAGTTGATTTAGCTAGTTGTTTGATTCCAAAACTTAAGTGTTTCCAAGGCAACCACATTTTGAGTCATGCTGTGTAATTGCATTAGGTTATCCTACTTTAAAAGAACACTTTACAGTATATAAAATGTCCAACAAGCTAACATTTTATTATTATTATTAATTCTTATTATTTAACAGGTTTTGGGGGAAATTTGGCCCTGAGTCCAGCCCCACTGGATCAGTGGACTTCCATCAGTCCATGATCTGCATTTTGAAGACTGACTTTTGTAGTAGGCTGTTTCCTGGAACATGGGGTGTGTTTTGCAGTGCAATAACCTTATCATTGTATTAAAGTTCCAATAAATAATTTTGACCACTTGTGGACAGAAAAGACAATACAAATTTGCAGTAACAAGCCTTGATATATATCACCTTACGAAGCAAACAACTGCCTACATCTGACACAAGTGAGGGCCATCCTGTTTGAGTTCAATATTGGCTCACCTTTACACCTGGGTTTGGTCCACCAACTCCGTTTTATCTTATTAGAACTTAAACTTCACCATTTGTTTTATTTGTCTCCGAACAACTTGTGCTGTGTATGTTCAGGAGGCCCTTCACTGATGTGGATGTTGATGAGAGCCATTGATACACCCATATTGACCGACTATAAGCTTATTCAGTTGGCATACTTTTCACCCCTTTACCACTCCACTTTTCTTTGCACATTTACCAAAAGACTAAAGGGTGACTTGTTGACAGTGCTCCTGCAGCTTGTTCCTCCTCCTCTTCTTCTTCTTCCTCCTCCTGTCTTCACTGGAAGACATGTTAAACATTATTCCATGTATTACGGGCACAAGCTTAAACATCACTACTACAGTACGGAAATTATATTTCCATGGTGGATATAGCAGTGGACACAACATCAGATGCAGGGTGTGTTTCTTTTCTTATGTTCGTGCACTGTAGCCATATCTCCCATTTGCAGGCTGTTGTTTCACCACAGATTGCCTGTCAGTCCACTGTTTAGACCAAGCTGTCCAAATCGTTTACCACAAAGGTAATCAGCGATTGCACCAACAATGGCACCTAATTGGTTTATGCCAGACAATTTCTGGTCAATTAAATGCATAATTCATCTACGCATTAATTATTCATTTCTTAGGGGACTGGTGCTGTGCTTTATTAGAAGAACTGAATCATGCATATTCAAATTCCTCTTCTTAGATGGACTCAATAGGATATCATCTCAGCTGGGATGCCCGTCCTAAAAAACAATAGCAGCCAGGGCTGTAAGACAACTTCTATTAATCACACAACTAAACCGTATAGGATTTTCAAAGATGAAAATGCCATATTAACCTAAGGTATGTAATGTCTTGTTTTTGTCATTCAGCCAACATTGTGCTGTCATATTGTTACCAAGTGTAATTCATTTTTTAAACTCTCTTGTGTTTAGAGAATACATTATTTTTAAATAATATACATGTCACAGCAAAACTGTCAGTGGTAATTTACCTCAGTATAATATGTTTGGTCTACATCATCAGATTTTATTCATTGCGTAAGATGGATTTCAGCATTTTTACCAAATAAATATTCATATAGAAAAATCTCCAATAATTAGTCCAAATTAATATCTCTTAACAAACACAGTTTAAAACAAAGTTTTATTTTTAGCGTCGACAACTACAGTTTGTGTAGACATGTTTTAAACAGGAACATAGGATGTCACAAAATATACTTAACAGCAGGAAATGAACGTGTAAATAATACAGTTAATGATGGCTGAATTTTTTGCTGCTTCAGTTTCAGGGTCCTGTTGTTGTTCATACTGGCCCGCTGCCATGCTGCCATGGCTTACTGGGACACTTAAATAGAACTAAACCATGGTTAAGGTTACTAACTTTACATCCCTGTGTGAGAAATTGTTACAAAGCAGTACAGTGTTTATCCACTGGGTGGAGGCTGTTACACTGCTAGATTTGTTTCAGCTGCTGCAATAGATACATTTTGTCAGCTCAGGGGTAGAGACACTTTCTTTTTAAATTATCAGTGAATTTTTAATTCACAACCACCACATAACTTATTATATGATAATGAATATAAAATGCATATTGTTTTACATTTTTACGATTAAAAGCATGCAACTGGAAATAAAATATTTCTATAATTTCATATTGTACGCACAAACAACTCTACGTTTGTTTATTTGTCTTTTTTGGTTGATAGTCCTGTTGCAAATATTGCTCGTTGGATAGTTTGCATAACATAAAAACTATACATTGCCTGGCATGCTGTATGAAACACTAATGAATCACAGAGTAGGAGATTAAGGGTGTACTCGAAATGAGTAAAATTCATACAGAAAACCAAAATGTTGGATGTTTTGCAAATTAAGAAAATAAATAGCTTTTAGGCTTATAAGGAAAAGTAAAATGAAAGTAGAAAATACTGTAAACTAGTTTGCACAACTTGCATGTCATTTTGTCACCCTATTTACAGATAGAAGCACACACACAGTGAATACATCTAACTTTTGTTCCATTATATGTATCCATTCTTTAAGCAGTCATTTTAACACAGACTGAACTCAGACACTGTCCTTCTCAAATTCACAAACAAAATACATGGTTGGGTGGCATGCCACATCCGTCCACTCCCCAGAGGCCACCATCTCAGCACAGTCCTCATCGTCATAGGCGTTGTTGGGCTCTCCTTTTCTCCATTTGCTGAAAGTGGTCATGGCAGAGAGATCCACGTAGGTGAAAACACCCTCGCGGTCCAGGTCATGAATGCCGATGTAGACTCTGTTCAGGCCTGCTTCGGTTATGTAGCCTGCGATGGCCGAGTTGGCTTCCTCATCCTTGGGCATGGCCAGGTGCCCTCCCCTTGTCTGACAGTAGACCTCAGCGTCGGAGTAGCGCTTCTCCTCCTTCACCAACAGATAGACCTTACTGTCTGTCTCTTTTATGCCAGCAACAGCTGCAGGGGAGGGCAGTGCTGAAAAATGAGCACTAGTATTTCTATAAATTTCACATTGACATGCCCAGCATTAGCAGTTCTATGAGGATAACAAGTGAAGCAAAAGCATGGACACGAGAACTGATAGTGATAAAAATTTAAATGTTTTTTATGGCCTGTATTATGCTCATTTTCATGTTCATACTTGTATTTTGGGTTTCTACTAGAACATGTTTACATGCTTTAATGTAGAAAAAAACAAAAACATTATTTTTCTCATACGGTTTGTCTGAATATACCTGTATTTACCTTCTGTCTGAACGCTCCGTTTTAGCGCCTGTCTCTTTAAAAAAGACATGGAAATTGATAGGGACCTTTAAAGAATGCTAAGATCATACCATTTTTAATGAATTTCAGTTCTGAGGAGAGCTGTGCCACAAGAATGTCCATTTCTCCAATCATCTTTCTCATTGGTGTGCACTCACATGGAACTCCTGATAAGACAAAAATGTGTGGGATTACCACACAGTCGTCTTAATTAGTTCTCCCATTTTACCAATTGTGTCCGTCTAATCCAGCATTAATCTGGTTGACGAATTGAATATCATGGTATAATATCTCACCTGGATCTCCATTAGGGCCCGCTGGACCTGGATCCCCCATGTCTCCCTTTACCCCTGAGATATGAAATGTAATTATTCATGAAAACCTAATTCATTCCTAAACAACTGCATGTGAATTCTTGATGCATTCAGAAATTTACATTTCTGCATTTTCTGATTACCTTTCATTCCACTCTGGCCCACTTTTCCATAACGTCCCATTATGCCTTTCTGACCTTTAAGCCCAGTTAGACCTGAAAAGATTGTGTATGACAGGAATATTTTACTACTATGCAATCTATTTAAAAAGACATATGTCTCTCATTTCTGCACCTACCAAAATGGGAATAAAAATAACTTTTTTAAATTCTTAAACCACTAATCACTTAGGATATTAGGTACATTAATTAAAATGCAGAGTTTGTGTAATCTCTAAAAAAAAGTATGTGAACACCCTCCACTCCTCATTAAGGTCTTGAGTAAACACTTGTCCACAGCAGTGGATTACACAAATCATTTCTCCTCCAATCTCTCACCCAAATGTAAACACTTGGCCATCTCTGGATGGCCTGGTAGTGATGTAACAGCACATTATCAGCCCAAGCAATGTGATCTTTACCCCAGTTTCAGCTTAGTGGCAGTGTTGAAAAAAAATGAGGATGCGCAAGTTTGGGTTTGCAATGCATTGAGAAGCAAATATGTTCTATACCAATCTCTCCAGGAGGGCCAACTCTTCCTGGTCTCCCCGGTGCTCCTTTTTGTCCTTTCTCTCCTGGTTCTCCTTTTGCAGAAGAAAAAATAATAATAAGAAAATATGAAGACAGATTCTATGTTTTGGTTTTATATGTATCTAAAGTATGTAGAATGGCATGCCTTTGAGTCCAGGGACAAGGATCTGAACAGTGCAGGACTCCTCTGCCAAGTGCTGTCCATACGATGTCTGTAGTGTCAGTAAACTCAGCACAGACATTAGTATTATGGACAGTAACAGCTTCTCTCCTATCATCCTTTACATGGGCTGGTTGGTGAGCTATACTGAAGAAGCAAGAGACACTAAGAAAAGACGAATCGTTTTACAAACCATCCGGTTTGCAGGCTACTGATTTCCTAAGAGAACACACCATACTGCCATAAGGGAACATCCCATTTTAACACGTTTAATACATCACTATACCTATAATGACCTCTGCAAAAAGCATGATTTCTTTATCCTGAGAAATATTTGTGCAAATAAAAACCCCACATATTTAAAGCCATAGACACAAGTTTAAGAGAGAGAGAGAGGAAAATAATTGTTTTAAACCAATCCATGCACATCTTCTAGCTGAATTAATGATTGATAGAAATATACATCCAGAATCACAGTTGCCTAAACCAAAGACATATTCAGCTTATTTGTTATAAACTTGGGAACTTCTATGTCAGAAATCAATATAGCCCAGAGAAGAAGAAAAACACTGATTTCAAAATTTGGATAGCCTACCTGCAGAGGTATTTCCAGACTGAAGTAGAGAAGTATTAGCCAGCTTGCAAAGACTTGCTGTAGCTTTGAACACTGGTGGTCCTACAGAAACATGTCATGTTCCTCCACAGGCACCACAGAATGTGTGTGATAGGATATTCGTAAACAGTTCACAGATAAAGTCCAAAGCAGCTGGGCCCCCGCAGATAATTGGCTGGGAAAGTAGTAGAGTGATTGACAGTGGAGGGGCCCGATAAATACAAACTTTAAACTATCAGATATTTAGAAAAGCATATTTTGTCAAGTGCCTTGGATGTCTATCATGAATTTTATTTTAAATTACAAACTAACCAGCCACATAAATTGAATCTCTGTTGTTCACAGTTGCTAACCATTTCCTGCAAGCTTTGTGTAATCCTGTGTCCAGGAGTCAATCCAAGTTAAGCATTTGGGATTTTACATGAATGAACGATACTTTGCTTGTATAGGCCTATAGCATTTCTGCCGCTATTGTTTTCCCAGAGCACGCTGGTTCCTTGTGATGATCAATTCCCCAGTGCATCCCCTCTCTTACTCTTCCCTGCCTTCCTGTGAGAAAGATTATTTCTTTTGGGATTTGGCTTCAGATCTGCTTGTCCCCTTTGTGGCCACCGGAGGGAGTCATTGTCCATGCAAGTACAGCAGTGTGGGATATAAATGTGCCATTAGTCATTTTTTCTTCTTCTTTGAAGTCAGTTAGAATTAGGCTACAGTAACTATAATAACAAAAAATTATATATTTTCAGACTTTAAATCCCAATACAATATTTGCCTGTGTGTATTAGTCTTGACCAGAGTGGAAAATAATGAATAAATAAAAAACACTAGTGGATGGTGAATAGTTTGTTGTTTGTTGACTAGGATATAGTGTCCCAAAATAAAATGTGTCACAATTTGATACGGTCTAGCGGTGAGTGTCATTGTCGTGCATTATTTAGGATGTTATACAAATACTAACTTGGACTTTTAACTTGCGAACAAAATAATCATGTTAGCGTTTACATGCTGTCATCTAGTGTCAGTAATCAGATATGGTCCAATGCAGGAGTATCAGATATCCTAATTAGATTTACAAACCCAGTGGCGGCTTTCAATGGTGGATTGGATGTCTCCTTCAAAAATCCCCCCAAAAGTTTTAGATTACCTGCCTCTCAAATATTCATGACTCTCAAGGCAACATTTGCTGTCTTTTCATGGCAGCCACTGAAGTAGCCTATTTGGGTGTCCTCTAACTCCAGTTTTTATGATCAAACAAAAAATACTGTGTAGGCTATTCTATGACAATGAGCAGTTCAATAGTCCTTACATTACCAAGCACACAGAGACATTTTTGTTGGTTAAATTTTATTTTTACTCTGTCTCACTAGACTTTAAAAAGTGGGTGTTGCAACAACGTCCCGTGCACACTGGGGTTTTAAAAAAATGTCACAGCGTATTCTCTTTTGCTGTGAGGAAAAATCAAACAATTTGGGGAATATGTTGGTGATATTGAAAGATAAGATGGCCAAGTTAGTCTATTTTCCCAATTTTTTTTTTTTTTTTTAATTAAAACACAGCCAGTAAAAAAAACAGTTCAGTTTCAGGGTCCTGTTGTTGTTCATACTGGCAAAAACCTGACACGGGATCTTACGAGCGGCACTTTAACGCACCTTCGGCAGTGGACTGTCGGCGTGACGTCACAGGTGCTCACCGGAGTGTCATCCAAACAGCCCGCAGCTCTGTCCGAAAGATAGACTGAGCAAGCTGAACTACTGCTGCTACAAGTACACATCCGTATGAGGGACTTAAAACTCACCCCTCTCGCCCTGATCGTACATTTGACTCCCTGAACGTAAGTGTCCCTGCTTTTCTCTAACTTTTACACTTTTCAGCGAATAGAAGCAGCCTACTAAGTATTATTTACAGGTAACGTTACGTTGGTGCAGTGAGTAGCCTACAGTTACTGTGGTCTCATACGTACTGTATGCTAACTACCTATAGGCCTAATGTCATTTAATTATTAACAAGAATTGCCTGCATTATAGTGTTAGTTTGCTAATCAGTCCTACAGTAGGTCATAGCCTATATGGTTTATTTATAAGGGGCTCAGTACTGTTATTCTCTTGCACAGAATAAACATATTCAAATCCATTTAACTGTGAGGTTGTCTTAAATATATTTCATTTGACTGTCTAATCCCCTGTGTGCTTAATTATACAATTTCGGACATGTTGTCAGCCATGTCAGCCAATTTTAACCCCTCTCAAACCAAAAATCTATCGTCTCAGTGTTTTATAAAGATGCACCTTTTGAAAGTGTGACCTGTCACATTTTTCTTCATCCTGCTGGCCTGTTGTCTATATCCAATGCATTTCCCATGTCCCTTTTGCCTGGTAGAGAACAGGAAACTAGAGGCAGGAAACAAGGGCGTGCTTGTGTGTCCTGCTCTCAGCCAGTGTCCATTCATTTGCGTGTACATTTATTTTTCCTTATTTCTCTGTAGCCTACTGTATGGGTCTCTGTGTTTCAAGGGTTATGCGACACCCTTCTGATTTGCATTGTATCGCAACTGATCACTGACTTTTGTTTGTTGGGTTAGATCACACTTGAAGCGTCTCACCTCCCTGTCTGGATTAGGGTCAAATACTAAGAGGATTTAGGGCTGCAGAGTCAAAGTTACTCATGAGGTCTCTGTTTTGTTGAGAGAAGTCAGTGATGTAGACTTCCAGGCTGAAGGCCGTCTCCTTTAAGTGATATACCACATTGTTTGAAAGTTTGCTTTTAAAGTAGCATGAGAATCCCAGAGCACTTGGTACATTGAGCAGTGCTGTAGACAGATGTGTTGTGTATGGTACTGAGTTTGCAGCAGACCAACATGAACTGCTCTTGGTGTATGGCAAATATTGTATTTTTTTCTTATTTTTTTTTTACAGTATAATGGGATATTTAAATCATAGCAAGATGTGTGTAGTAATGTAGTCTTTTGGTGGTTATGTAGTAGTGTAGAGTGTATAGTATGCACATTCTGTATTACACTTGGACTGAAGTAGGTATCTGTGGGAAAGCGTTGTGGTTATCAGTCATCTAACAAAGACGCTCTTGAAGATCCTCCGAAGCCTTGATCTCACATTTGAAGATAACAGACTGGAGAAATAATCTTTATCCTCCCTCCTTCTGGTGCATTTTTTAAACTTCTGCTCATGTTTAAATGTGGTTTGATCACCAAATGATCACCACTGCCAAAATAGTATATGGCATCCATGTAATCTACACACAGTCTAAGTTTATAAAAATTACAGATGGGGCTTTTTCACTTGTTGCAGCCAGCTATAGTAAATGTAGAGTCAGATTTGTGTATTCACATTAAGTGACTGTAGCTTGCATCCTAGCGTTAAAGCAATCGGCTGGCTCTGCTTTCTACAACCAAGGTTTAAGAAGCTTCTAGTATCTCATACATTTTTGCTAGTATGGATCCAACAGATTGCATTTATTAGTTTGCCTCTCTCTAGTGTATTGGTTGAGTTTTTTGTTCTAATTTTGGCCTTGTTGGTGGGTTGGCCTTTTTTATGTGTGAAATCATCCTCAGCTGTTGGCCCAACCTGGACAAAGACATCTTTTGTAAACAAAGATTATTGCTATATGGGGTAGTATAGCGTCATGCCATGTGTCATACCTTACATTCACTTTCAGTAAAGGCAGTGATAACATTCAGCCCTGCTTTGCTCAATTAAAGATTATTTACTTTAAATGCAAACCAGGTTTTGTTGTTACAAGTTGTTACATATTTAATACATTCTTATAGCCTATTTTGGTTATTTTGCATTTGCAAAGGTGCACAGAGATTCTCCAAAACCATCCTTCTTTTGTTAACATTTCTAACATAGGCCTAGCTGTATTCTCTCTCCAGAAATAACACATTTGATTAAACGTTATTTAGAACATACAGACTCGTGGTTTAGCTGGGACAACAGTTCTCCAACTGCTGTAGCTTATATCTCCATTTTAATGGGTTTACCACGTAAACCTTGTGTTTATTCAAAAAGTATTTCATTTTTTTTTTCGATTGAGCTGTAAAAGTAAGATCACAAACAACATCACACATATGAACATAACAGAATATTGTGGTCTAGCCTCATCTAGGTCCAAAAGAAAGACAGAAAAGCAGTGGAGATGGTCAAGACAGGTTACCATCTCCAGTCTAGAGCTGGGTACCCAATTCAATACTTTGCAGGCACCGACCGAATTGCCTCTAAAGTATCGAGTTACGAAAAATGCCTCATCATTCAATATCCAGTTTCAATACATAAGGAGTAAATCCCATCCGTGTCAGTGAACCAATAAGCATACAGCATGCTTCTACCAAGATCTAATAATGCTGGTGATTGGCTGTCTCACGTTACACGTCGTAGAGACATGCAGGAAAAACTCCTGGTGAAAAGTAAATAAAAAGATATGTGCCGTAATGTGCAACGTTGTAATTTCTTTTTGTCTTATAATATTGGTATAGAAAAAATCGTTATCGGTATCAAAGTCACGGTATAGGTATTGATACAAGTAGCAGACATTTTTGAATGATACCCCGCTCTACTCTAGTCCCTCCCTTGGTTGGATGCACCACAATGCTGTTGTACCTTTGAGTCCTTGTTGATGTCTGCTTCATCACTTTCCAGCACCTATCCTCTCTTACATTTGACCTCAATCCCTGAAGCTAATGGGATACTTGGGCATAACAACAGCACTTCTGCTTTTAATAACTATGTGGTTGTAGGATTAACTGGCAAGAATATAATATATAATCAAAAATCTTTGTCATTGTCAATAGATTCGGACAGAATTATCCACTTGGTTTTGCCCTGAATCTGCCAGGGTCCAACTGCTGATGTTAATTACAGAAGGAAGTTGTACAATTTTAACATACAGTTTAAGTGTATAAAGCTACGTGTTTTGGCAAAAATAACATGGTTAAAAGAGCCATCTGCCGATATGTTGTTGTCTTAGTTTGACTTCCAAATTATACACAGATGGTTGATGGAACTTTGAACTGTCTAACTGGGAGTTAGTTGCATAATAGTCAGTATGCAGAAAGTACTATACAAGGTATAGTTCACCCCAAGATGTCATAGTTTGATAGCATTCTCTCAGGATTACCTGCTATAGCTTAGACACAGCACGGTCCAAACATACACTGACAGACCTGAGATGCTTCAAAATGGATTGTTTGGCTGCGCACTTTATGTCAGGTCACTTGGGGTAGTGTTATCCTCACTAGAGATCGCAGGACTCCTTCCAGTCGTGTCCCAGTGAAAAAATCCTCTAATCCATCAGAAGGAGGAATAACAAATTAAAGTGAAGCAGACAGCATCAGTGGGGCACATTAGTAGGTTTCAGTCATATTTAACTACTTTGATATTAGCCTCCATGTCAAGTAAAAGCTAATGTTTACTGACAAAACAATTATTGCGTTAAAAGGATTTTCATGACCTACTTTGGTGAAGAGTCTGTGCTGTGGGGTATGAAGGGATATTAAAGGACTAAGGAAAATGCTGCCATGCAAATCAGGATCAGGTGCTCAACAATAAAACAGTGACACTGAGAAATTACCCTCACAGGGGATCATTGTTTTCTTGAAGTAGTTGTTAAATTAGCAGTGCTGACATCAACGTTTGTTTGTCAGCTGTGAAGAAAAAGTGAAATACATATTGTGTAGCTAATACAAGCCCTGGGGAGCAGGCAATGGCACCAGCTTAGAAGCAAATTCAGTTTGTTTGAAGTACGTCAGTAAGAATGTAAAACTGTGTTTGGTTCTTTGCATAATCTATTTTAAGCCACACATGTACTTTGCTTTATTCATGTTGCCTCTCTTCCCCTTTCTGTCTCTCCCAGTTGTGTGGTCGTGCTGGACTGGAGGTAAGCCATGGAGGATGGGAAGCCAGTGTGGGCGCCCCACCCCGCCGATGGGTTCCAGCTGGGGATGATTGTTGACATAGGAGCTGACACGCTCACCATCGAATCACTAAACCAAAAGGGCAAGGTGGGTCATCACACATACTAACACACAGGCACATGCACACATGCCGGGCTTACCATGTACAGGCAAAGTTAAGTCCAACTGGGAATATGGGTGAGGGGCTGGTGCTTGTTCTCCTTTCATGTGGCTCAGTTGATATGAGAATTGCTTATTCATTGAGTGGTTCACATACGTTGGGTGCTGTTTGCCTAATATCAGAGAGCTCACAACATACAGAAATGCATACATTCATAAGCTCATCTACTGTACAAGACTTTCATGGAGAATTACAATGCCATGTGTAAGAAATGAAATCTTGTATTTTCTGTAATTTTGTCGCAGTATGGCTGGAGTGTGCGATTTTAGGTAGAGAGGCGCAACAGCGTGTAAATATGAGAAACGCGAGAGACCACATGTACAGAGGCATGAATAAATAAAGAGAGCAGCAGCAGGTGTGCTGATAGTGTTGCCTAGAGGGAGAGCTGCTCATTAGGAGGTAAAGGCCACCTGTTACACCTGAGCCGTCACGTGTCCCCAGCTACTGATGTGTCTGATGTTTACACTAGACTGTATGTACTGTACTCTTGCAGTTGCCTCTGCATTTGTTTAGTTTGAAGTGTTCTCACTACAGCTTAGGCCTGTAACTATTATTAAATAATTGTCTAATTGCAATTTCTTTTACATTAGCTCCATTTCTTTGTTTAACCGTAATTAATTGCTAACATTAGCTAAGATCATAAGGGGAAAAAAGATACAATGTTTTATGATAAAGAGGCGTGGTTTACATCATAGGCTGTGTACTTGTGTTATTGCATTATCTCGGTCATAACAATGATCTAACCAAAAGATGTATCCTAGAATTCATTCAAAACTTTAATTTGTTTGCAAAAGTAATACATAAGTAAATGTTTTTAAATTGGACTGAAAGGGACAATTATATTGTTAATCACAATTATTTCTGAGATAATTAATTATACAGCAACATTTGGAATTGTTACAGCTCTACAACAGTACAGACTTTTCTCACCTCAGACATTTTGGCTTGTTAAAGTTTAGCCAGCATGCACAATACCAGAGCCCTGGTACTGGACCAGCTACTGTACATGGAATGCAATAACATTAAGAATCACAATGGCCACTAGAAGAACGGTCTATTACTAAGTTTGATAGCTTTACGTTTCTCTTGATCTTATGTTCACAAAAGCGTTACGCTTCTCTGGTTAAAAGTCATGTTCATAGGTATGAATTCTTTGTCAAAGTATTTGCATTGCAATACAGTCTCACCTTCTTTTTTTTAATTATTTTGAAACTTTTCTGAAGGTACAATATTTTGAAGTTTTTACTTCATTCTAATCTCAAGATGTCACCACTTACAAGAGACCTGCTGAATCAAATTTCCATTTGAAATGAGCAATTATTTTTACCCAACTGACAGATAACGGCATACTATTAAGACTCAAAATACACTGGGCTGTAGAACATGTAAATGAGATTGCAGTGAGTCTTGTTTGGAATACATGTGAACTTTGAATGATCATGATCAGTTTATTGCAAGGCATACACTCTATCCCATTCAGTAAAGCAATGAAAGCCTCATTGAGTGTCTTTTTACTGCAGTGTGGAGCTCATTAGTGCCTCAACTCGGTACACAACCCTCAGCCTGACTGGCTCTTCTTCTTTGTCAATTTTATTGGTTAGACATTTCTCACATGGTTGCTATTGTGAATGGGCTTGTCCAGATTGAGCCAATATACTGTAGGAGGCACACAAAGCAGATTCTGTTTATGCTTGCAGCCTGTTTGCGGTAATAAACCATGCATCACAGCACAGACTGGGCCACACTCACACACAAGCAGTAGTATTGATACAAGGAGTGTAATGAACATGTGAAGGGAGAAAAATAGGGTTTATTATTGATATATACTGTAGGGAATAACAAGATGCAGTCATTGTTCTGCGTCAATCATGCCACTTGGTCTGATTGATTGTTTAAATGTTGAGAGTGGAGTTTGGTTGTTTTTATTTAATAAAGTGACTTGATTGGTTCCTAAAAGATCAGCACAGAGCACCACCATTGTCTCTTCTCAACCACACACACACACACACACACACACACACACACACACACACACACACACACACACACACACACACACACACACACACACACACACACACACACACACACCACATACACTCACATACTCACTCAGGTGTTCAGATCGGGTTGCTCTCCCACCAAATTATTCATTATCCTGCCATGTCTTCCCTTGTTTCTCTCACAGCCGGCTTGTTCCATTGAGTTTATTTCCATTAACTCAGACTCTTAAACAATAGAGTAAAAATATCAGTAACTAATTTAGCCTGGGAACACGTCGCGCCAAACATCATTACTGTGATCTTTAACCATGATAAATGATGAATGTTTATGCATTCTTGCTTAGCTTTTTGTTATGTCCTAATATGTCTCCCCCTTTTTGGTGGTGCTAATAAACATTTGTTTTGTGTCATAAGCTTGTCAAAGAACACGGAATAATCTTGTACATAAAGTTGGCAGGGATAAATAGAGACAGCGCCACTTGTAGCATGTCTATCTATCCTGGAAATTAAATAATGAAAACTGTTTGCGTTCCAGACCTTTCTTGCTCCGATGAGCCAAGTCTTCCCAGCAGAGGATGATGTCAACAAACATGTAGATGACAACTGTAAGTCAACACACAGTTGGCTGTTCATTTTTACAATCATGTTGTTATTTGTAACAATGTCTACTTTATTTGTCTGGTTTGTTATTTCCTGTGTTTCCAGGTTCCCTTATGTACTTAAATGAAGCCACTCTTCTCAACAACGTCAGAGTGCGGTACAATAAAGACCACATCTATGTATGTTTTTTTTTTTCTCTTTCTCTACTAGTCTGCATTTGCCCTAGTTTAAATCCTTTATGTGCTCCTGCAATGGCTTAAAGTCCCTACTATCCAGTTGCATCATAAGGAGATACAGTAACAGGTTGGGGGACAGCAGGAGAAAGGGCCTTGTTTCCCTGGGGGGAGAAGTACCAGGTGGTAAAGAGGGAATGGGACGCTAGAGAAGGGTCACAAAGTCAGACAGGCAAACCCAATCCTGATCGCAGTCGCTCACTTAGGAAATGAGGGTCAGCTGGTAGATGGGAAAAGCAAGACAGGGAAACAAGTTAAAGTATGTCTCAGCAGCATTCACTGGGCTTGTTTTCTCCTCTGTTGTCGCTCATTGTTCAATAATTTGCATGTATTTGTGCTTTTTATCAACTTTCTGTAAATGCAGTGAGACTAGTCATGCCTGTATTTATATCTCTTACAGACGTATGTGGCCAATATCTTGATAGCTGTGAATCCTTACTATGACATCCCCAAACTTTATGGACCTGACGCCATTAAGTCGTACCAGGGGAAGTCACTGGGAACTCTGCCACCTCATGTCTATGCTATAGGTGAGAGTTCACTACTAATCACTGTTAAGAAAGGGGGTACATATGTAACTACAAGTATAAAAGAGTAACAGAGTTCGGATTTCAAACACATTGGTTTAGTAGTTTTTAGTGATGTTTTGTTTTATGTCTTAGCCGACAAAGCATACAGGGACATGAAGGTTCTCAAGATGAGCCAGTCCATCATAGTGTCCGGTGAATCTGGTGCTGGAAAGACTGAAAACACTAAGTTTGTCCTCAGGTATGAGTGGGAATCATCCCACATCTTTATTGCCCTTCACACTCTCCTTTGGTCCTTTGGTCGCCCTTCTGATTGTGTTCACACAGGATATACATAAAGTGGTGTTGCAAATCAAATTGTCCCCTCTCTTTCCAAACCAAGACATTTTTACCACTGTACGTTGACTGCACCGCATTGAGAGCTACTGCTAATACTTTGGAAATATCTCACGAAAAATGATGAACAGTAAAGGTGGTAATACCACATTAAACTGGATGCAGTTGCCAATTAAACTAGCAAAAATGTAGCTGCTTTGCAAGGGAAAGCTGTTGTAGTAATCTTTAACCTGTGTAAACTGTGGATTAGGTTTTAGTGTGAGTGTCTTTTTGTCTTTTCAACTTTTTTTTTATCTCCTTACGATGCATATTCATCATTGTTGATATCATCCTGTAGATATCTCACTACAACATACGGAAGTGGTCAAGATATTGACGAGAGAATTGTAGAAGGTAATACGAACCAAAAACTACCAACTACTAGTAACTGTCAATACTGCAGTATGTACCATATTGGGGCATTGTGATCCTGATTCTGTTTTTCAAATTTCAAATCTCAGCAAATCCCCTTCTTGAGGCCTTCGGAAATGCAAAGACAGTCCGGAATAATAACAGCAGTCGCTTTGGGAAGTTTGTGGAAATCCACTTCAATGAAAAGGTAATAGATTGTCACTGATTATGTTCTAGGTTGGTCTATAATTTGCTTTTCTGATTTTAATCTGATTTTAAGACCCAATTTTTTTCTTGTGTTCCCAGAATGCAGTTGTGGGTGGATTTGTCTCCCATTACTTGCTAGAGAAGTCGAGGATTTGCATGCAAAGTAACGACGAGAGGAACTACCACATCTTCTACAGGCTGTGTGCCGGAGCATCTGAGGACATAAAGAAGAAACTGCACCTGGACTCTCCGGACAGCTTCAGGGTCAGTGGGCTTAGACAGTGTCACATATACACACTATACTGTATTGTGAGCCAAGATCATTTCAACTGTGCCATTCCAAAGTGGAATAAAACTAAGGGGCTGTGGTATTTTTTCAAAGCGACAGAAATAAGCTGTTTTTTATGTGATTAAATGGACTTTACTTGTTTTTATATACATTGGTTGGCAGTTCTATGGAAGACCACTAGATGTCACAGAAGCTTATTTTTAGTAATGTCAAGGGGTTCTCCCAAGTGAACTCAAAATCCCCTCAGTCACAAAATATTTCTCAATTGAATTATGTCCCTTTTAAATGCAATGCTCAACTCAGCAGGGGCAAATTCGAGGTGGCATAAAGGTGTTTTCACCCCAGCCTTTATTGTCTTCTACATGCTCTACAAAACAACACTTAACGGAACAACAAGCAGCTCAAGCTGTTCCTTTAGATGTTTATCATAGTGTCATTATATCAGGTCCCTGAGGTGACACCCACATCAACAGAGGCAATTACTTCATGGGATCCACCACTAGTCAGCTGTGGAGCAATATCGGAAGACAACAAAGTACATCTTTTAGACGATGAAAATCAATACAGATATCCCCACTAGGTTTGCTTGCCACCACGAGTGAAATGCATTTATACTGTGTCTGAATTTAATTTATCAAAACACTGATTACGTTTGAATATATTTAAGTGGATTTTTCTCCGTTGCAGTACCTGAACCGAGGATGCACCAGATACTTTGCCAGTAAGGACGCTGATAAACAAATCATGCAGAACCGCAAGAGTCCCGAGGTAATGTCACGTTCTGTTCTGGCTTACTCACTATAACCCAATGTATAATTATTTTTGGACAGTTTGGTGTTACATTTGCCTGCTGTATGTCAAGGACAACAAAGGATGTATTGTAATGCAATGCTTTTTTTCATTCTTTCCTGTGCAATCAATCCTTTAGTTACAGTAGATGTAAATTATTCTTTTTCCAATAATGATAAGCAAGCCATGACTCATGACACACATTCGAGGGAAATTGACTGCACATGTGAAAGGATACACAGGAATTGGTCAATAAGAATATTTTATGCCAAGATATATGTTTAGGTCTGTGTATTTGATGAGTTATGTATGACATGAAAAAGAAAGAACCAGTGTCTTAAGGCCTGCAGGAGATGTGTAATAATTACCATGAAACAATTAGAAGAGGGTGACATGTTGGTCTCTCAGGGACTAATTATACATGCGCATTTTACTCCTTCTTTTCTAAGATAGAATAATATCTTCTTTTATGCTAATCAACATTTCAGGAAAATCAGGGGAAATAGTGGTAAACAAAGGAGGTGCTTTCAGTTCTCTATTAATGGCTTTACTCGTGGATTTGTTTAGCCTAGTACATGAAGAGAAGTGCATGATTGAAACAGGGTTTTTTTTACCTTAGAGGCCAATCATAACCTCTGTTCATACATTATTTTTGTAATCCACTCTTATTTGTGTGTGTTGCACTGAATTTTTGTGATGTTTTTTTCAGAGGCAGCTGGGGGTTCTCGTGTTCCATTTATACTTTTTATATTCATAAGAAGCATTATTTTAGACAAACACATTTAGAACCAAAAGAATTTTAATGAAATAAAGTGCTACAGTATATTAAATGTGAAAGGGTCTTTATTTAGCATTCTTTCTATGTGCTTACAAAATATAACAATAACAGTCACTAATTACTTAATGATTGAAGCAATGTAAGTTGTGTGGTTGTGTGGTTGTGTAATTATGAATATGGTGCTAATTAAGTAATGCATCTGTGTATCCTTCCCCTTGTCTGTATGAAATAGGACAATAAGGTGATGTTACTTTTCCTATCAGTGTGTTGTGCTGCCTGTTTTTATCCTGTGTTTTCCTAAAGTAAACACTGAGACTCTCAGGTTTTACATGCTGCTGTTTGTAGTCCAACAGGAAATAAGGGTGCATGCTTCCTCTTGTAGCTGCATGTGTCTGTCAGGTTTGGGTGGTGTTTGGGCCGGATGGTGCTTAGATACAATACACTACAGTGGATGTTTGCCTACTTAGCTTTTTTTATCAGTCATACATTACAGGCTGCACAATTATTTACTTCCCATACAGATGGTTCAAAAATACAATACAAAAACTGTGAAGGGTCTTATCTTACAGAGTAATCAGGAGTATACATTGCGTAATAATTGTGCAGCTCTTGTTAATTATCACTGTATGAATAATCTTGATTCCTAATGAATCTTGAAGTGTTCTGAATTGTAGTGACATTTCACACTGCATGCCTGATTGTTTCCTGCTGTCATCATACCCTGAGATATTACTAGATATAACATTGGCTCTTTTCTTTAATTGTATTCTACAGTACTTGTTGAGTCATTTGTAGACAAAGCTACTGTAGCAGAGCAGCCTTAGGTCATAGTGTGCTTGCTGGTGGAGGCTATTTTAACACATGTAAAAGGTTTTGGTTTGTTGAAATGGCAAAGTCTTTGTTATAGTTTAGGCTGCTGGGTCCCCTCCAATTCAACTTAAAATCAGATTTACTCAGTATTTATGAACAATTTAATGAAGTTGCTAAAACATAGAACATGCACACACAGGTTGCCAATTGTGAATTGTGTCTTCATGTTTGAGTAAATCGTGATTTAAATTGAATTCTCACACATTGTCTGTTTTCTCTTCTGATCTCTACTTTTTCTGACTCACTCGCTTGTTTTGTAGCATCTACAGGTGGGCGCTCTGAAGGACCCTCTTCTTGACGACCAGGGTGACTTCAGCAGGATGTGTGTGGCCATGAAGAAGATTGGGCTGGACGACGCTGAGAAGCTGGACCTGTTCAGAGTGGTTGCTGGCGTTCTGCATCTGGGCAACATTGACTTTGAAGAAACAGGGAGCTCCTCTGGTGAGACAGATGCTGTAGTTATAAATATTTACGATTCTCAGTATTTCGAAAGATTTTGTCGTTTTCGTGTGTGTAGCACTCTTTTGTTTGTCTTTACAGACACATTCTTATAACTGTTCATGCAAACCCCCCAAGGTCTTCTATTTTTTCAGATTTTCTGCTGCCAGAAATAAGAAACAATGTTTCCTTTATTCCAGAGGATTCTTCCCTGAAAAGGCCTACTTGGCAACAGGGGTCAAAACATTAATTGTCAAATCCTTATGAAAGCAGCTAATTTAATTTTCTATTGAAAAGTATCAATTAGTTTTCCCAATAAATGTGAGAACATAGGATTCCACATATGTGCGTTACAGTATTAGATCAATGTAAAATATTGAAGAATAGATCTGCTGTCTTTCCATGTTACCGCTATTTCCCTCCAGGGATTAATAAAGGTTTATCTTAAATGGTGATAAAGAGAACCAATGTTACCCTGGTAACCATGATCCTGTCTCTCTCTATTTTTCTGGCTCATTCTCTATCTGTGTGTCTGTACAATCAAAGTCTATGTGGATTAAATAAGTATACTTTGAAGCTTTTCTTGAGGCCATTTCTAAAGTTTCTCCTTCACTTCTCATTCTCATATACCTAACATCCACTGAACCTGGCTCTCAATCACACTGTTGATATCACCCATTCACAGCTACAAGTTTTTAACCTTCATTCTCCCCACCTACATATATGACTATAAGACGTATTTCTACTTATTTTTTGTCAGTACCAAGAATATTTTTGTAGCTTTGTAGCTGTGTCCCCATTTTGATGTAATTTAGAAAGAATGGCTGATACAAAGGGAGAGAAACCGTTTCAGAACCACAGATTGTAATCAGCTTGTGTGGGTTTCAGGTGGTTGTGTCCTGAAGAATCAGTCAGGCCAGACTCTGGAGTACTGTGCTGATCTGCTGGGTCTGGACCAGGATGATTTGCGTGTCAGCCTCACAACCAGGGTCATGCTCACTACAGCAGGGGGCGCCAAAGGAACAGTTATCAAGTAAGGACAACAGCACTCTTGAAAGCGCTGTGACGTTTTTGCAACTTTTTTTTTTTGCTGAGAAAGAATTATCCTCGTAGTTCCTTCAGAAGTCACTGTCACTGTGAATGACAACTAAACTCTGTGTGAAGGCAGTGAATCCATGATAGTTCTGGAAATAGCTCATAATCCTAGACAGATTAACCAACTAGAATTGAATCGACATGGGCAGTGGCGAGGCAGTTGCTGCTGTACTGATTGGTACTATCCTGCAGTATTAAGTGAAGTATTAAGTTGTTCTTTATTCTGCAAGTCAATGTGATTAAATCCTGATACTGAATCAAGCCTTTTATTTTAAGTGATCTGTGTCTGTCTAAGTCACTCACAGCAAACTCCAGACACGTAAACACAAATGTAGCGGGAGGGTGTGGTGACTTCTTGCAGGTTAAGAAGAGAATGTGGTGCAGTATTATTGTCAATGCTCCTCTGTACTTTGGTGATGATGTGGTGTTTGAATGATGGGGCCAGGTTTGATAGATGAATATTTCAGGAGGGCCAGATGCTGGCCTGGCCTGGAAGTGTTTTCTCCACATAAATAATGCAGCCTGTATCTGAGGAGGCAGGGGAGCATGGCCGCAGTACAGTAAAGGCTTGGTGTTTTGGGAGCAGGTGGAGCGAAAGGGGCTTTGTCATTAAGCCCCAGACAGATCCGCCCTACCCCCGGCAGGTTGAGGGTTACAGGGAGGGGTGGTGGATGTGATGGTATCAGGCAGTCTCTTACTAGTGTGCATATTAAACATTGCAATGGATGAAAATGCCAGTCACTGAGATGAATTTTAAGGATCTCATGTGCTTTTTAAGACTTACCAAATTTAACTGATGTCATAGTGAAATGGAGAAAAGATTGCCTATTCTCTGGCTGAATATGGTACCTTAGCCTTGGCATAGATAAACTATTCCTCTTTGTAATGGATGAGTTTTGTTTTTTTCTTATGAGGACTGGGAAGGTTGAATATCAAAAGAAAAAGAGGGTAATGATCTATCATAACAAGGGATAGACCTTTTCATTTAAAATTCCCCTTCTTCCCAGATGGGACAGGTGAGTTGAACTCTGGGTCACTGTGGAGCTGCACTTTGTCCATACAGTCAACCCCTCTATAATAATTAAAAAATAAATTGTGTTAAAGCGCCATTAGAGAGTCAAGTAGAGTTCAAGGTTGATATTTTAGTTTTAATACCTCATCTTTGGCTCTTTTTAAAATGATCGCCTAACTTGACTACAGAGATCAAAAGGGGATCTATGCGGCAAAAAAAAGTGTCACGTCAACACAGTTAAAGTTTTGCTGCCACATGAAAATTGGGTTGATTAGGGAAAAAAAATAAAAGCGAGAGGTTTAATAAGAGACTAGCATGTCCCAGTTTCAGACCATCTCTCACTGCCCCACTTTGTGTGTCCCTGCAGGGTGCCTCTAAAGGTGGAACAAGCAAACAATGCCCGCGATGCCCTGGCCAAGGCAGTGTACAGCCGCCTCTTCGACCATGTTGTTAAACGAGTAAACCAGTGTTTCCCCTTCGAGACTTCCTCCAACTTCATCGGGGTGTTGGACATCGCTGGGTTTGGTAATAGAATGCAATTAGTGTTAGTGTTCAATGATGTGGACGTTTCAATGAAACTTAATACATGCAATGTGTAGATATAGCCTAACGTGACTGATAACATAGCAAAATAAATATAAATAAATGCATAGACAAACTGAAAATATGGGTTTCTGCAATTTCACAGACTGACTGCATTTTGCTACTTTTGTCATTGGTTTGTTTAGAATTCAGTCCACTAGAGAGACCCTTGTCTGTGCAGCATGTTTCTTAATATGAGTACCCTAATGCATACACACCCACTCCATTACCAGGGCTCTTGCTTGAGAATTAATTCCCCCCGACTGCATAATTAACTCAGGCTTCGCAAAGATGTTCATTTTGGAAAATGAATTGAAATATATGATTTTTTTTCTGTGTCTTCTGTTGTTTTCCCTTCTCTTAGAGTATTTCGAACACAACAGCTTTGAGCAGTTCTGTATCAATTACTGCAATGAGAAACTGCAGCAGTTCTTCAACGAGCGTATTCTGAAAGAGGTGGGTGAGCAACGTGTAGACCAACGGGATTTGGTGTGGATTACTTCTTCATCCTGGGAAACCTGCCATGTCATGTCACTCACAAACCAAACTCACCGAGTCTTTCCCAAGCCAGGAGGAAGCGTTTGGCGCACTAAGCTTCTTCTGTCTTTCTCGTCTCCGTTTTCTTATATTTTACCTCTGTGTCTCCTGAGCTCTCTCATTAGAATGCTAATTTCTCAGGGGACGTGATGAGGCGTGTTTCTCTCCTGTGATCTCTTAATGTTATTCTCTTCCAAAGTCTCTAATTAAGGCGCCACAATTCTGGTTTAAGCCTCTTTCTCATGATCTAAATCATGTATTGTTGTTGGTTTGCTGTTTTTTGTTTCTTTTCGAGGTGGATGATGTTCTGAAGCCACTCTTTTTGTCACCTTTTTAGTTTAGATTTTTGACGTTTGGCCTTGTCTGTGCAGGAGCAAGAGCTGTATCAAAGGGAAGGCCTGGGAGTGAATGAGGTGCATTATGTTGACAACCAGGACTGCATAGGTAAGATGGATGTTAACTTCACTCTAGGCAACCTGTTGATCCTCAAACTCTGCAACTTTAACATTTCACTACTTCTCAAAAGTTTACTATTTACCTGAAAAATGTCGCTGTTGAAAATAAAAATATATTTCAGCCTTGGATACTACAAAATAAAAGTTAAAAAAACATGTGTGTATTATTATCTACTTGTATCTGTACCTTGGGTGATCTTCGCAAGTGAAAAACAGGACCATTGATTGACACTCAGGGACATGATGAAGTGTGGCCTTTGAGGGCATGTGCTGCAAAACACAAAATGCGTCTGTCTGTTTAGCCCCACACACCATCCTTGTGCTCTGGGCTACACGTCAGAGCAGCGAAAATACACCTGTCAGGGACAAAAATGCCGACTTCTCATTATCCAAGGAGTGGATGGATTGCATATCCATGTGTCTGAATGGAGCAGGCGTGATGAGTATTTGTGGGTTTTATGGCCTCTTTTGTGCAACGGGAAGCCGGCGAAATTACACCCCCTTGTTTTTGTTGTGTCTGTTCTCAAATGAATCCCGCTTGTCAGTGTATCAAGGTAAAGAGTTTGATTTGTATTTCAAAGGCTGTGATTATTCAGGTGGAGGTTAACTGACAGCCGTGAATAACATTTATGACTTGCAAATGACCGTTTGGGTTGGCCATTAATTCATTCATCAATCTTCACGATTTATGCACAGGTGCTTGTTCATGCAAATTTTTTTTCTGAGGTCCTTGGCTATTACATTATATTCCAAACAACATGCTGCATGAATAATTCAGATATATGGCTAAATGAGCATCCCGATGAACATGTTTTGTGCCTTGAATATTCACATCCAGGAACAGTAAACAGTTGAAATATCAAATAAATGGCATACTCATAAACTAAATGTTTAGTGCTTTTATAACTTCTGTATAATAATGGCCACTGCTTCCCAACTCACCCCGCTAAATACTTTAATAAGAATTTGTGTGTTCTGTCTCTAAAAAAGTCTGTAAATGTTTGATTCTTGGAAATATTGCCAGTTTGGACATGTTAAGGTTTTGCCAACTAACATGTAGCATCTTAGGCATTAGTTTTCATACTGGTGCTTCCCTGCACATTGTAGAGATGGACCTAAACATGAATCATAATAATCCAATATCAAGGAAGATATTCGTCTTTTACGATATATTTATATATATATATATATATATATATATATATATATATATATATATATATATATATATATATATATATATATAATGCCTTTATTGCATCTGGCACATTCTAAATAGAATAATATAAAAATATCTTCCTGAAGAAGGTTGGATGCCGAAACGCGTTCTATTTAGAATGTGCCAGATGCATTAAAGACATTTTATATATATATTTTGTAAAAGATGAGTGCCTTAGCTTTTTTCTTGATGTCTATTGGATTTGTTTATGCCCCCTACTAAAGAGCACCTCTTTTTTATCGCTAATATAAGTTCCAAGAAGCTCTCCAATCTCTTCCTTTCTTCATGAATCATAATAATGTTACTGATACACATATACTTGTTGTTTCCAGACCTAGTGGAAGCAAAGCTGGTGGGAATTCTGGACATTTTGGATGAAGAGAACCGTCTCCCTCAGCCCAGCGACCAACACTTTGCACTGGCTGTTCACAGCAAGCATAAAGACCACTTCAGACTGACGGTCAGACCTCTTAGCTGTGCTCTCTGTCCCTCTCCCTCCCTCTCTCGCCTTTCACTATGTTTCCTATTCTCTCTCTCCTTCTGTCTTTGCTTTCTCTCCAGTATGCTGCTTTTATTCTCTTTCTTTGTCCACCAAGTTTTTTTGTGAGACCAGGCAGCGGTGTAACTGCACATTGGTTTTGTCATTGTGATCATTTTCACTCTGCCTGTTTGTAACTGCAGTTTTGTGAATGACGCACAGTCCTGATCCCTCTCTTTGTCTCTGTCGTCGCTTTTGTCCGTCACTCTCGCCCCGTATCTCTGCAAGCATGAAATCCTTTTAGAAATGTAGCCTCGACACTTAATTCAAATTTAAGATTAGTGTTGGCTTGCTGCAACCGCACTCTACTGCAGGGAGAGTTATTACTCAAATAAAGACTATTCTATACATTTAATAGGGTGAAAGACATCAATCGTAATCTAAAGTGCTTGAATATGCTGTGAGCTTACAAGTCTGTTATTATGCTTCTTCTCACTGATGAAGCAAATGGAGCTTAAAAATGCTGGATTTCTGGGTTCCTTAATAATACAAGAAATTATAATAGAGTTTGTGAGAATATGTATTCCATAATTTCGTACTTTTTTGCTGGATTTCACTGCACTGCAAAAGTTTCATTCTTCAAACCAGCCTTCCTCACTCTCCCTCACACGTGTGGTGCTACCGTAGAGGTGGTGATGGATAGGATTAGAGTAAAGTCAATTTATATGTGTTTTAGCTCTGTCATTAAATACGATTAGCTTTCTTCCTCTCCTGCTTAGGTTCCCAGGAAGTCGAAGTTGACCATTCACAGGAATCTCCGGGATGACGAGGGCTTTATCGTCAGGCACTTTGCTGGAGCAGTTTGCTATGAAACGGTAATTAATTCAGATCTTATTATATAGGGATGTTGAGGGTAGGTGGTATTCACAAAATCCAGTATTCCAGTAGAATATTTTTTTTTACCAAACAACTCTATCTATAATGTGTCCTACATAGTTACCCCTTACACAAGACAGTGGAGTTACTATATATCTAACTAGAACTCAACAGTCAATGAACAAAGGAAATTAGGTTTGATCAAGTTGTTCCAGCTCTAACTTTTATTGCCCTGGTACAAATGTCACAATACATCTCTTACACTTAGAAATAACTTGATTTGGTGATGTGTGTTGTATGCTGCAGGGATTAAGGCATTCTTCATTTGTTTTTGCATTTTGTACATCTAGGTCTATATAAAAGTCTGCCACTACATAAAGGTATGCATTTGCGTTTGTGTGTCCACAGACTCGGTTTGTGGAAAAGAATAACGATGCCCTCCACATGTCCTTGGAGGGCTTAGTGTCTGAATCGAAAGACAAATTTGTTCGAGAGCTGTTTGAGAACTCAATCACCAACAAGGACTCCAAGCAAAAGGCGGGCAAACTCGGCTTCATCAGCGTTGGCAACAAGTTCAAGGTCAGAGTTATTGTTAAAAGTTTGTCATTTCGGATTGTTAGACAAAGTCCTTAAACATAACTGCAATTGAACAATGCTAATTGTTAGTTTAGTTTATGACAACACCTTTCAAGTTTCATACTACTCATTAATCCACTGAATGAAAAAGTTGTGGGTTTTTTGGCTTGCTCAACATTTGCGTGTGAAACCCAGAATGTTTCATTCTTTCTTTCTCTTATTTTCTTTCTCTTCCCCTGTTTTCCAACTCCTTTCTTTCATACCTCAAGCTGACTTTATCCAGTTTTATTTACCAAAGGTTTTCTCCTTTTTTCTCTTTGCCTGGGTCCGATTTTTCCCGCAAAGTCACAAAATTATTTTAATCTTCTATTTTACTTTGTTTTAATCCTTTTAAATCCTATGTTTGTGTCTTTTTATATTGTTTTTCAAATTACCTTGTGTCTATTGTATATCTTGTCTTAATGTCTTTTATGTTTTATGGAAAGCACTTAAAATGTCCTTGTTGTTGAAAGGTGCTATACAGATAAATTTGCTTTGCCTTTAACTCTGGTTGCTCCCCTCCTTACCCGTGGCGAGGATGTGTGTCACTACAACCTATTTTGAAATGTCTGTCTGGGCTACCTTTATCACAAACATTAAAAATAAATCACCTTTTGGTCTGCTTGCACACACAGACCCAGCTGAACCTGCTGCTGGAAAAACTTCGCAGTACTGTGAGTAATATGTCATCTTCATTGTATATTTTACAGAAAAGGTTTTTGCTCTTCTGCTCAGAATCAATAAGTAATTATTAATCTTTGTGTGCATAGGGCTCAAGTTTCATCCGCTGTGTAAAACCCAACCTGAAGATGGTCAGCCACAAGTTTGAAGGAGCTCTGATTCTCTCACAGTTGCAGTGCTCAGGTGGGACCAAACATGTACACAATGTCCTGTAGCGTTTTGAAAATGTTGTCATATTTACAACTTATCATTTTGAGGATGAGGAAATATACAAAGGATTACTAAGGATATCTTTATCCTGCTAATGGAACAGGATGACCCCACTTACAGCGTATGTAATACAGGAGATTGACATCCATAGTGAAACATCTTGATATAACATCATGATAGGATCATGATATGAATATGACATACCCAAGAACCTCAGAATTTGACCTAAATATTGGACCTTTCTCCAAAAAGGAAAGGGTCCGGGTTTAAGGAATGCAGGATATGTAAATTCACATGTCTTCCTACTGCTTTCCACAAACGTTGAATTATATTAAACTGTTGTGACTGGAAAAACCTTGTGTAACATTTGACTTATACTATATTTTAGTGCTGTTATCCTTGTTTGGCATACTGCGCTGTACACTGTCATCTTGTTTTGGACGGTTTCCTTGTCACATTATATAATTTTGACCTTTTTGTAAATGTTGCACCTTCACTTGGGGCCATGGACCATGATGGAAGTGGAAGGTTGTTATTTGCTTCATGCTGCTTAAAATAACATAAAACAGTGCTAAATGATGCATTTTGGCATCAGTGCATACTGCTACTGTAATTGATGCAGTTAATATGATCCTGCAACAGCCTTTGTGATTGTGATTACAATAAAGTAACATTGTTCTTTCATGCAGTAACCCTCTCATGTAGAAATGCAACTATTCTCACTTGCGCACACACGCAAACACACACACACACACACACACACACACACACACACACACACACACACACACACACACACACACACACACACACACACACACACACACAGAGACATTGATAAAGTACTTGTCAGGGATAAAAGAGAGTAGCCTATGCTGTATGTAACCTAACAGATTTCAGCTTGCTTGATAGATTGTCAGTCATGTACATTTTACGGTGTACTATAATTCTGCAGGCAATGCTGTTTCACTTCAAAAGACCATTTTTTTCTTTGGTTGTGTTTTTTTCTTGATTAGGAATGGTGTCGGTGTTGGACCTGATGCAGGGGGGTTTCCCCTCCAGAGCCCCCTTCCACGAGCTCTACAACATGTATAAACAGTATATGCCTGACAAGCTCACACGCCTGAATCCACGACTCTTCTGCAAGGTGGGATTACATAAATTGAATAGTTTTCTCCTTCACGGGAGAAAAGCAACGTGTACCGTTGGTTTAAGACAATTATTGTTATCTGTTTAAAATAAAAAAGAGGCTATAGCAACACTGATGCATTTGGGAAATGATTAACAAACATAAACAGTTTAGTTCCCTACATTCTTACCAAATATATTATTGCTGTGCCACTGAATGGGAATTTGTCTCTGTAGGCTTTGTTCAAAGCTCTGGGACTAAACGACAATGACTTCAAGTTTGGATTGACCAGAGTGTTCTTCCGCCCTGGAAAGGTACAGAGAAGTCAACAGAATTGATTATGCATTAATGTTGCAGGTCATTATGCAGAACTCTACAAATAGGCCTATGTCTTAAACTTCAAGGATCATAGCTTAATTTGTGTGTTTGTGTACCTGCATCAGTTTGCTGAGTTTGACCAGATCATGAAGTCTGATCCAGAACACCTCGCAGAGCTGCTGAAGAAAGTCAACCAGTGGTTGTTGTGCAGCTGCTGGAAGAAGGTCCAGTGGTGCTGCCTGTCTGTCATCAAACGTGGGTTGAATCCACTGAACAACAGAGCTTGTGATGTGTAACTCAAGCAGCCTCAATATAAGTATCTGCAGTGTAGCCAACTGCGAATTTCTGTTTTGACATTTCTCTTATGGTTGGTCTATGGTCTAACTTTGGTGTCCAGATCAAACTTGGTCTAGACATTGAAGAAAAATATGTTATCGCCTTTGCCTGGGTTATGTCTTTTTCAGAGACACTTCCTATAAAGTCATGGGACTTCCATTTCTTAACACTTAGGCAATATACATCATGCATATGCTGCTTGGCCCGAGTCAGTCCTTTCTAGAGAGGTGACACTGGTAAAAATTTATTGGAGCCACATCACCTGAGACTTCTACACAAAACTGCTAATTAATAATAAAAAATAATAATTGAAGAAAGGCAGTAGCACAAGTTATTTTGTTAGTTAAACCATTTCCCTTTCTAGTGGATGATCATGTATGAGATGCTTTGTCATTTCCTAACAGGTTATTATATAGCTCTGAATCATAAATCATCATCATAAATCATATTTCACACGTTTACACTCTGAATATTGAAAGCAGCAGCCTTGAGCAATATGGAATAGTACTCTAAAAGCAGTTCCTTGAAGCATTACACTCTGTTTTAAGTTATTGATTTACAGCCTTTAATAAAGTGCCGGCTGGCTTCTGCTTATTTCTGTAAAAGCATCAAATGAAATTGCATTAGAGTTATAACAGAACACTGCCTCTGCTTGACCACACATTTCTTGCATAAATGACTGGAGGAAATTTATGTCCCTGGTGCTGGCCATTTATTTCCTTCAACACCTTACCTATTTTTGTGTGTGCGTGTGTGTGTGTGTGTGTGTGTGTGTGTGTGTGTGTGTGTGTGTGTGTGTGTGTGTGTGTGTGTGTGTGTGTGTGTGTGTGTGCGTGAAGAAAGAAAGAGCATGCATAGTGGTCGTACGATATTCTGCACTACTTGTTTTTGAGCCTGATGATCGATATTACTCATTAAAGCAGTTTATACATAGCATGTAACATAATTAGCCAGAGCATAATTAAAGCTTTAACTTTTCAGTTACTTTTTTCTCATAGCTGTCTGATATTCATCTTTTAATATAAAGTTTGTTTTTATAATGTCTAAGAAGGGCATTGCTAAACTATTTCCATGGTATACCTTTGTTTTTTGTAGATGAGCATATGCATGCACTGAAGAAGTATGTCAATTATGTAAGAGTTGGGAACGGCAATGATTTCAAATCTAGAAGTTGTGCAGATGCATATTTGGTGTCTCCTTTAAGTGTTTTCCTTGATTCTTTTTTTTTTAATTTTTCCAGGACTTTATTAGAGAGACATAGTAAAGAGATGACAGACCACCACTATAAGTATTTTTTATACATCTTTGTTTGAATTCTCTTCCTTTTTTCCTCCCCATCTTCAACAGTTCGGAACAAGATGAGTTACAGAGCTCTGGCCTGCATTAAGATACAGAAGACTGTCCGCATGTGGTTGTGTAAGAGAAAGCATAAGCCACGGTGAGTCTCCTGTTGCTTCTTGTGCCCAGAACACACACACATTGCATTTTCACTGTCTTTCTGTTTGTTCATGTCCTATGCTTTTATCTTTTACCCTGTGCTCTTTTGGGCTTTTTATTTAAACTGATTCATGCTTTGTGGGTTTTGATGGCTTTCCCATATTGTGCATTTAAGAGTTCAAATCGATCTAGAAAGTAATCTGTGGAGAAATGATGTCTTACTGCACTGCTTTGGGAAATACTGCATGTCTTGCTGTATTGGGTTGCATTTGGAAAAAGTGCTCTTGTGAACCCAGCCATCCAGATAATGGGTTTTCAGATTCAGTTTTTGAGAATCAGATTTTGATTGTGACTGGCAGTACAGTATGTGTACGGATGCATGAGGAAATGTTTTATACCAGGCCTCCACCCACACCTCCTTTATCAGGAAGTAGAGATGGGGAAATTAGGTAAATTAGAACACAATCAGTGTTGTAATGTAACGAAGTACAAATACTTCACTACTGTACTTAAGTAGAATTTTCACGTATCTGTACTTTACTTCATTATTTATATTTCTGGAAACTTTTACTTCTACTCTACTACATTTCCTAAATAAAATGTATACTTTTACTCCACTACATTTCCCCTAGGCATCTTAGTTACTCGTTACTACAAAATAAAATCGGAAGAAATGTATTACACTGGAAGAAAGCAGGTTTAGCCAATCATTGCTCCTAAATTGCCAAGTCAATACATGATCCATTCTAGTTGGTGACCTAATGCCTGTTTGTTGCCAAGCGGCAAAAAAAAAAACCATAGGCCAAAACTAAAGAAGAAGAGGAGGAAGCCTAATGACTGATAGCGTCATGGAAGCACCTGGTGCAGGCTCTGCTGCCATGGTAACAGACGATGACCACCCAGACGACACTGGTGATGAAGATAACGTTACACACCTTCGGCCATAAAGTTCATGATCAAAGTTTTTTTTACTTTTACTTCTAATACTTAAGTACATTTAATATCAGAAAATTACTTTTGATACTTAAGTACTGTAAATATCAGATACTTTAAGACTTTTACTCAAGTAATATTCTAAAAGGAGACTTTAACTTCTACCAAAGTCATTTTCTGGTAACATACTTATACTTTTACTCAAGTATTGCTTTCAAGTACTTTATACAAGACTGAACACAATCACGCTGTCTTGGAAATATAAACAACATTTTTGTCAACTGCTAAGCAAATGCACACCTCTGACCCATGATATTGGTCTGCTAGTGTCAAGTGTGATTTCATACTATATGATGGTCGGGGTTTGCTCGTCGTCCCAAATCACATTTGATAGGAATAATTTATGTTTATGCCCCCGTGTTCAAAAGTCCTCAAAAATGTTTTAGAGGAGGGGAACAGAGAGGGATTTAAAGGGTGTCTAACTGCGTGTCAATCACTGCTCATGCACACGCATTCATTCTCCCTTGTGGGGGGAGGGGCTTAGGAGACCATTTTGGGCTTTAGTGGAAAGGGGGGAGGGACTGAGAAGTTGTCAATGTTAAACATTTTTGGCTAAGTCCTGGATCTTCGAAATCCTACCTATGGCACCTTTAACACAAGGACACAATATTAGAACTATTTCACTAATGCCTCAGTTGCACTTAATCACTTTTTTATTATGTTCATCACCTCTTTTAAGCAGCCTTTTGCTCTTTTTTTTAAATGACATTTATATGTGTAAATTTGCATTTTTCCCTTCTCTCATAGCATTGATGGTATGGTAAAGGTTCGAAACCTGAAGAAACACATGGAGCGGTTCAACAAGGTAGTGGACGGGCTGAAGGAGGGCAAGCAGGAGATGGCCAAACAGGTTCAGGAGCTGGCTGCCTCCATAGACACTCTGTTAGCAAAGATAAAGGCGAGTCTGTGTTCACTTCTTTCATATAACCCAAGGTGGGTTTTGCTCTTGTGATTTTTAAAGCTGCTCGTGTCAACAGTTTTTCAGTTGCTTTGAGCATGATATAGTGTGAGCAATAAAACATTTAGCTGTTCTCCTTCATATGTGTTTATCCTGGGTAAGGTCTTTCAGAGCACATACGTACCTTGCTTTAGGACTGCCTCAGATGTATATGGTTCTCTACATTCACACCAGTAGCTCCCTGGCACAAGCAGTCTTCTCCTGTTCTACACTATGCCCTTTCCTAAGTGTGCTGTGCCCTTTTCTCATTCTGTCTCTTTTAGAATCAATATTTTCAATTACCTCAGGATAAAAAGAAGAGCTATGTGAAGAAGAAATCCTCTCCTCTCCAATAATATCATTTAGACAGTCTGTTGCTAAATTATCAAACTTGGTCAATGAAATCCCAGCTCTCCCTGAGCAATAAGCATCCGTCTTATTGGACCCTGTAGGTACGGCAAATCATCACAAACACATCCACATGCTATCCAAACATCTGGGCACTGACTTCCCAATAGTGTTGGTTTTCTGTATGCAATCATGAGGTATGATTAGAGTGCTCATAGGTTCCTCAAGTTATCCTGATGTATACTGAAGCACCTCACTCCCCCCTATACCCCAATCAGCCTCTCCCACTCCCCCTATCTTCCTCTGTTAGCATATTAGCTATCCCACTCATGGCGTTCTGAGTGCTCAGAAATTGCTCTTGGCACGGCGTTTCAGAATGAATAATGCATGAGATGCCAATGGCTGTCATTCAGACCTCTATACGTTGGGGACAAGACCTTGTCATCTTCCCTCCCTGTTCCACTGTTAGAGACTCACTCTAATGAATCTTCACAATACGGTGACCTCTTCTCCCCCTGCTGATTGTCTGACAAGTATAGTGGGGAATTGAGCATTTTGGCTGCAGTGTGCAAGTGACAGTCACAGTGTCAGTCAGTGTCTTCCCTTGTTGCCACATGGGAAGGTTGTGCCATAGTAACGGTGGAGTATATGCCAAGTCAGGCTATAAGTACACTCGGTGTCACTTCTCGAAAATGTTTCCTCCCCGTGATTTAAAGTAAACAAACTGTTATTCAAACAAATTCAGAATATTCATCCTGAGGGAATCACATCAGTTTTTATTGTTGATAAACCCATATTAGTATTATTATTATTAGTAATGGTGTTCAAGGCAACCCATGGCTTTGATGGCGTATGGCTGAGAAGAGTTGGATAAAGACATCAAAAAGTATTTCTTCATTTTGTGACCATCACCTGCCATTGCAATCTTTCTCTTGACCCCTAGGCCACAGTGATGACTTGGAAAGAGATTGACACAGAGTACCAGGGGCTGGTGAAACGCTCAGAGCAGCTGCTCTCCTCCATGCAAAAGAAGAAGCAGGAGGAAGAAGAGAGCGAGAGGCTGAAACACATTGAGGAGGAGATGGAAAAAGAGAGGAAGACGAGGGAGAAGGAAGAGCAACGACGCAAACAGGAGGAAGAAGACAGAAGACTGTAAGTGATGGCAGAGGAGGATTATCAAACGGTAAGGGTTTGGAACTATAAGTTTTACTGAAGATTTCTTTTCTCCAAACATTTTAGGAAATCAGAGATGGAGCTGAAGAGGAAGCAGGATGAGGAGGATAGAAAAAAGAGAGAGGAGGAAGAGAAAGTAATACAGGTTTGGACCACCCTAAAATGTTATATTTTTATATTATGATCTAGGTCTACTGTCGTACTCGCCTGCTAAAAACTTATGAAGGGGGGCATAAATGTAGGAAGATGACCTGGAAAACTCCCTAATTAGGTTGAATATCAAGTTGTGTGTATAATGTATATGTCTTTTTTAACTTTTTACTGTATATATATTTTATTTATTTTTAAGTGCATGTTTATGAACTCATGGCTCCCTGCAGTCTCTTGTAAGCTTTATGTTTACACCCAATGAGGGCACTGACCCCTGCAGCGACTGAGTGCTCATACCCTGCCATTATAATCACATTAAAGCAAGATGGTTTCATTATCATGCCTTTTACTCTCATCTACACTTTGTCACTACTATCCATCTCTGCCTGTTTCACTCACAAACATTTAATTTGTCACAGTCATTTGTGTAATTGTTATTTCCTTATATTCCATACTTGTTTTCCTCTGGTCTAATCACTACACGCACCTGTTCCTCCTCAGTTTTGCCATTATGTCTCACCTTTCCTAACCATCCATTCATCCATCTGTTACACATACATCACACCTTCTGCATACCTAAAGCATTCACCCAAGGCCAGTTGGACATTAGCATGCTGTCGTTATTTTTTCTTTCTAGTAGTGAGACAGCTGAGACCAGGCTGTCATAAGCCACGTCTCAGGAGACTCTCTGCAAAGTTTGTTTATCCACTGCTCTCAGGCTCAAAGCTGCAGCAGTACACTTTCTAAGGGTATCTCCTGTGACTTTCATGGCATATTACTCAGTGTTCTTTGCTATTTTTTGCTGTGTCAGAGGTCAGTCTGACACTGTATCTTCCTCACTTCAAACTTTGTATGATGATGTCTTTTAACCTAACCCTATTTATTGCACAACACCCAGTCTTTGACTCTGCAGTATTTTGTTTTTCTTAAATGGGAACCTCACCCAATTGAAGACTTCCAATGTATTCTCTCTATCATTGAAAGTAGTGTAATATATATTTATGAACATTAACAAATTCTTGAGATATTTTATACATTTTCCCCCTGTGGATCCTCTATTGAAATGTGAGTTAAGGAGTCAATGCATCTCATGGGTCTTATTCTGCAATTAATTAATTTGATTTGACTTTTTTGGAAAGAGAGAGATTGATTGTTTAACATACAATCTGTGTAATACAGCTATTTTGAGCAGAATGCAAGGCTGTCTATAAAACCTGCTTGCGCTTGCTATAAAGCAGCTCAACTTTCAAACTGAGGCCATCACAATTTCAAGTTTGGGTTGTCATGCTTCACACTGGCCGTGCACCACAGCTGCTGCTGGTGTTATCCCCCTACAGTATAAATAATATATTGTTAACTGGAGAGGCATTCATATTTAAAGCTCCTCAGAGAAAAGTATCCATTGTGGACTTCATTAATGGCGAGTATATAGGAGATGAATATATTTTAGATACACATAGATATATATACACATAGATATATTTATGATTTATTTATATTCAATTCAATTCAAATCATTTTATTCGTCCCCAGGGGGCAATGCCATGACACAAAGAGCAGCATATTCCACCACATACATTACATAATCAATAGAATAAAAAAATAAATAGCAGTATATAAAAAGAAAAAAAAAGGGGGGAAAGGGGATGGTTTGTGTGCGTCATAGCTCTAATTGTTATGAAGGGTCTGGCACACAGTGCATCATCAGTATTTAGATAAGATTTAGCTTTATGTAGATTTTATAAGCTGTTTGTGTATGTTTGTGTTTACAGGCGGAGTTGGAGATCCAGCTGGCTGTGGAGCGTGAGGAGCAGGTCCAGCGCACCACCATAGTGGAGCAGGAGAGAAGAGACAGAGAGTTAGCCATGAGAATCGCTCAGAGTGAGGCAGAGCTCATCACTGAGGAGGGGCAGCTGGACGCAAGCCTGCGCAGGTATTCTACATGTGAACACAATGCACACCTTTGATTTAAACTGCCCTTGTGCAGGATGCAGTGCACAGTAAACAAGCAGTGTGACCAATAACTTGGAACAGTATGTCTTAACTTCAGCATGCGTGTGTAACTGCATTTTTCCTGTTGCTGTGTTTTCTCCCAGCGACGAGTCATTTTCAGAACTTCCTATTTCGTCATCCTCAGCCAGAGCCATGTAAGATATCGGCACTATAACTGCCTGTGTCCAAGTGTACCTCCCACAAACAATAATCCCTCACTCCCTCGCCGTCTGTCTTATCCTCTAGTAAGACTAGTCATAGTCATAAATGTCTCAGCTCCCTAAAATAGAAATAAACCAGCAATGCAAAGCCAATAAAAAAATTCTTTGATTTTATGAAATCACCAGTCAAATTTAGATGTCTGGTATGTGTAAGTGTGTAAATCGTATGAATCATAAGATATGCCATTTAGTGAATAATTATGTGTGATAATTATCACACAAAAATGAAGATGGCCCACCAAATCATAAATGACAGGTGCATCAGAATGTGCAGCATGTGATCTCTGATTTCTCTCTGTTCCTAATTGGCTCTGCATGACTCTGCAGTTGATAAAGCATGTCTGTGTCCTTTGCACAAGCTCATGAGCTTGACTGTCTGTGTGCTTCCCCTGACTCATGCATTGAGTTGTTGTAAATCTGTTATTCTGTTATGCCCTTTAAATACATGTATAGTTTATAACTACTTTAAACTGTATGATAATTACATAAGACGTTTTGTTGTAGGTCTTAATTAACTCACTCGTGAAATTTCAATAATGATATCAGTGGCTTTTAATTATGACAACTAACAATATATTTTTTTTCTGACCACTGCTATGAAATATGTAAAGTACAGTACAGTATTTATAATAGTACAAAATGGTACTTTATTTATTTAATATTGTTGACGTACTCTACTGTGTATAAGGGAACCACAGGTAACAGGTTATGTACAGGAACACAATGCATAGTACTGTTCCCATGGTTACCTGCAGTTTAACATATCTTGCAAGCTAGCTGTGTTAAAAATCACTTCCTTGTTCCCTCATTCGTTATTCCCTATATAGTAGACACTCAGTAGTTTACTGGATTGCAGCTCAGAGTAATTTCAAACACTGCCATTATTCTCATTTAAATACAGTAGGCTATGCCATGCAGACTTCATATTCCTAAATCTCCATCATAATTTTAACTCCACAGTGGAAGTGAATTCCCTTAACCCCACTCTGTGTTTAAAGCCAGGAGAGGTTCTCTCAAAGCCTGCATGGGTCTTATCTGCAGGTCCGGTGAGAACAGAATTACATTTGATCCAATAGTCTGTAATCTCGTCAGTGTTGGCTCGGGCATGCAGGGATCATGTTGGATGTCTCCTGCTATCCCTGTAAGTCAGCTGCCCCCTGGAAACCAAAAGGTGATCTGCTGCAAGAAAGAAGCTCCAAAGGTCACGTGTGTTACATGTGCACACCACTGAGCTTAAACACATTAAAGCATGGGTGCGGTAGACGTATGTACACACTTGCTGACGTTGTAGCTAGATGACCACCTCTTTCCTTCTACATTTTCTGTTCACCTACTGCCAAAAGCAAAGCCCTGGCTATCGCTTCACTCTCACCTCTTCTTTCCTGGCTGCAGCAAAAATAAAACATCATCACCATCACACACTGGTCAGACTGGCGATGATCCTGAATCATCTTTCCAGTCAATATGAATTATAAATGGTAATCTGGCTGATGGTTCGTAGATCGGTAATCCTCTTCTCTGAGACATTAGCAGCTATGCCGACTGTAAATAGAGGAGGTAAATCCATTGCATTATTGAATTAGCAGCCTCAACTCAGCAGGGAAGCTGGAGACACGGCTGACACGAGCTCAGACGTGCTGCAGCAGTCATTCAAGTAGCTGAAATTCTGCAGCCCCAGTTTCAATCCTATATTACAGTACTGCATCATTTGCCTTTTTATTTTTTTAGTCATCTTTCATTCTGGTTGAAATAAGCCTGGGCAAAAACACTCAAACTGCCAGCCGATGTAAGTTGTAACATTAGAAGAGCTTTCCATCATTTTAAGTGGAGGTGAAACATTAGGTTACAATGATACGGACAGACTCTGCTCTTCAGTTCCCCTGCTGACCGGTCTCTAATTTAATCAGCTGAGACAGTGAGGACGGCTTGAAAGAAGTGAGGCATCTGTTTTCATTTCTCGCTGAGGGCGAAAATCCTGTTTTCCTTAATTAATATTCATGTATTTTGTCTGCCATTGAAATTCCACATCCCACTACGATCCAGTCAAAATCAGTGTTGTAATGTTACGAAGTACAAATACTTTGTTACTGTACTTAAGTAGAATTTTCACGTATCTGTACTTCACTTCGTTATTTATATCTCCGTATATGTAGTGGAGTAAAACTTTTACTTTTACTCCACTACATTTCCCCTAAGCATAGTTAGTTACTCGTTACTACAAAATAAAATCAGAAGAAATGTGTTACAATGGAAAAAAGGTTTGGCGAATCATTGCTCCTAGATTAGAAGTTAATGCATGCACCATTGCAGTTGGTGACGTGATGCTTGTTTGTTGCCAAGCAACGAAAAAAAAACACATGGGCCGAAACTAAAGAAGAAGAGGAGGAAGCATAATAACTGATAGCGTCATGGAAGCACCTGCTACGGGCTCTGCCGCCATGGTAACAGACGATGACCACCCTGACGACAGTGGTGATGAAGATTACATTACACACCTTTGGCCATAATCAAAAGTTTTTTTTTACTTTTACTTCTAATACTTAAGTACATTTAATATCAGAAAATTACTTTTGTTACGTAAAGTACTAGTAAACATCTAAACCTCTAAATACAATTATGAACCTGAAAATGAGCATAATATGAGACTTTTACTCAAGTAATATTCTAAAAAGTGACTTTAACTTCTACCAAAGTTATTTTCTGGTAAGATACTCAGGTATTGCTTTCAAGTACTTTATACAAGACTGGTCAAAATACACATCAAATGTTGCTCGTAGTACTGAGTTTTTTCTGTTTTTAGAAGCTGTCACTTCCCTGATTGTGAAATGATATTCAGCGTTGAAAAATAAGAAACCTAAAACGCTTAATCTCTGGTCACTCCCACCTTGTCACACTCGTACCTGTCTTTGCGCTCACCTTCTTTTTCTTTTTTCCTCCCTTTAACACACCCACGTTCATCTGTTCCTTGCTACAGGGGTCCTCAAGTGCAGGCAACCAAAGCTGCTGCCGGTGTGAAAAAGTATGACCTCAGCAAGTGGAAGTATGCTGAGCTGCGAGATGTCATCAACACTTCCTGTGGTGAGAAATCCCGAACGAGATCAGGATGATGCCACCTTTATCAACTAAACAGAGTGTGTGTGCGCTGAACCGGCTGTTACAAACAGATCCAGGTGGAAGAGCTCTTAGTGAAATGCAACTATTTTCTTTCATTCCAAACGTATTGTACAGTTTTTTAGCCCCTAGATTAAATAATTCAGCAGCATTCATTTTTTTTTCTCTTCGTAATTTTTTTGAATAGCCAAAGTGAGTGTTAAAAAGCTGAGGCTGCAGCTGTACAGAGTGTGAACACAAGATGTCTTGCCTAAAAAAAAATCAATCTGAGGATGTTCCCTTCCCACAGCTGCTACGACTCATCAGCATGCGTTTTATTGGTGGAGAGAGAAAATTATCATTATTACTGCCCTTCCGAGTCATTCCCAGCCAACCCTCTCCTCAGTCAGCATGCAAAGCAGATGCATTTCTGCTTTCACACTTGTCAATGCCTTTTATCGTTGCCACTTACTGTATACAGTACTCTGATCAGTGCTGGGCACAGTGGGATTCCATGGACATTTTGCTTTGGTGGTGAAACAAAAAGTTTGAAGTCTTACTAATTATAGCCTTATGTTCACTAAAAGAATTGTATGCTGTGAATGTTTTCTTGTAAATTATTATAGGAAATAAAACGGTGTGAGCCCCGAAACTCCTCATTATTCTGTGTTATATAGTACAAGTTTGTCATCCAATATATCTCCAATATTATGCTTCCCAAATTATTCCCTAAATGATTTTGGCTATTTTGCCTTCATCAGAGTGCCATACTATTTCAACCAGAGTCCAGCTTCATATTGTAAAATGTGATATTACAAGCTTAAAATGAACAATTCCAGAAGCATCAAAATAAATTATGATTTGACATTTCCAGAATTGGATTTGAAAAACAAGTGACATAGGATGGAAGGGAATACCCTTGTTCTATATCTATGGGAGTACCTGTATGTCCCATGTCTATTCCATAAATATTGGTGTGTTGTGGAGTTGTTTGAGTGCTCACTGTTGTCATGCTGTGTGGACAGACATTGAGCTGCTGGCGGCCTGCAGAGAGGAGTTCCACCGCCGTCTGAAGGTCTATCACGCATGGAAGTCCAAGAACAAGAAACGTACCGATGACGGAAGTGATCAGAGAGCTCCTAAATCTGTCACTGACTACGGTTAGTAGATATTATTCCCTGTATCACCCTCTTACTCTAAATGAATATAATTTCATGCATCATCTGTGGATATGAACACAAATCTGTATATTCACAAACGCAGCACACAAACGTACATTTCATACATGCACACCTCACCCCTGGCACATCATATTGCAGGTGACAAATGTTTATTTTCTCCCACTTTGGCCAATCGCTGTCCTTAGCAGGAAATAATAACCTGCTTGTGTTTCCTAACATTCAATTAGCCGACGAGACGCCAAGGCCTGAAAATGCAGTCGCCTTCTGCCTGGCTCTGTCCAAAATATTTGTTCTAATTAGCAAGTAACTGCCAGCCATGCCTCTTCAGGTTCAGTAGCTGCTGCTATGACAGCTCACTGCTTTGTCAACCAAGCATTTGGTCTGTGCCACAAACACACACACACACACAAACACACACACAAATGTTATTTTGCTGCTTAAAAGCTTACCGGTGCTCTGCATTTCCCTCCTTTTTTCATCTTGAAAACAAATATTAAGTTTGATGGGGGAATGGGAACATTAGATTCCCCGTTGCTTCTACTTTCACTACATTTACTCGCCTTTCTCTTTTGATATGATAGCTCCTGAAAGCCGTAGGCTACTGGCAGAGCTTTGTTTGCCTTATACTTGGATCCTGTTCTTGGTCTCTGCTGATGCAGCAGGGGTCATATCAAGCCATTTCATAAGATGCTAAAAGCTTACCTGGCTTTTTCATGTGATATTTACTTGGGCATTTCCTGGGTCCTTTTTCATCTCGTACATTTTGAAAGCTTTATACTTTGTTTTCTGCCCCACTCAGCTTGCTCTGTGCTGTTAGCAAAACATGGAAAAACACGAGTATTATATGGTTATTTAGGACCAAATCTTAGATGATTTGTTGTGAATGCTACTCTGGAGATAAAGATAAATCTAATGTAATCTTTTAATGATCACACTCCCACTGCAGCTGAGCAGAACCCAGCTCCTCCGATGACGGCCCAGCATCAGGAAGTGGCCATGAACCGCCAGCAGCGATATTTTCGCATTCCTTTCATCCGGCCAGCAGACCAGTACAAAGACCCGCAGAATAAAAAGAAGGGCTGGTGGTACGCTCACTTTGATGGGCCCTGGATAGCCAGACAGATGGAGCTTCACCCAGACAAACAACCTATTGTGTTGGTTGCAGGTGAGTCGGCAGCTTTTGCTTGTATGTTTATATCATAAAATCCAGATTTTTGCATTGCAACATACCATTATTTTGGTAACACTTTATGAATTCATGCATGGCTTTATGCATGACTTTATGCATGACTAAGCATGAATTCATTCATGTAGTATTTCATGAACTATCAGTAATATACAAGGATTAATAGTATCTCATGCATGACTTAATGCAGGAACAATATGTTAATTAATGCATCAATTAAGGTATTTCAAAAATCATGATTTCCCCCACCACCACCAAAACCTGTATGTTAGGTTGAATTTCTTTCCAGGTGCTGTAACAGTGGCTGCCCGTCACTCCTGATAGGATAGGATCAAATGTGGAGATGGATTCTCTCATTCTCTAATTTATATATATATATATATATATATATATATATATATATATATATATATATATATATATATATATATATATATATATATATATATATATCAAATCAAAGGAAAAAGCAGCAAAATCCCAAATTTGAAATTATGTAAATCAAATTTTTTCAGCACTACGTGATATGATTTATATAGGAGCTTTAAACAGGAATTTAGTGTATAAATGTACATTGAATGGATACTCCTTTCAGTAACCCTCTGTCGTTATTCGTCCACTACTCAGGGAAAGATGACATGGAGATGTGTGAGCTGAGTCTGGAGGAGACGGGTCTGACCAGGAAGCGGGGGGCAGAGATCCTGCCCAGGCAGTTTGAAGAAATCTGGGAACGCTGCGATGGAATTCAGTACCTCAAGAAAGCCATTGAGAACAAGCAGGCCCGCCCCACATACGCTACGGCCATGCTTCAGAGTCTCCTCAAGTGAACCACAGCAGCAAGATAAGCGCCCTGAAACATGACGCTGATACACAGACTCACAAACATAAACATGCACATTCAAGGCCAGTGCGGTGTACCTGCGGTTTTTGGGATGAAAGGAAGTTACCACAGAGAAAGATGCTCCTTATACAATCTTACTGTAGGCCCTCAGTGTTTCATCTCCTTTTAAATACCAGGATGTTCTTTATCTTCACTTTTTATATATTCTATTTTGCAGTGTAACACCTTATTGGTGTAGCGTTCGCATTTCAGTCTTCTTGTCAATCTATGCTTGAATGGATTATCGCACTGTGAGGCCTTAAATTGCAATATCACTGCACTACACCCAGGAAGTCTTAATTGGTGCGTAGCTTATCTAGCTATTAACGTAAAACCAAACTGTCTGCAATAAGGACAATAAATGAGATGTTTAGAGAAAATATGTAGATTTAATAGTGACTAACAATATTGTCTTTCATTTCATATATATATATATATATATATATATATATATATATATATATATATATATATATATATGAAAATACAGTATCATTTTATATATATATGAAAATACAGTATAATTATATATATATATTAAAATACAGTATAATTATATATATATATATTTGTATTCTTATAAAATACAGTATCATTTTACATATGTATATATATACATATATCAAAAATTATACTGTATTTCATAAGAATACAAATAATAATGATATTTCGGTCCTCCATCTACAAGTTTGACGCTTGGGACAATCACGTGATGGCTAAACTTTCATGACCTTTTAATGACTGCACACAAAATAGCAATTCAGTATAGTCATAGAATGTATGTTTTAAGTGCTGGGTTTATTACAATCTTAGAAGTTTTGTCTTTTTAATCCATCTTTAACTGTTTAAATCCTTGAAAGAGAATCTTTTTTGTATTGTTGTTCATTTGTTACGCAAGAGGGAAATGTTGAAGTTAGTTTTCATGTTTGCAGTTTCGTTGGTTTGGGGTTGTTTAACGGGCAATAATGTAATTTGTGTGTGTGTGTGTGTGTGTGTGTGTTACATGTTTGTTCATATAATATTTTAATAGGCTGATTACTTGACTCCTGTGTTGGTTAGACCAGGAACATTTCAGTCATCTCATCGGACATTCATGCAATACCTTCATTTAGTTTCACACTTACTGAAAGATTCAGTAGCCGACTGGAACTAATGATTCACTTTTAATAGTAGATCTGGTTATATGTGGCCTCCTGTTGCACTGGAATACTGTAGACAATAAATGTATGCCTCCATGTTGCTGGTTGCTTTTTCTTAAAGTTGCTATAGATAATCGAAAAAGTGAGAACAAGTTGTGGTCAGTGCTCTGATGGTACCAGCAGCAAACAAGGTTAGTGTGTAGATTAATTAAACAACAAAGGCTAATGTGCTGCTGATGTCATCACTGAGCTGAGGCTCACTCCCATTAAGTGATCAAGTGGATTAAAACATACTTTACATTCTCTTTTTGTAGATACTAGCTTTAGGTTGTTCTGCTTTTGTGCTAAATTGACAACAAACAGTGATAGCTGATTATAAAAACACTGATGAACCATAAGTAGACCTTGATTTGACTGCAAACACGTTTTGTACTTTCATCCCACAAAGATGGTTGACTTCAGCCTTTAACTCATCAAAACAACTTTTTTAATTATTCGTCACAACTGGCTCAGTTAGACATCTTTGAGCTGTCAAAAACCAACAAAACATCACATTTCTTAATGCAAAAAAACTGTTTATTCTTTGCTTTTAAATGCAAAATGTGTAAAAAAGTCCAAATCTCAAAACACAAATGATTAGTTGGAAGAGTTGTTTTGAATAGGACAGACTGATAAATACAGCTCAGCAGCCAATATGTCTATAAACAATATGTTATGACCCAAGTCAACAGCTTTTACATTCATTCTCTTTTTAGGACAACAATGGTAAAGTATAGCATTAAAATAAACAACAGGTTACAGTCTAAACTTAAGATACCACCATGTGTATCTGTGTGTAAATTATAAATACCTCATTGTGAGGAAAGAACAACCTTTGCCAAGGGTATACAGGAAATGTTCCTACCATTCAATATATAGAATAAATATTAGGTTCCACTTTAAGACAACCTAAGTCCACCTTAATATCCATAGCTCTCTGTCTAACAAGACACTTTGATCACTATGAACAATTAATCTCAACAATTTTAACACCATGTGCCTGGTCTACCGTACTTGCATCTTTACCATAGCATCCCATATATAGTTAAACAGCAACTTCTGTCTTTGCTATCTCATGTTTTGCGCTGTGTCGGCTGCTCCTCAGACGAACAAGGTGTCATCAAAGAACTGTTACTTCAAAACATTCGTTATCTGATGCCCTTACCAGACAGCACGTTCTGTATTCATTTGGCGGTCGCCACGTCTAGAAAAGACAAGAGGGAGAATGAAAAATAGCTTATTTAAGGTGGAGTTATACAATAAGTGACAGAACACCCTTGTAGCTATATCTACTAAGAAATTAGCTTTTGTATAAATCAATCAAATATGTACTTTAACTCAAGAAAGGGACTATTTTTTCATTGCAGGAGCACTGAGTTTACTACATGGAAATCATTTCAAGGTTCATTTTTGATCATTTTCCCATAAAGCTATTGTTTAAACGCTCATAAATTCAATGATTTGGTTTGTAAGTGAAAAATAAGCAAGGGCTACATCACGCACAGGTGTTTTACCTTTGCACACATCATAGAGCTGTAAAATATTTGATGTAAAAGTTATTGTTATTGAAAATCGGCAACACTTAAAATGCATACAGAATGGCTAAAGTACAAAGTCTCTGAACATACTTTATTATTCTGTTTCTTCTGAGCGGCATGTTTCATCATAGCATCCAAAAAGATCCCACATTTTCTCCCTTTAACTTTTCTGTTAGGATGTTTTGGTATTGGAGTGTATCTTTGTATTCTTAAATCTACAAAATCAACAATCATCACATGTTACTCTTCGGTCCTCACCTCATTGTGTGGTATACAGTGATGGAAGTCCACCATTTCTGAGATTAACTTTTCTGATCTTGTTGTGTAGAGTTGTCTGGGGATCTGTGGAGACAGAGTAGACTGTGTTTACAGTGTGCTTCATTAATATATCATAGAACCAGAGGCAATGTGAACAAAAGCAGGCAACGTAACCAATATAAGAATCTGCCAGAGAGAAAGATCTACTACTACTGAAGGTGCCACAGAACCATTAAAGCCACACTGAACAGAGTTTAAGCAACAGACAGTTGGTCAACTTTGATGGTGAATTTATAGTTCTAGATACAAAATAAATATGAAACATATGGAGGCTGAGAGGAAGGAAAACAATCCAATTATTTGCAGAGAGTTTGTTAGAGCTTATTCGTTTAAATTACTGTAGTTAGGTTTAAGGTAAGTAGTTTTAGTCGTTTGTGCACACAGCACTGTGTACCTCAATACTCAGATGTATGTTTTCAATTGAGGCAAAATGTTCTTGCTCAGACTGTTGGGATTGGGAAGAAGCAGAACTTGAAGGACATGGCAATGTGGACACTTGACTTAAGACACCATCATCATTCTCAAATATTGGGTTCACCCTCAAAGTATTCTCAAAGGCATAGGGAGCAAGGGTGTTCCTACAATATAAAGGAGATGAGGTGGTGAATAAAAAAAAAAGTTTACAATACAAAACATCACAAAATCACTGCAAAAGCAACGACCTAAAACACACATAAAAAACAGTTAAAAATAGCAGGAACAAACGGGCTCGTACTTACACCAAAGCTACAGCTTTATGGATCCTTATACATTTCTTGTTAATAAAAAACAAAATGCCAATGATGGCACAAACAAAGCAGAGACTTCCCACGAGGCAGGTCATAATTAGTGTAGGGTCTAATGGCATCAACACCAGCTGGTTGCAGCGCTCTCCGTGGTAGTGCCAGTATTTGCCTACAGGGCATCTGAAAGAGATGAGAAAACATATATTAAACCCTGGAAACAACTCTTTCACTTTGGTAGCCAGGCACAAAAGAAATGCCAAGAAATGTAAATAATTATTACTTCTACCTTGTGGAAAATAATGGATAACTACATTTTGATGTGTTATATACAATATACATAAAATTGCCAACCAATTAAATCATCACAGATTTTTTCCAAGCTTTCCAATTCAAATGAAACCACTTTTTTTTTTTATTAAATAAGTGAATGATCTCTGCATTAAGTCTTGCCTCAATATCCTGTTTCAACATGAATATGTCACACTAGGGAAGCAAGATGATCTCTAAATGGTTTTTCATTGTGACTTTAAAGAAACATTGTTGTTCTCACTGTTTAATTCTTGGTTAATTGGTGTACAGTATTCAAAAAAAGTCAGAAATCCAAGATTTATGAGCTGGCTGCTATAAATAGCAATAATAATTGTGAGGAAACTAATAGATACACATGATCCTCTCCACAGCATCGGATCGATATTTGCTTAACATTTATCTTCTGCTGATTTGCTTAATATGTATCTTCTGAGTGTGAGAATGTGTTGTTTTTCAGTAGTCAATTCTCAAATCTTTAATGTCCTTGAATGCACTATTAAGCAAATGATTTCAATACAGTCCCTGCTTGCGCTTGCAACACAATAACGATAGTTACAGTAGTGAAATGAGTGCAAAGTAATGCCTGCCAGATAGAAAAGGATTTGTAAAGACTTAAGGTATGCTTTTGAAATAGGAGTAAGGTACAGTCTAGTGCATTCTCTAGTTAAAAATGTAAAACCGTTAGACAAGCCGGGGTCATGCTGTCTGTGTTTTCTTTTATTCGTCAGCTTTTGTGTACCTGCAGGTGGCTCCATGCCCTGGGATTATTTCACACAGGCCTTCATTCAGGCAGTAGTCTGGCTGCAAAGTGCAGGTGCTCTGACACTGCAGGCCGTCCACGATGCTGTAGCCCGGATCGCACAGACACTCCGCCTCTTCGGTCCAACTGTTTACCACGCAGCGTGAAAACTCGTTGCAGGCCAAGAACTTACAGGGTTCTGCTTGGTCAGCTGAAACCAACAGAGAAGAGACGTGTTGAAGAAATAAAGACCAGAGAGAGGTGATAGCTCATTAACATTACTGCAGTGTCCACCTGCCTCACCTGAATCACGGTCACTGATTCAGAGGAGAAATGAAAGGGCATTTTGATTGATGGGATTGAGGGTGCCTGCTTTCAACAAGGTGTGTTTTTAATGGGGTCTAATACATTCATGAAATCGTCCAAGCAAAAAGATGCATCACATTTATACTGCGTATCACTTACAGACTGCAAAAGACAGCAGAGTGAGAATGACTGTTGTGGACAGGGCACTCTGACCTTGTAGCATGAATGAACAAGTCAGCGCAACAACAGTTTTGAGATGTCTGCATCCTGTAATCACATAGGACACAACAGGGATTCTACTGCATAAGCAAGAACATTTCACCTGGTTCAACTTCCAGGGAGCGACTGTCAATCTCGATGTCGAGCCGTTTAGAAGCCGCGCTGCAGAAGTCTTCGAGCACACAGTGAACCGCTTCCGTGAGATTATAAGGTACCGGTTTGTCCAGTTTCATCTTGCTGTTTACCACAACGCTGCCGTTCCTGAAGTTGAGAATTTCCAGCTGCTTAAATCCAGTCAAATTGGATTGTAGATATGGCAGAAGCTGTGGGGAAGGAAGAGGAAAGCAACTTACTACTTTGTTTATTTAATCTGTTTATTCAACTATTCTCTAATACTGAATTTACTAATTTTGAAAGATTAGTTTTCTGTGCAGTTAGTGATTAGTGAGTGTTCCTGGAAAGCACCACTCAAGCAAGATTGATTTCATCTTACAGGTTAAAAAGGGAATCATTCTCAAGCCTAGGAGGACAAAGATTCCCACTTGGATAGGTTAATCAAATGATGTCAGATTCATGTCGGTGCCAAGTGTCAGTAAAGATCTGTGTCCTCCCGAGATGAAGACCAGGGCAGCAGATACCGCATTCACCTGTGGTTTAACTTCCACGACGACAGAACTGAGGTTGTCGTAGCAAGGCTGATTTAGAATTATTCAGGTCACATTTTACAGTGTGAATGCTATGAATAGTTCATAATCAAATTTTGATGCAAGCATGAAGCCCTGCCAACACTGCAAAGACTGTGTACTTGGATCTCAAACCAAATTAGGGTTAGGTTTATAAGCAGAAGAACACACAAGCTATTTCTAGTCAATGAAGAGCCAGAGAACACATGATGAAAAGATCAGACACTAAAAAAGACTTGAAATGAAAGTCATGAAATCAAAGCTATCGCAAGTCCAAAACAAATCTATAATATATGATGTGTAGTGAAGGCTTTTATCGTAAGTGCTAAACAGTAACATATGCATGCTATATTCTCAGGTCCAGTATCTCTGCATTATCCCACCTACAATACCATACACACCACAATGCATAGACTACATAGCTGACAATTGACCACAATCTTTGACTTTATGACATCTGCTTCATCATATATCAATTATAATGCTTTAAAAATGTGGATGTTTTGGTTAAAAGCAGGTAAAAGCCAAACTGCAGTGACACTCCAGCAGCTACAGGCTAGCTGGTGAGATAGCCTTAGCTGAAGCTAATGTAACCACTTTCTCCTGCCTGTTTTCTGTAATTAAACCAACATCTTAGTATTGAACTGAATTACCACAGAACACAGAATTAAATGTGCTGTAGGTAGGTTCGCAAAGATCCAGGACTTAGCCAAAAAATGTGAACATCGACAACTTCTCAGTCCTTCCCCCGTTTCCACTAAAGCCCAAAACGGTCTCCTAAGCCCCTCCCCGCAGTGATTGACATGCAGTTAGACCCCTCCAGCCCTGATTGGTGCATCTGAACAGGGAGCTGTGGATTTTTGCAAATCGCACCACAGGCTGTAGGTGGTGCCAGAGGAGCCAGATTATTTTATTTATTTCCTGCTTCATGTAGTTCTACTCGAACATAGGGTCAGTTTCAGCAAACATGTCAGAAAGTTAATTTTATAAGTTTTACCTAACTGCACCTTTAAGGTTTTACAATTTGTATATCTGTTATACAGTTTAGCTACGTTTCTGTAGATGCCCTCTGCCTTACATTACACAGCATCAGCAGCAGCAACTCCTGGTTTAAAAAAGCATCTGTGCAGTTAAATCCAATCTATGCAGCCACATTTTTACTCATATCTTACAATTTCCACATTGTTGCATTGAAAACTATTCCCACAGACTTGCAGCTCAGATAACTGAGAAACCAATCTTTTAAGACTATGGACTTGGACTGATGACGGTGGGGATATTTAGGTGGGGAGGAAGTCAACCAGCTCAAGTAATGGACCTGCATCAATGTTCATCGATCTGAACTGCTCTGAACAGCCACAGTGTAAGAGGGAGCGATTACAATTCTTTAGCTGGCCTGGCTGTCGAGTGGGAGATAAGAGGCCTTAAGGAGCTCTGCTCTGATCGGGTTACTTCACTTATCACTGGCAGACAGTTTAGTGGGGGCTAGTTCCCTATAGCTAATAGTCTCTATGAACAAGAGGGTCCAACATCCCAAACAAATGGCCAGCAGCCTGCAGTACGACTGGACACAGCTTGCTGTTTGATCATCCATTTGTCTCAATGCAATATGTCAAGTATTACACGTACACTGTAGATTAGATACCAATCTCTAGCTCTGTTGCCTTCCACACAAGGTCAGAGCCGAGTTCTTTCACAACAAACCTCAGTGCAGTCTGTATTGTGGACCAAGGAACAACATACATACTGTAGATTCCTTTTTAGCCATAGAAATGTAGACAGCATGACACAAACAGACACACATTTCACATATGCTTCTCTGAGGTTACACATGTATCTACTGGTTCTTGTTTTGGAAAACCCGATGAAACATCCCTTCTCTGATGTCGAGAAAAAAAAAAAAAACACAAGGAATATTATGCAGCCATGAAAATGTTTTTTTTTTTATGATTTGCCGTAGCAAATAAAGTCATTCCAACCTCCATGTCCAATTTTATTGGTTGCTTCACAAACCAGTAGGTACAGGAGTAATGGAAGCAAAGGCAAATATAGCAGGGGGAACTTTAAGCCACTGTAGGTTAATGGTTCATATATATGTATACATATATATGAGAGACAGGGAATGTACAGTATCACAAATGGGGTCCAATATCCAGCAAAACATTACATTATGTCCATTTAAATGGGCTGCAGAATATAATATTATTTGACATTTCTTCATTATAGTTCCTGCTATTTTTCAGTGATTTAAAAACCAGCCCTGACCAGTTTGAAATATTTGTTTCAAAGTGTCCCTTCTCTGCCTAAGTAGCCCATTTAAAGGAAGATATGTTGACTATTCCTAATGGGATAGTGAGAATAGACAGTATACGGTAAATACTTACCAGCTCAAACGTCTGACCACATTAGTTTTGCCAGGAAGCTAAATACATCAATTAATGAGGAAAGCTGCAGTAACCACGGTTTGGGCAACCATTAAAGATTGGAGATGGAGTGTAATTTTCATTATTGTTTTAGATTTTTGTCTGTAATATGCATCTGTGTATGTCATTTATGTATATGTACCCCTACTACTTCATATTGTATTCTCTGATCCAGTGCATTCACTGTGCATTTCTATATATATTATGAAAACTAACTGAAAACTAAAAACTTAATTGGGAAAATGATCCAGATGTATGTTCCAGAATACAAAATTAAAACAGATCAAATTCATAACATGAATCACCAAAACCTCAACTTTTCAAAGTCTTGTGTATGAGAAAATATAACACATTATTAACCCAGAAGGCTATATCATCAAAGAAACTCTGAAAACTAAGTCCAGCTGTAAGAGCTAACATTAACTCTGCACCTTTCGCATTGCAGCAAACACACAATCCAATTTGTATCGATGCACCTCCTTAGTTTAAGGCTGAAGCCTTTACGTAACACAACGCAGGGCACAGGCCTAAAGATATGTCCCCTCCCTTAACCTCGGGGTAAGCCTTGAAACTAAATAAGGATGTCAAGTGATGCTTCTTGCTTTGATGTTCGCTAATAAGGTACAGGTTTTAAGAGACACAGTTCTCACCTGCTTGTACCCAGCTAATGCAAATTTAAAACTATTATTTAGAAAACAAATGTGCAATGTAGCATATTTGCCACAGAAAATGGAACGTAAAGGGCACATATCACCATTGATTAAAAATATGTGCATTTACACACAAATGCCCCAAAAGAAAATGATCTATTTTATTTCATTGTCTTGTTGCCTACAGTAGTTTATACAAATAGTATGTATATACCAGATAACCAACACAGTAAGACTACTGCAACATGCATACAGATGTAACCTGACTGACTAAGCAGATTGGAACCATTAATAGCACAATGTGTGTGGTTCAGGAACTGACCAGAATTACTGAAAGCTTCTTACCACAAGTGACAAACCTCTGAGTCCTACAATGACTAAGGCAGACCCAGGTCTCATGATTCAGACTACCATGTACAAAGCAATACAGTTTTAGCAACACAAAATGCATGAAGCTGCATGACTTTTCTATTAGGTTAACTAAGCCTATTATCAAATTATTCTGCTCCACATTAATTCATTTCCACATTTATTCACTCTGCAAAATGTATCTTTAAGGCTTCAAAATATGCACCAACACACCGGTCAATGTCACAACATACATATGAGCAACAAATGTACAAAAATAAAATCTGGATTGTGTTGGTGAGAAACTAACTAGCCTAACCACACTTACACTGTACACATAAACACCAACGTATAGTCCCAAAACTGATGAGTGTATGCTACATTATGATCACACCAGAGAGCTTAACAAAGCTGTACAAATAAATGACAAAAGATGTTTTGCTTACAATGCTGCTCTTTAAAGGAATAGTTTGACATTTTGGGAAACGTGCTTATTTGCTTTCTTGCCAAGAGTTAGATGAGAAGATTGATACCACTCTCGACAGTTTGTGTGGTATCAATATTCTCATGTGTTGTACCATTTAGCATGTCTACCTCTTTACATCTCCAGTTACTAGCAGAAGCCTCTTTTGATTTTTATAGCTCAGAACTTTGTACAAATCCCAACAAATTGAACATAATGGACGTGCTGGAATATGAGTCAAACAGAATCCAAACAGTCCTTAAAAAAGGCCAAAACTCTAAAACAATTCAAAATAATTAAGGCAAAACACACAAAACAAGCTTGCAACATTAGAACCAGACTTCCAGATAAAACCAATAGACATGAGCAGCTGCAGCAGCAGCAGGAAGGTGTAATGTTTAATGTGAGGAGAAAAGAAAAGCTGAAAACTAAAGCTGAGTACTTCAGAAATGTTAGAAACGTTAGGTGCTTTCAGATTGTTAGATACTGCATTTCAAAAAGGTTAGTTAGTAGAAATAGAAAGGTCATGCTCTCCCTGAGGCATTGGAGGTGTAGTTCCAATATGGAAAAAAAAAAAAAAATACCGGTATGGAGGCTAAAGTCGTCTTTCTCCCAGGCCCAGATTTACTGGAAGCTCCAGGGTTTGGCGAGTTTCTGGACCCAGAGTGCTGTGTCTAAGTGAAACAGAATAATTTCTTTATACTGTTAACACAATGCCTCCTCTGAAATTACAGCATTAGCATACCTCAGATTTGACCAATAATTTGGCGTTTGTAAAGCCTTATCACACTTTAACACTTTTATAAAAAATACAATTTGTTGAAGAAAGAATATAAATTTATTATAATTTACTGTTTATTTTAGGATTTAAAAAAATGTGAGGATAAGGCTTGCTGCAAAGTGCATCCTCACTTGTGCAGGACAACAAGATTTAGATTAAGCATCACTTGGGGACTGCTGTAAAATATTTTTTTCTCTTAATAAAATATCATCATCATCAACAGTAGGCCTATATATATTGCACAAATGTACTTTTATCACACTTTTCAGCTCGGGCTACAGAAGCAAATATGAGAATGAAGCATGCAAAAGCATGATATCCAGCACAAAAGCTTGTGTACCTACCAGCTCAAGGAAGGTATTCTCCAGTGACTTATACTCTGGGGAGCTCTTGTTGAACAGGTCATCAGAAAACATCATGTTAGTGACCCTCAAGCTAAAGAAAACCACTAACTCTTTGCCCTTATCCACTGCGGTCATCAGAGGGGTGCTGGCTTGTCTCATGGCCGGTGCAGCCGTGGATTCGTACGGGCCTTCGTCAGACTCTGAGGGGAATCCACTACCGCTCTCTTCTTCCAGAGGTTCGGTCACATCCGCCTCGGTCCCGTTCTGACTTGACCCTCCATCCTTTTGAATGTTTGAGTTGTCAGGAGGCAGGTCTGTTGAGACCGAGGTCACTCCACTGTGCCCTCCACTTGAATCATCTCTGTCCTCGGGGGATTCGCCGCTTTCTGCAGGGGATGCCAAAGACTCCACGTCTTTTTCTGGTTCAATGCCTTGGACGACATCCTCATGAGGTGATGGTGTAGTGACTGTGGCTGCTGCTTCTATGACAGATGTCTCTGTGGGATCTGTAGACTCTGGCAGGTCCAGGTTAACCTCCACAGGTGTATCAGTATTTACTTCTTCTGGTTGAGAGTCTAGAGTCGCTAAGGGAAGGTCCTCATTCTGTTGCTCTGGGTGTTCCTCGGTGACCCCACCAGCTGGTTCAGGTTCTTGTAAAATAAAACATTTCAGAGAAGACGTGTTATGACCAGAAGGAGTTGTTTTGTGTATGAAAGAAGTATCCAGGTACACAAATTGTTATATACATATATACATGTACATATATCACTCTTGGGCTGGATCATGTTACTCTGTTTCATCTGATAGGTAGCCTAACATAACCATTATATCTCACTGCGTTGATGATTTGACAATATTTTTTCAGAAAAAAAGGTTGATACCACTCTCATGTTTGTGAGTTAAGTTAAGAGCTAGGAAGTGATTAGCCTAACGAGCATAAAGACTGGAAGCAGAGAGAGAAATTGTAATTTTTACATTACTCTGTCTACAAATTAAACTGATGAGATTCAATAGATGAGCCAGGTTAGTTGTTTCCCCCTGCTTCCAGTCTTTATGCTAAGCAAAGCTAACCTTCTAGCTCTAGCACCAAACTCAATGCACTGACATGAGAGTGGTATCGATCTTTCATCTAACTTTCATGTTAGATAAGGTCCGTCAAATTAAAATACTTTTAATGTCTAGTGCGTCATTTCATATACATTTATTCCAAATTCATCTTGAAAAGTCTGATACATTTGTTGGAAACTCCACTAGAGTTTGCTGCAGGTTTGAACAAAGTTTGTCTGTACAGCATAAGTTTGGACCACCAGCAGGCTTGTTAATGGGTTTTAATATGATGTACTGCCTCAGCAGGGAGCATCTCTGTGTGAAAACAACCAAACCACAGAGTCTTATTGTACTGCCATTTCCATTTCCTACGATGCAAGTGTTCTGTGCAAATATGTGTTAGTAAAAGAAAAAAAATCAGTCTTTATTTGTACAGTCCAGTGCTGATACTCACTATCGAGTGGCTTGAATGTGTCACTAGAAAGTATTTGGAGTTTCATGTGACACTTAGCAATGCAATAGCATTAAGTTGAACGTTTATAGCCCAGTTGTTGAACAATATTAATACTAAATGAAGCACAGTAAAATGCGTTCATCTAGTCCTATTCTTAGAAATTTTCTGTCTACTTTTAGATATTAATTTCTTTGGTAACATCAACTCAAATACGACTAAAATTCACTTCTCCCTCTTACTTTTCTCTCCAGGTGATGTGTTCTTTTTATTTTCCCCCGATCAGCTGTTCCTGTATCTTGTGTCTTAAGACCATAACAACATCCTCCCACTGCTTCCCCACCATCAGCAGAATCAAGACCTGAAGCAGCCTTACCGTCTGTCACCTGATCTTCAGGTCCAGCCTCACCTCCTTCATCAGGCTCAGTTGGTGGTATCACCTCCACCTCTGGCTCTGCTTCCTCTCCCTGCTCTGTGATAGTTTCCAGATGTGTGCCTGATGTTATAATGTCACCAGGCTCCTCAGCAGAATCTGCTGTGGATTCCTCCTCTACTGATGATATTAACGGAGTCTCATCGATGACGGCAGGAGTGCTTTCTGGGAAGATGTTTGGGATGAAAGGCACAAAGGTGTGTGTTTCTGGTTTGATTGCAGAAGCTTCCAAAGAGTTTTCTACCACTGCCACAGTAGGGAGGAAACTATTGTCCGCTGTCGGCGCCTGTGTGGTGTCGTCCTCAGATACAACGCCCTTAACAGGGTTCAGGTCGAGCTCCGCAACTGAATAAACTGTGGTTACTGAAAAGGAAGAGTTAAAACATGTATAAAGCTTTAGAATCCTATTTTGAGCAATAACGTATAATTCTATTTAGTTAAATGTTATATATATGCTAACCAGTCTCAAAGCTGAGTGTCTGTATGTCCAGTGACGGTTCCTGTTTGAAGGCCTTTACAATGATGTGCTTCAGTTTAGGAGCATTCACATCCTCGTCTGTTTCAGGCTCCTCAAGACCCTCAGGTTCATCGTTGAGCTCTGTCTCTCCATTAAAGACCACGGCATAACGCACAGACACATCCTCTGAGCTGGTCAACAGAACAGATCATGTCAGAAACACTCAGAGCAGACAGACCTTACTGGTAATGGATGTCTGCTAAGACAAAAGAGGGTATTTTTGTGGATGTTATAGTTTTTCTTGAGACTTGAGCCATCGCTTCAATAAAAGTCACTTCAGGGGAAAAGCATAAGAAATTTATGTGTGAGCTATTTACTGTGTTGTTTTGTCAAAAGCAATCATTGTTACAAAGCACGATTACAGCTAATCCATTAAGAAAACCTTTAATAAAACTAAACCCACCGAAATCCTAGAACACGAATCTCTTTGAATCCTGGAACTTTTTCAAACACTCGAATCATCTAAAAAAAAAAGAAAAACAAGAGTGTGAAAGAAACATGAACATTTTCTCTCCAATCATTCTGCTTTGCGGTATTGGGCTTTGCCGTCTAGTAAAAATCACGATATTTAGTGATTTTATTACTGAAGGATGACATTTTTGACATTTTGAAGATATCAGCCAATAAAAACAACGCATTACATTTGCTGCATTCTACATTAGAGCTGCAACAGTTCGACTTATCAGTTAGTTGATCGACAGAAAATGAATGGCAACAATTCTAAGCAAAAATGGCAAAAAATCCCTGGTTCCAGTGTCTCAGCTGTGACAATGTTTATGCTTTTCTTTGTCATACACAATAGTAAAGTGAATATCTTTGAGTTTTGAACAGTTTGGTTGGACAAAAATAAGACATTGTAAGACATCACCTTGGACTGTGGAACAATTGTAACATGTGTATTATGCTATTTTCAAATATTGTATAGACAAAACGATTAAATGGTTAATCGAGAAAATAGTCTATAGCCTATTGATTGATAATGACAATAACCTCTTTGTAGTTGCTGCACATGTGCTACTGTAAAGGCTCAGTATTGCAGGTAATGGACCTAAAAGCACGAATTAGAGGGATACAGGTTTAAAAGGTTTACTGTGCCTGAAATTCAAAACATGGTTTGTCTATAGGTGGTTAATCAAAACAGGTAAACTAAGCAAAAGGGGGAAATGCATGCAGGTAAGCAAACATGCAGACATAACAAGTAGAAAGTGAAGTGGCCTGGAAATGTGACAGGAAGCTGATTAGGAGATTGGGAACAGGTGTGCATTTGGGTATGGAGGTCAGCTGATAGCTAAAGGTGGTAACGCTGAGGCAGGGCATCTGAAATGACGGGAAGGATTAGGCAAACTGACAACAGGTAAAAAGAGTTAGTTAAAAGAGTAATATTAAGAATTGGTAGTTGCCATGACAGCTACACGCAGATGCAGTTACTCTTGTTTCTTAATCCAGCAAGATGGGCAACAAAAACTACAGTCGTATTTAAATAGGCAAAACATTTCCATTATGTTTGAAGATTTGACATCAAAGTTTTAGGAATGAACCTGATTAGTGTAAGTGCAGACTATTTGCATTTCTCTATGACCTTATTGAAAAATATTTAAAAAAATATATTTTGCCTCTCTGTAGTGGCTGCACTGTTACATTCTTACAGTCAACATTCAGTTCTTTGAAAAAAGAAATATTATATTGATGGTTTTATACCAGTAGAAGTCATTCTTAAGAGCCTCAGTCAATGCCTTCTTAGTCAGAGATAATCTATATGATTAGATCTTACTATTTCAGGCTTGTGGTCATTTAGAAGTCTTACCGTCTCATGGTTGCGACCTTAAAGCTGTTAAATCAGCCAAGGTGAGATTTACACTTAACAATGCCATAGAAGCTGGGAATCAGACTGATCTCATTGTAAGCCAGCTTGCATAATGATACAACAGTGCTGTGAAAGGAGGGAAGAATAAGGGGAGAGTCATTTAGGCCAAGATGGAGGAGGGATTTTTTGTCCGCAAAGAGATTACAGGTGACGAAACAGCTGTTGTATAAAAAAGTGTAATAATACACGTACATTTTTTACCACAGCAGATCTCACTTGCTTCTTTTTCTGTAAAATTTCAGGGTTTCATCACCCTCAGAAGGATCTTAAAAAGCTTTGTGTAAAGAAATGTAAAGAAGCAGACAGCTAACATTTACTGTGGGTCTGTAAAGTCACACTTGGTTCTCACCTTGTTTGTGAGCTCTCGTGTGATCTCATGGTACTGTGCGGCCCCTGGGTTACTGAGCAGCTTATTGTATGCCGGGTCCACGATGGTGACTCTAAACTCAACAATATACTCCTCATAGTTCTCTTTGATCATGTTGGGGTCTTCTGGGATCTGGCAAGGAAAAGCCAAATGACATTGTTGTTAGACTAGTGCCACCTGATTTTGCTTGAATTGTTAAATATTCAAAACCTTAACATGTGATTCTGAAACGTTGTGATTTAACTTACCACGTCAGCCTCAGTTGGTAGCAGAAAAGGTGCCGGTGTCCATGTGCCTGAGACAAAACAGCAACTCACTTGTTAATGTATGATGTTGTTATGAAAATGTATTTATAGTTTATAAAGTGATGAAATTGCTTTCATTGAACAGTATTGGTGTGTTAGTGTTCAACTCACAATCCCTTCCTGATTCTGTGGTTTCAGTGATAACTCTGAAAATAAAATAATGTTTTTGTTACAAATTTAGTTAGACGACAATGAACATTTGCTTTACTAAATTCCTGAGATGGTCAATAATCCAATATTTATTTTTGCCTAATATCCCCCAAATTCCTCTGTCTAGGTGGCAAAGGTTGGTTCAAACATTCTTTTAACATTTTGAGCAGAGGTGCCTCTAATGCTTTCATTGCCTCTACATTAACACAACACTACATTATTTACCAATTATTTCACACTTTGAACAAAACATTTGTCCTATGCACATATTTTGGTTTAAAGGCGGATTCTAAAAACAGGTAACTCACATCTAACATACAATTTAACAAGGTTTGCACATACCCTTCAATTTCAGATTGCTCGGCTACTCTCTGAAAATAAAAAAAACAGATTTACACTGAAGACTGATGAGAAAACTGCCTTGCAATATGAACATATTGCTATAAAAGTGGACTACTGAAGGTATTAAGTTGTGTTCGGATGCTGGACTCACCATGGCCACCAGGTCCAGATGCTCTTGAGAGCTGCTGAAGTTCTGGGCCAGGTTGTCCATGCAGAGGTTCTCATGCTGGCAGGTGTAAAGCCAGGCTCTGTACTCCTCTGAGTTTGGGACTCTGTCCAAGAAGATCCGAAATGCTTCCCAAATGGCTTCCTGACAAACTGAAAAGATGTCATGTAATTTTGTGGATGTTTTTTTCTCAGAAAAAAAAAAATAAAAAATAAAAATATATATATATATATATATATATATATATATATGTGTGTGTGTGTGTGTGTGTGTGTGTGTTAAAAAGCATATAAAGGATGACTAGACCTATCATTACATATATTTGCAACAAGGGCAGACAGGATTAACATTACAGCATGGAGAACTCAATGACTGAAGATAAAACGGATTGCTGGTATTGATCTTGGCATCTCTGCATGTGGGGAGTTTGATTTAGCGATTAAGCAATAAGATTGTGTTCCCTTCAGACAAACATTTCCTGGCAGCTTCACATATGAATATGGAGCACATAACAGTCTAGAATGGCACAATGCTGCAATAAATCACAAAATATATTTAACGTGATATAATTGGGACAGCACAAAAAGGTAGGAACGCCTGTCTCAGTGAATGTCAAACTGGATATTTAAGGCTTTGCATGTCAATGACATTTCTGCGAATATTAAAATCAGAAGCACAAATGGCCCCTGAAGCCACAGTATGTTTCATCTGCCTCTTTGGGGAGAAACAAGCTTCACATTGTTTAATATCTTGATACCTGTGGGAAATCTATTCTCTGACAAACTCATTTCTGGAGCAGTGCAATTACATCCAATACACCAAATTAATCCGCCACATTTTAAAATCATATGCCACAGCAGATGTTGTGGAACAATTTGTAATACAATGCCATTGTAATAGCCAAGGTAGCAATCTTTGCCTCTTAAATCATCCACAATTCATCCCTCTTGAACAAAGAATATTTGCATATAATTTCATTATATTAAGTGCTTCAGTATGTGTATCCCTAAAAGAGCTTTAGTGCATCATTCAGTGGCATCATGTCAATGTCACCAGGCTCTAAACACTTGAGACAAATAACAAATCTATATTAAACTTCATGTATGTGTATGTACATCAATTGATAAGATTAAGACAACCATTCATCTTTTGAGAGGATTAGAGTATCTTTTTTCGTTTTGTTCCAACTGCACAAAACTTCAAAGCAGAAATTTGCCCAACTGTTTGATTAAGTGCTTTATTCTCATTTTGACACAGAGTCAATGTTTAAGAAAAGGCTTATCATTTCACTATAGGCCATACTTATGCATAAAGTTAAACTTCAAAAAGTTAATTCACAATTACATGAGCTCACGTCAAAGTCTACAGTTTACCTCTGAGCTTGTAATAGGCCCGATGGCTGCTGATGACTGTTTTCATCGTGTCCTGGGGACACACCTTGACCCCCGTGGTGAGCAGCGCCGACCTCTTTGTCCGATGTCCGTCCTGTTCTGTTCTGACATTTGTGGTGTGTCTGATAGGTCTGGAGGCTTCTAGAAAGTGTCGGTACTTCACATCCCTGAGTCCAGAAAAACTGTGGTCATGAAGGTCTGCAAGAGCAGTCAGTGAAGTTGTAAGTTCAGGAAGAAATATAATCACTTGCACAGTATTCAGTATTCAATTAAACATAAAAACATGTGTGAGCACTTCATGATAGGTACAGTAGCTGAAATTGTTTTGACTATCATGTAAGTGTGAGATTTCACACGTGGAAAATTATGCATGATGCAAACACAAAAATCTTGCTTATTTATCATAAGGGTATATTTGATTTTTAATGACGTAGCCATTCATTTAAAACATGTAGCCTTTGCCTTTGGATGAAAACAAAACCATAAATAGTATTTGCTGGCAACAAAACTCAGTTTGCTTTATCACAAGCAAAGCCAAGGTTTTTTTTGAAAAAGGGGCACTGAACCAATTTCACACACAAAGATCAGTCGAACCGTCACATTGTCATCCTGTGAAAACAGCAACAACCCTGATGATGTCACTGTGATGCCATCAGGGTTATCTCATATAGAGCTCAACAATGACCGGACACTTTTTTAAATGTCTCTTCATTTACTCCCGTTCGGAAAATGCTTATATAAAGAGTTTTAAGCCTGTAACCAAGCCAACCAACTACGGGATAAATCGTGACCATAAAACATTTGATTGGGCGTAAGAAAAATATTAGAAAGTGAAAGAAAAGGCAAAAGTACAAGACTGTGTACATAAGAAGTAGCAGCTCACTAGCCGTTCTGTAAACATTTCCATTGTAACAGCGAGCTCCACCAATCAGAGACGTCGCTGTTGCGCTTAGTGTAGTACTTCTCCATGACATCACAAATAAAACATGTTTTTATTAAAACAAGGTTGATATCATACAAATTCAGGGAAGCATAAACCCATTTCACGATCTCATAGCTCATGGTATGTCTACCTTGGACAGTCACGACATTATGGCTAATAATCAAAATCCTGATTTAGAATATATGAAAGGGATTTTTACTTCCGGAATCACACTGAGCTCTATTGGGCTTGAGACTTTTTAATTATTGACAGAAAGCTTTTCTTGTGAATTTGGTTGTGGGCATTGGGGGTATAATGAAACACGCTATCAAGTTGCATGGAAGTGCAATACTACATCACTGAAGTTCCCTTTAAATATCTACCTTTCTTAGTCTTGGAGGGTGTATCCAAGAATCAGGCAGTTAACACCAACTACCACTGAGGAGGAGTAATTAATTTGACAGACACTTAATCCAACAAGTTACCTCATGGCATCTGTCCAGCCCTCTTACTGTAAGTTAACTGCTGCTTGATCTGCCGCTGCCTGTAAATAGCATCTGGCTTTGCAGTGAAAAGTACATTGTACACAGAGGGTCCCTGAGAGTCTATTTAGGGACAATTTAGCAGAAACAAATCCTGTGAATTTTGTATCTCTTTCAGGTGGAAAGTGCACCAATGTGTAGAGAAAGCGAATGAGTAATACTCTCTTCTACCTAAGGAGCAGTTGCTGAGATGCCCTTGGGTGACTTGACCCAAGTTGCATCGCTGAAGCTGCCAAAAGTGTAAGGATGAAGTGGTGCTGGGCAGCGTCCAGGTGTGAATGTGCACGCATGAGGATTACAGCTGAAAAAGGATGTGCGTTGCATGCAAAGCAAACCTTAAAGAGATTTAAATGAGGTACAAGTGGATACCCAGCAGATTTTAGTGGCTAACAAAAACAATCCAACTGCACGAAAACATCCAAGCCATAATAGACAGGACTATTTCCTTAAATGATATCACTGAAATGCTGCACGCATTATGAGGAACATTTCACCTTAGTAAAGAAAACAAGCTCAGCCAGCCGCAGGAATTACAGGAAGGTAATTCCACACCATTACACAAGCCAGCATGCCAGTCAACACTCCTGAACACAGTCACCCCATTGAATAAAGCCATTTTAGAAGAAAGAGACTCATTGTGATGCCAGGTGGCAAACCTCTAAGACAATAAGCCAGGATTTCTAAGCCCCAAAACACAGGCTGGAGATCGTCGGACCCAAATAATAGACTGTGCCTTCTTTGGATTAGGGAACATAATGATAACAGAAAAATAAAAAGAGTGAGTATAAATAATATAATTTCTGTTATATTGGCATCAGACACAGAACTTTTAGCTGGAGATGCTTTATTTTTGTGACGATGAACAAGAAGAGGGAAATCTTTGTGCATCGATACCACATCGCCACAACAGCCATTAAGTCATGTCCAGCATGGTGAACACAGGACCACAAGCAGAAAGAGTCCAGAGAGTGTCAAGCAAGAACATTCTACAAGTGTGTGAATTTGCATTTGCATGTTACACAATATGATAAACGCGTGTACAAACTAAGGTAATGCAGCAGATGAGCCCTGCATCATTAACTAATATATACATAGTATTGCATAGTGTATTTAAAACATTAATACAGATATTTAATTATTTAGATAATTCTGATTACATTGATTGCACAATGATGAAATGATAGTAATAATAAGCTTAGTTGATTAAGCAATTGCCGGTAGTTGATCATTAGAACATTTGTAAAAATGATTTGGAAGATTTCTTGTTTTTCTTTGTTTTACATCTTTGTTAACTACCGGTAAAACCTTTGGATATACTGATATTCTAATTAAAAAAAAAAAAAAATGAAAGATCACCCTGGGCTATGGAAAATTGTGATTGAGTAGCTGGGCATGCTAACTTACAAACAAATTGCCTTGTGTGAAGCTTAAAATGTTCTGTTTTGTTGAGAATGACAGAGACTTGTGTCCACAGGTCACAGTTTGTGGTGGTTGTTGTATAGATACAGTATCTGTAGTTGACATTGTGTAAACCTCCTTTATGTTGTCATAGCACAATGAAAGTAGGAATATGTATGTCTGTTGAGCTACTTCAATTCAGGAATTAGAATTAAACTTAAAAATTTAAAAACACAGGCATTCATTGATATTTAGCTAGACATAAATGGTAATCACTGTATTACATCTAAATAATAACCTCTACAATGAACAATATTGTTTTCCTCAAATCCAAATTTGGCCCGACACCAAGAACATGCAAAGAATGTGTGGGCATTGACATTGCAGTCTTTTAGCTTTGTGGGCAAATATCCCCCAGTTTAGTGTCTGTCAGGCAGACCCATTCACCTGACAAACCTTCCACTTGCAAACATTTCAGCAGATCAGGGTGGCCTAAAGTTTAGCTAAATCATGCGTGTTTCCATTAAGCAAGGCATTTTAAATTTGTTTTTTGGAAATCTGTAAGCTTGAAGCCTGACTTGCACATGCAGAGACACGAGGGCCTGAGTGAGAGGAGGGAGTGTTTGAGCAGGCCTAAATGAGTGGAGACGCAAAAAGGCCTCACAGCAGAATTACAAGCCAGAAAAGATTAGCGTCCTGCGACACTGGGAACAGAATAGCTTTTGTTTACTTCAGGATAATGAGCTCACCCAAGCACATCACACTAAACAAGACAACCAGTGCAGACACAAATGTTATCACTTGTGAAATGATGCTATCTTTCTCAGTGAACATCTATTATATGTCTCCGCCCATATAATTCATAGTGAATATTCATAACCTTAAAACTGACTCGCTGGCTCGCAAAAATCTCTGTTTGAGGATGAGCTAACATTACGTAGTTTGCAGAGAGAGAGCTTTAAATAGCCCTTGAAGTGGATCACCACCTCTTCAAGTGTCCCGTCATACAGTAGAACCTCATTGATAGAAAAACTGCAGGAAGGTCTTCACATCAAATAATAATTTGTCATTACCTAAACATAAAGTAATGAACAGTGACCTTTTTCATTTTCCAAAGTTGGGTCCTTCTTTCTTGATGTGTGTGTGTGAAAGAAGCAAGTAGAAATATATTAGCTTACTGCTATATATACAAAATTACATCTGTACTTGCTAAGAGTGCAGCCTTAAGGAGTTACATTTTTAAAAAGAAAACTTGCAAAGATGCCACTAATGCAAACGTCTGTGTGAATACAAACAGTCATAACAGAAATGCACAAACTGAAAGAAAAATCTCAACAGGAATGCCAGTCTTCCTACAGGATTCTTACCTTTGATTCGACTTGCTTGGAGGGTAAACAGACACAAAATGAAGAATAGTCCTGACTTCAAAAGCATGATGGGTTAATTTATGTAGTTTTAAAGCCCAAAGTTGTCATTTGTAAAGAGACTGTTGCAAACAACAATAAAATCCACAATCTCTTTTATCTTGAGTCCATTAGCAGAGTGTGCAACAGTGTCCACATCTGTGATGACAAGGTCTTCAGCTTGTTAGCATGTACCAAAAGGAGGGTGTCCTGTCCACTCCTATCTGTGCTCCAGCTCAGTTCTTCAGCAGAATTTAGTTCTTGGATGCTGCTGGATCCCTGTAGACAACCGAGGTGCCTGCATGAGTAGATGAGCAGAGGGAGGGAGGAGAGGTAGAGGAAGGAGAGACGGTGGTTTGGCTCAGGAGTTTTCTTCTACACTGTCAGTGTGACAAACAGTGACAAGGTTAAAAAAGCAGGCTCCGTTTTGAATCTAATCCCTTTACCTTCTTCTTGCTGCTTGTAATCCCTGCGAGTCCACGTGGCCGCCTGGCCTCATCCTGTTAGCCACCTTCTGGACCCTCATCTGTCATTTGAACAAACTTGGGGATCTGCCAACCAACTTCAACCAGATAACTACTCCCTGCAGTTGCCCCAAGTTGATCACTGATGCCCAGACTCTTTGTGTGTTCTTATCCACCTCTACATGTCACTGTCCAACTGCCTAGCTCTTCCTCTTTTCTCTCTCAGTTTAGATTTATCCCACAGCAAATTCCTGCCTCTCAGGCCAACAATTTTGGGTGCCAAGTGAGGTCAGGATTGTCGTTTTGTTCTGTGCTGTTCACCCGGCTACCAGTCGAACAATGTGCCTCATTCCTACTCTAGCTGCACAGCCAAGTTCAGGCCTCTCTTCTTCCTGTAAAGAGCAGTGTCTACATCTAACCCTGACCCTGTTGGCTGTTGCTGATGCTGTTTGATCCTCCTCCTCTGTTATCTGCACTGTTACCTGTGATATGGAGGAACCAATGAACTCAACTCCACTTCCCGAGCTGTCTTTTTGATGCTCACTTATTCCACATTGGTCCCATCCAAAGATAGTTTGGTGTTGTTTCGCAGGAAGAAAGAAAAAAAGCCGGATCAGGAAAGTCTCCGTCAAAGATTCTGTTCCTCTATTCTCTCTGCAGAATTGGGTGCTGAAGGTAATGGCTGTGATGAAAGAAGCATGTGGGACCTCTCTTGTTATGGTGTATCAGGGTGGGGAAGGCTCCATGTTTTAAGTCTCCACCCTCGCCTCTACTTGTGAAGAGGATTAGCCGCCCCTTGTTGGTTGTTAACAATTTGCGACAGTAAATAAGCCTCTTCAAGAGCAACATAATCCATCCAGGCTGTTTTCTGACACAGTAATCTGAACTTGAACTAATAATTGTTGCTCCATGAAAAGGGACACATTTTGAAGCAGTATTATTTCGTTTTTTTGGCCACTTAGAGGCAGAAGAAGGACTGCTTTTTTCATGTTGACTTTTTTTTAACATAAAATCTATAAATACTTCACCTCCCTATAGGTAAATTAAACTCAAAATGTAAATTTAACTTTGCATGTATCAACAAAGTTTAGAATGCCAAGTCCTCTCTTGCACACTTTGCATATGTTGTGTAGTCAAACCTGACCATTCCAGTATGTGATCGACCCAAATCCTTCAGGATTAGGGTCAGGGTCACATATCAGGTCTCAGTCTAGCTTAATTAAGTCAAAGACTGTTGGGTCAGGGTGAGGATAAAGAATAAATTTAACATTCGGCCCTAAGCATCATTATCAAGTTTAAGTCTAAAATAAACTGACACTAATGCAACATCATTGTTGGATTTTAGAATCATTTATGCATAAAAGCAACCTAATCGTGTAGCTGAGTCTTGTAGGTAATAATGTATTCTGAGATTCAGTGTATATTCATGAGGCACTTTGATATTTTTCCCAAGAAAAACAAATCCTTGTCAGTCTTAACCAGGATTTTGCTCAGACAAGCTTGACCTTCTCCCGCTGGCTGGTGACTTGAATCATGGTCCAATTAAAGTGGTCAGTTTAAATTATGCAACAGAGGGGAAGTGGTACTTGCCATATGTCAGAATTGGTTATTTCATTAGGGGCAGAGCCTTGGTTTCTCTGGCTGGCAGAGTCTGGCACGACGAGACACCTGTGCTGTTACATCCATGATCCATAACGTTAGCTATGACAGTATGCATTGTGCAGTCGCGTTTTTTTGGTGGACAACTACTTTGGACAGATGCAAAATCAGAATATACTTTTTGATACAATGCGCTATTTCCCATTTCCCATTTCTCGCATTTTTCACATTTCCCCATAATTCACATGGTCCACGATGACATCAGTTGCTAACTCCCTTAAAAGAAATACAGCCGTTACCTACTGGTTAACTTCCGTGCTACCACGAGCAGTTGGCCAACAGCCAATCAACTTGCAGCGGGGCAACAGGCAATGTGGCATCCATAGATGTATTGGAGAACGGTGGCATCACATTTGTGCCATTCGCCCATGCATTCGCCCTTATAACATGCATATATTATAAGACCAAATACAGCCATGCATTCACCTGAGGAGGTGGGCATGTGCATTGTTGTTTTTCCACACTGGAGGGACATTGTGAGCATCCAGCCCATTGACTGTATGGTCCATTCTTAAACTAGTATATCCAGCCATTGACTGAATTGTAGAATAATGATAATCTACAGCAGCAACCCAGGGTGTTTAATGTCATGCATTAATTCACAATTATATTAATTAAATGTATTTATTATTAAGTTACTCAGTACCAGGTCTGCAGGGTGCTGTGTGGCTTGTTGTACCTTGCTGCTGTAACACAGAAATGTCTCTGTTTGGGATTAATAAAGTCCATGTATGTATGTATGTATGTATGTATGTATGTATGTATGTATGTATGTATGTATGTATGTATTTATGTTTATGTATCTACCTACTTTACTGCTTATGCAATTAAAGGTGTAGGCCTATATGAAAAATAAAAAGCATGAATCTCTGAATGTCAGTAATGACCATGTTTATGGTAATTTGTAGTTGTGTTCTACAAATAGCAATAGGCTATAACACATATTTGAGCTGCCCTACAAAGCCAACATGAAGTAGCTAGCAGCAACAACTGCCATCGCAACTTTTGACACTTGTGGAATTCGTGCAATTTGGTGTGGTTAAGCTACCTTTAAATCACATATTTAGATGTATTGAATTAGTGCAATATACTGTAAATATTAGTAGACAGTACAGAGATGATTAATATAACTATTTACTGTAAATACCAAAATAATGTTTATTTTCTTTTTTATTATTAAACATTTGTAGATACTGTGTTTTCCCCTAAAGATTGTATAAGATGTAGCCTATACCTCAAAGTAACATGAAAAACCTCTGATATTCATTTTCAGTGAAGTCCCAGCTTTTAACCTTCTCTTGGAGAGCTGAGAAAGACCAATGCCTCAGGGCTACAGTATGTCTAATATTAGAGTCCTGTTTGTCATAGTGCTCCTCTTTGGGAAAATCCCCTCTGGGCTGATTATCGATGTGATCCACTCTACTAGACCTGCAGCAGTGAAAGTGCCAGTGTGAATTGCCTGTGCCAACATCAACTCTATGACCTGGTACTGGAGTTCATACGTGAGGGTGTTATTAGTCATCCATAATCTGTGATGAAGATCTGTTCATAAGTGTAGTAGCCTTGAGATAATTGCCACTGAACTTGTGATGCCTTTGAATCTATTAACACTTATGTAGACACATAGGCTACTGACTGCTGTATGGACATGTGAAAGGGCAGGTCTGGCAAAATGTATTGTATAACCATCAGGATGTACAGTAAGTGGCAGTAACATATCTTAAATGTGGGGGCTGAGATACTCTGTCTGCATTACACTGATGTCATGTCCTCTTTGTTTTGTCTGGAAATTAGATTGTTTAGTGACCTGGGGGGATTTTAGATGTTACGATTAAATACTTACACATTTGCAACAGGCTGATTCCAGTCTATGTTCAGACTTAATATACCTACATTTGATTTGATTTCTGTTGCACCAATAAAATAAATAAATAAATTCTATTAGTGCCTATGTGATACTACTCAATGCATCCAAACAAAAATGCTTTGCTTGAATCAAATAAAGTTATGTTTCTAGGTTTAATCAGGAAATATTTGATCAAAGAATGAGTAAAAATGGCTTAGAATCTTAGAGGTTAAATTTTTTTTCTTCATTTTCATTTAATCCTCTTGGCCCCCTTGGGAGCATAGGGCGTCCACCATGGCTCTCCACCTCACTAACCTCTGCGCTAAGGTCTTTACTTCTTTGCCAGGAGGTCCCCGTCTTGGTCATTTCATCAAGCGTGGACCGCCTCCAGTTGGATTTAGGTTTCCCTAGCTTCCTCTTGCCTTGGGTATTATAGTGCAGAGCTTGTCTTGTTATGTTCCTTTATGACAGATCCATCCCCACTTTCTGGATTTGATTTCAATGTGGATTTGCTCCTGGTTCATGCGTCTCCACAGGTCTACATTTTATATCTTGCTGGGCCGCCAAATCCTCAGTATGTATCTGAGACAGCTGTTAATAAACACTTGTAGTTTATCGATGATTGATTTGGTGGTTTTGTGCAGACTTTGCAAAACAAAACACCAACAGAGGGCAGCATGTTCAACTGTCCAAACCACACAGTGACTTTTTGAAAGTTAGTGAGGAGTTCAGGCTCTGCAGACACACAAATAACTCATTCAGAAATAAACCTCTTATTTCCAAAGCTACTTTTGCCTAAAACTCATGACCCACTAAACACTCTATAAAGGACATATTTTAGGATAATGCATGCATTTCAGAATTTTGTTCTCACTATACAGTAGATTGCTTATGGAAAATTGGTGGTTAATGATGCACATATGAGTGTGTGTGCAATATGAAATACATCAGTCCTTTCTTTTAGCATTTTTTGCCTTTCTTAGAAAGTTGGTAATAGAGAGTTGACATACAATGAGGGAAGAGAGAGGTCCATCACTCACACTGGATGCCCATACATGTCTTTTTCCCCACCTTTGGTTTATTTTACTGAGGTGTCAAAAACCAACTGTTCAAAACATGCTAATGGTTCAAGTGAGTATTTTGTTAGTGTTACATTATTATTGTGAGGCAATGCACTGAATGCATGTTTTCCTATTTTCTGACGTGATTTGCACTTCAGGGCCACCATCGTTCACAAATCAATGTACTGTAATCTGCACTTACAGCTGCCAAAAAACACAATAATAGCGCAACTATTGAAGAAATGCAGACATGATGGGGTTATGATGAATTACCAAGTGTGCAACTTTGAAGTCTAATAGCTGATTTTCATAACATACATAAATTAATGGAAACCAAATGTTCGCGGGAATGTGTAATGCCAGGTTATGCACACCATGCATTGATTAGGAAAATGATCAATGATGAACAATAACACAAACACTCTTAAACCTTCACTTTGACTCAGTAAGTAGTCAATTTCCCCATAAAATGCTCAGACTTGAATGGAAAGTAGCTGAAACATGGAGGTAGTCGCAGTGTAAATTATAAACGCAATATTTTCTGTCCTGTAGGGAGCTAACAACCTCAAACTGTGACAACTATGAGGGTCCTGCCATTCACTTTCTCCCAATCACTTGTTTCCCACATTTTGTTCACAGTTCAACACATGTACTATATTTACCGAGGAATAGAACATAATTCAATAGGACTAGTGGTCTAAGACAGCCAAGGACTTCAACAGGTTTAGCTCACAGCCATCCCCTGCTTCTTCTACTACACCCCCAACCCCCCACACCCCCTCACTGCCTCCTCCCATCCCTCCCTTGCTCCCACACCTCCCCCCTCACTCCCCAGTGGTGTGCCCACCTATCCCAATCCCCCTACCACTACAGCACTCTATCTATCTATCTATCTATCTATCTATCTATCTATCTATCTATCTATCTATCTATCTATCTATCTATCTATTTATCTATCTATCTATCTATAACTTGACGTAGCCCATTTTTTACACTTCTATAGCCTTAGTTACGTGAAACAACACAAAGGAATTGTAGGCCATTAGAAAAAAAGTAGACATATATTTAAAATATTTCCACCATCTCAACATATACAGTATTACCCATTAAACAATGCAATTGACATTAATTCAATTAGCAGCAAGTAACACTGCACCTAGTCTCGCATTGCCAGACCTTCCTGTATCTAAACAAAAAAGGTCGCTAATTTCAAGGGCATTTCAGAACATACACACACATACTATGAAGAGAAGTGTGAAGCGTTGTTAGGATAATTATTTATCAAAGAATGGACAAAATCATTGGAGTTCTCTTTAAGCTTATTGTACTTGCGCAAGCAGAGTCAGTTTCCAGGACTTCAGCGTAAGTACAGTAAATGACTGAAGAGTGTTCTCAACAGTGGCTTTTTAAAAGGAGTTGGGAGTCAAGTTAGTTATTCGGTTCATGCAATCAGTATCTTTTCTCCTTACCTCTGGTCAGGCTCAGCATCTCCTCCACATTATGCACTCTGCCCTCAGGGATACATCCTGTGCTCCTTGCAAGGTCACTCAGCTTTCATGATTAACACATGAAAGACAGAACTACTAAAACACAGAAATACTAAAACAGCAGTTTGGATGCAAATGGTTTAACAAAGAAACTGAAGCAAAACCTTTCTAAGCATAATTTTTCTAACAAGCGTTTAACTCTTAGTGCATATGATAAAATGCAGATTATGTGTGTTTAATATAATATACAAGAGCATATCATATTTAAATCAATGAATCTGAAAACCTTTCACAGAACCCTTTTTAAGAATCACTGGAAAGATGCATACTATGTGATTTTAATGTCCCCAGTTCCATCCAATTCCAGCTGAGGACCTTTGTTGCATTTCCATAACAAATTAAAATAAAACCCAAGTTGTAGTAAACCATGTTTTCGAATAAAGACACTGATTCGTAGCAAAAAACAAATCACTGCAAGGCATTTTCATAGGAAAACATGCACTAAATATTCACACAGTAGGGTTTAATAAATAGCAATCAGTAGTTGTCCACAGATAAATCTGTAACACAGTGAATGTAAACTAATGACAAATAATTCATTTTATTGGCCAAATGCCATGTCAGTTTGGATTTGTCTCAAACACTAATTACATCCAAATGTATCCATGTGCAATGTGCATCTTACATAACATATGACAGGTTCACTCTAAAACTCACTTAGGCTTAAAATCGCATCACATTTTTATCAGGAGACATACAGTTTCAGCCTGATTAAAACAACAGGGTAGACCAAATCTCCAAACACCCAGGATGTTGACATATTGTAAGCACTCATATATAATGTTGCACAAGGACAAATCATATAGGGAGACACTTCAACCTTGCAGGTAGAAAATATCGATCACTGAATAGATAAAAAATATTGAAAGATGCTACAATTCTGAAAAGATACTGATGACATCAAGGCATGGATCAGGAACCTCTCCTCTGAAGAGATATCTGCATATCATACATGTGATTAAATATCAGATTGAGGCAGCTTTAAATGACCTATTAAAGACGTCACATGCAATCAGAGTTCAAAAAGGCCCATGGTATTATGAGGAACTATATGCAAAGCTCTATGGCTGACAAGTGGAAGTCTAAAGATGAATCGCTCATACATGTGTTCTGTGTACAATTGAGAGGTATAGATGTCCAGGAGAGTTAAAAGGCTGCGTTGCCATGCTGATAAAAGGACGATGGAACCGTGACTCCTGGTATCTCATGAAATGGAGCCTGTTTATCACGTTCCCCATGGGCGGACTTTGTTATATCTGGTAGGAATGGAGTAAAGCAACAGTAGAAACAGTGATAGAGATGGGGTGGGAGGGAGGCTGAGGAGGAGAAGAGTTCTGATAATGGAGCGGAGGCAGAGTGACAGGCAGGGAGGAGAAGATGGAAAAATAGTGGGATGAATTGGGAGAAACAATGCTGCATGGCAGGGGAATAAAAAGGGTGAGAATCGGAGAAGGAGGTCAGGTCAATTGACAGCCCATCAGGGATGCATTTGTCATGTCCCGCCATATTAATCCACACCTGTTTACAGCCCAGAGCAGCCTGATAGAGGAAACCATGACTAAATCCACTGCAAAATATAAACCTGTCAAAACTACATCCACCACAGGCCGACACGTGCATTACTGTGATGTTGTCGTGGCTCCTGACTGATGCGATGCCCTCATATTTTTACACCAGTCTAAGCAGAAAATGTAGAAGCATGTACCAGATCTAAGAACGCCATGAAGGTTATCTGCGCTCTTTTCTTTTTTAAGGTGTGCATTTGCCTGTTTGTGTGTTGACTTTGAGATTAAGTGGATCAGACATTTTTAATCATGTCAACGTGGCTCTACTCAGAGAAGAGAGCTCTCGCTTTGTCTGAAGATGTTCAGCTTTCTCACTGCATTTAAATTCTAAATGGTGAAACGGCCAACATGCTATTCCTCATTTATGGAAATGTTCAGATAAGTAAAAAAACATGCGTACCTGTCAGAACACAAAAATAAGGGTGCCCTATGCTGTAACCTCTTACTGAACAGGTACACCACATCACAGCATACTAATTATCAACAGAGAGCCTCGAAGTTAGAAATTAGCTTCGGACTAAGTTTTGATCTTGGTCATTTGCAGTGTTGGCAGTCAACGCCATTGGTATTTCTAGTCGATCTCTCTCTCTCTCTCTCTCTCTCTCTCTCTCTCTCTCTCTCTCTCTCTCTTTCTCTCTCTCTCTCTCTCTCTCTATATATATATATATATATATATATATATATCACCTTTATTTATTCAGGGAGGGTCAGTTGAGAGCAAGCTCTCATTTCCAATGACGCCCTGATTACATGGCATACAAAATTATAACACAAAACCACTGAATAAATCAATTAATATACACTATACAGTTGCAATACACAGTACACACATAAGACAGTTACAGAATATTAAACTCAAAATGCACATGTACATTCAGTATACATGGCTTCATAAAGAATACATTTAAAGTGATTAAATGGAATTAGGCTGCTCAATTTCATTAGAAAATGCAGGCTATTCCATTTACATGGGGCATAATATTCAAATGCAGTTTTGCCTAATTCTGTCCTAACAAATTGAATATTTAGGACCAAGGAGTCACTAGTGCGAGTGCCATAGTGATACGATTTCATTGTAAATGTAACCCTGATCAGGCAGTTATGAGGTGAATGACCAGAACCAATCAGGCATCACAGAAGGAGTCACTGCTTAAAAGCTAAAACTGCTTCAACTCCATTTTAGGTTATTTCTCATTGGCCGACATCTTCGTACTTCTTTTTTTTTAGTAATGACAAATTGATTACCTACTTACCAGTCATAGTCAGAAAATGTGTTATGGAGGAGCGCCAGGGATGGCCAGTAAAGATTGCAGTGCGGCGGATAACACCTCCGACCCCCTAGGACACCACTCCTGCAGTTAAATTGGGCTGAAATGAGTTTTCTCTGCAGGGTGAGCTCACTTCACTCTAATATGGGGGTGACCTGCACCTCCAAAAGTGAGATATGCAATTTAAGATGGTGTGGCATCTGGTAGGAATAAACATGCGGACCTCGGGAATAAGAGAAAGTTGACCTGGATACGCAGCTGCAGATGGATGGTAAATAGATCAAACCACACCCCACAAAGACACTGAGATCATGCTTTATTTCTTCAAAGTGAAGAAAACCTGAAGGCGGTGGTATGGTTGCTTGTGTGTGTAGTGGTTGTCACAGTCACCATGGTTTGAACTCCAGATTTAATGGGACTGTTAGTCCATGCAGCTGCCTCAATAGATGCTGTATTTTCCATATGATCTAACACTGGCAGATATCATTCATGCTTCATTTAATGATTTCCCAAGAGTGCGTTCAGTATTATGGCATGGCTGCAGGAAAACAGCTCAACTTAACTCATATGATTTGAGTCAGGCCGGGGAAAAAAATGGAAAAAGTGTCAATGCAACTTTCTATTACAGCTGCATCCCCGGTAATGTCATACAGTTATTTATTTTTCTTGACGGAGACATGCATAATGTGTTGTATTTTATAAGTGTTGATACTTAATAGTGAATTTTAAATAAATACCGTTTTTGACTTACAAAGAGGAATCAAATACAAAAACTTCCTCAGCTGCCATTTGACTAAATGCTTGCTGCAGTTTGGCTTTGTGTTGCAATATAGTTGAGAATTAATTTTCCTCATGCTTGTCAAAGGTTTGTGCTGAGGAGAAAAATAAATGTTGCTTTTCCCCTTCCATCCAAGAAATTGTGTGACGGCTTTAGAGCAGAAGACCTCTCTGTCCCGGAAAGAATATTTTTTTTTGGGCTTTTCCACCTTTCATGGATAGGACAGCTAGGTGAGAGAGAGAGGGGGAAGACATGCAGGAAATCATCACAGATTGGATTCAAACCCTGGACCTCTGCATCGAGGTACAAACTTCAATGCACGTGCGCCTGCTCTACCAACTGAGCCAACCCAGCCACAAGGTAAATGGCTCTTGATCCTGAACTTAAACAGCATAGCAAGCTTGTTTTAAAGTGCGGTCGAGGTCGAGTGGGAGGGGGTATGTTGCCTGTTAGAGTGACAGGAAGCTTGGGGGTTTGATGGGGGAAAACAATGCTGAATTAGGTTCTGTCAGGCAAATTTCATGCTAATAGCTTCAGTGACATTTTGTATTGTTATTGCTTGTGAAAATGGGAAATTACAAACATGCTAGTCGTGTTTCCATCTCAGTGCACCTTCTCATGCTTAATTTCAAAAGGTTAATACACAATATGTAAATTATCCCCGAGGTGAGGGACAAAACCCTCATTTATATTCTTCATGGCTCTTGAAACCGAAATCCATCTATGTGTGAGGTTGACAAGAATTGTTCCTCTGACAAAATTGTTGTTGCCAAAAAATGTGTGTGACTGAATGCGTTATATCCAGGTTTTTTTTAATATTTGCAATGAGTACTTAGAAAACTATTTCAATACCAAACTAATGACACCCGGGGGGAAATACTGTATATTTTAGACATAGTGCTGGAGAAGGGGAAGGTGAGATATACAGAGAAACAAAACAACCTCTTATATTGACATGCCATCTTCTGTGTTGTAGCAGTCTCTGCCACAACGACTCAGTAACATTTAGTGTGTATTGACCTCTGAGCAGGGATATCTCAAGTTCAGCACAAAACTACAACCAACTCCCACCAGCTCCTTATTAGACAACAGTTTAGTTTTCTTACTTTCAACTTTGTGTGCCTTGAAAGACTCCATAATGGAAAGCACAAGTAGTGGCAGGATATTTGTTAAATGTAGCAAGTAGGTGACGATGGATTTCTGATTATTTCATGTGTGAAAATGTGTGATAATTCATGCTCAAATCAAACCACACTTCATCTCTGCAAGGTGAAACCATTTTATCTCCAGCTCTTTAGGAGATACTGTAAGAAACTCAGTTGACAGATTGCTTTTAATGGGGTTTAACAAAAGACACCGCAATCTGAGTTAATGAGGTTTTTGCCTAACCAATATGCAGGTGAACAGAGGACACCCTTCTTTCTCTCACTGTTCATACATTGAGATCCCGTTGCCAGTGATGCACATGCAGTATGGATGGGTAATCATAGAGCAACCGAATCCTCAGCAGCATGCACACTACCTCTACCACCACCACCACCACCACATAGAATGGCCTAATTTGGTGATATAGTGCTTGCCAGGCCAGTATTGATGTTAAGTGTGATAGATTTACCAAGCTCCACTAGTCCCACAGGTGTAAACACAGCCAGTCGATCAGATCACCAGTTTGGTGAAATAATTTTACTCAGTTATTAGGATTTTCTAGCTAAAGGCAGCCAAAGACAGCGTGCCTTCTATTTTGGACTATAGGGGAATCCCAGTTTATGGTTCAGAGAAACACATGATAAGACATATACAGTAGGTGAGCTGGAGGAGAAGCTAATGCAAAGTGCTGCAAGCCTTTGAACTAACCCACTTTATTGAAACTGCTTGTTGCAATGGATCTGCTGTGAAGCACGGAAAGAGAATGCATGACTGAAGGCTGTGATTTAACATGCACGATTACATGGTGTGCACTTCTCAGTGAAACCCTCATCCACACATGAGCTGAGGTGAGTTTAGTGTTTGTGGGCATAAATAAGGCAGAAAATTGCTCCACGTTTGACTCCACTGTCCAATTTTAGCCCTGTATCATCTTGTTATCACCAGGTATTGATCAGAGTAGAACATAGATTAATGGTTTTGCCAATTGGTATTAATGACAATTGTTTTGATATGATAAATTTCCACACTGTTTAGGCTTTTATGTCTGTGCATGTCCATTCACATGCCTAAAATACAAGTGAATGGGCTTAATTTGACCGAAGCTGTAATTCAGTGGTCAACATTTGGAAAACATAATGTGCAAAACTATATGTAAGCAAATAAGTTGCAAAAGGTAAAAGTGAAGTTAACAATAATGGCTTATTTTTTTCACCAACAAACTTTTTAAGAGTAGTAACAGGATTTCTTACAAAATGCTAACTATAGGCGTCAGAATGAAGATGGCTGAAAACTCATCTAATTGTTATTCACCCTCAATCTCCTTACTGTCCCGTGTTGCCTAATAAATGACTTGCTGACTCGTTTTCCTTCCTGTCAAGGTCAATTGTTATCCCCTTGGTAACATATTAATAGCAGATGGGACCTCGTGCCTCCATTTGTCAGGAGATGGATGCTGCGAACCTTCTTAGACCAGAAAGGTTGAAACAATAAAACTGTTAAACCAAACTACATTCCGCGAAAGAATATTTTATAGGTTAATTATCCATGTGTTAAGCCTCACTAGCTGTTACATCAGCATCATCCTTCCCTCCATAGTAGACCTGTGGCAAACCAGCAATGCAGCACATTCAGCTATGTGGTTGTATAATTAATGCTGCACTCGCTGCACAGCATTAATTTGCTTGCATAATGCAATCATTATGTGTCAACAAAAGGATAATGTGTACTGTTCTGCAGCTGGGGGTAAAGCTGTGTTATTTACATGAGCCATGCAATACTCCTTTGGATACACAAAATCATAAACCCTGTATGTTAAACAACAATCTCTAAGCATGAATGTTTATCCGGTCCGTAACGGATCAACTCCGCTCTGCATCAATCTCTGCATGCATTCAGAGGGACTGTGTGACATCTGCAGTATGAGTGCTTGTGCTATCCTGTATGTGAAATGAAAAATATTGAATAAAATATTAAAGTGCCCAGGATGTTAAAGTAAAACTCCACCCTTCAAAGTCTGTTTACAGGTCTTGGGGACTTCTATGTGTAAAACAGTGTTTAAAGCCTTTTGTAGCTCCAGAGAGAGCTGCATGAAATCTGATGAATTGCCTCAAGTGATCTCACTTGAGTCAGCATCGGTTGTGTCTGAAGAAAAAAATCTAGGGGTTCTTGAAGCTGGTGGCTCGAGGCTACATTAGCCGCTACTGACATAACACACCCTGAATCTCAGACTGAACTGTCTGCGGTTGACTTGAATTGTGGGTAGAACAGAGATTCACTTCAGTCGTTTGAGACTCAGGTGACTGTAATTTGTTTTTATGTTTATATTGTTTACTTTTTATTATTTGGTGGTGTGATTGAGGACAAAATGTGTTTCTAATGAATATTAACAAATACCTTTGCAATAACAAATCTCTCTTTAGCCTGATAATTAAACCAACACTTTATAATTATGTTCTAGGTGCTTCTGTTTACATAGTTATACTTATATGCGCTGGTGATCTGCAAGGACTTTTAACCTGTAACTCAAACTTCAAAGGGCTTGCTATTGCTCATTGTCCACAAAGGTTTTTGTCCAATACCTCTGAGGGAAGATATATGTACTGTATATATTATATATCATAAGATTTACTTTTGTCGGTCTTTCAACTTACTGTTAACTTCTCCAGAAAATCCAGGAACTGCTTTGTCTGCCTGCTCAGGTGCACTCATCTTTCATGTATGACGGGCCATATGCAAATTCATATAATATGGAAAGTGTGTTTGCATGTGAGCTGACGATATAAGTGCCCCCTTCTGTGTGTGTGAAGTACACCAGAAGAGCATAGTCCACTGTCACTCTCATCACTTATTGAACTGTGACAGCCGTTCCCCACGCAGATCGTGTCCTCCTCCACTTGCAGGAAGGCAGCAAAGAGACGGAAAGGGCAGGAAGATGGCGGAGAGTTCAAACTTTAGTGAGAATCTCGGCCACAACAGACTCTCTATTGTGACATTAGAGAGAAATGTCAAGAGGAACTGACGTGAAATGACGCCCAATCATCCAAATTAATCTGTATTAGTGAATGCTCTGCCACGTTCTGTGAGCGCCTCAAGAGGTTGTTGGATTTCATTTTGACATAATTGCCATTACTCCATTCTCTTATTTCATTTCAAGGTAACGCTTTAAAACAAAACTACAGGTGGTCTGTCAGAATATCTGTGCTGCTTTCAACACAACCAACAACAATGAAAGATATGTTTTTACTGCAGATTTGGAAGAAGTTTTGACCAGAGTCATGATTTAAACTCCATTAAAACTCCCACTCATAGAACTCATAGAAGTGTGCCAAACAAATACGTTAAAGCCTTTATTGCACAGCATATCTGAATGTGAACAGATAGATTCCCAGAACAACATACCTTTTATTTCACAAATCCTCAGCATTTTATTTGTAGCTCTGCAGGCCACAATTTAAATCACTCTCTATAGCCATGAGATGGCAAAACATTTCATACATGAACATAACATACTGTAGGTACAGATTTAATGTAACACACACACACACACACACACACACACACACACACACACACACACACACACACAGATTAAAACAAGGTGGTGTTTGTTCAGCAAAATTGAACTTTAACTGCTGGTTAAATATCAGCTACAGTTTCTTTGTTTGACACTGATATGAATCTTTTATCTTTTTTTCAAATGCATGATTGTGATTAACAAAGGACAACCATGCAGGGTAGCAGGGAGCAGTCCATGACCGTAATAAAAATGTATTGTTTTTCAGAATAAATGAAGGAGTCATATTTTTACACATAATGCAAAAAGGAGTCAGCTGTTCATAATCTCTTTGATCTCTTCTGCTTACTGGCATTAATAGGTCAGTCCTTGCATGGGAATAACCTGTGCATTGCTTTCACTGTACCATCTAAACAGGAATCCATACAGAATATTAACAACCCATCACTCAATTTAACCTACAACATAGCACATTTGCTCATCAAGAAGAGCTTATATGACACGTTTAATGGATTTTGTGAGGTGCGTAATTTTTAGACTCTCAATATTACAGTAAATCTTGTTTTTTTAATTAAATAAAGCTTTTTAAATAATTATAATAATAATTTTGCCTTGCAGTGGTTTGAGCTTTAAATTATGTGAAACACTTTTACTCCAGATGTTCTTTGTTTTATAAAAACGGGCATTTTAAATCACCATACTGGACCAAATGACTAAAGACGAATGCTGTTTTCTTTTGCATGCACATCTCATAATGTCTATGAGTTCCACAAATTATACTGCATGACATTCTTACTATTCTATATTGTCATACACTTTTAGAACTCCATATACAAAAATAAATAAATAAATAAATAAATCTTATCGGAGACTGAAGGAACATTCGTTCACGACCTGCAGCATTTGAAGCGCACAAGTTTATGGAAAGCTTTCTTGAAGTCCTCATTGGACATTGTGTATATGATCGGGTTGATAAGGGAGTTCAGATATCCTAACCAGGTGAAAAAGTCAAATAACTCGGGGTTAAAACATGTCTCACACGTGGCCACCACCAATGTGTAAATGAAAAACGGCAGCCAGCAAACGATGTAAGCGCCGAGGATTATCCCCAAAGTCTTGGTCGCTTTTCTCTCTCTGGCTGCTGAAATGCGCTTTTTCTCCAAAAGCGCGTCCGACAACGTCACTTTCACCTGGTTCTCGCTAGTTGAAGACCCGGTGTCGCTGGACTGGGTGTCGTGTCTTCCGCACTGCAGAGAGGCTGTGGACGCCACGGATCCAGGGGAGTTGGTGACCAGGTGCGCTGAGGTGAGTCTCTTCCCCACTTTCTTGGGGGACTGCTTCAGGATCCGTTTCCGAGCCTCGACGTATATCCGTCCGTAGAGGACAATAAGCAGCAATGTGGGGATGTAGAAAGCCCCAAAGGTGGAGTAGATGGTGTAGAAAATATGATCCGTGTTGACGCTGCAGCTGGTCAGCTCCTCCACCTTCACCTGCCTCCAAAAGAGAGGAGGCAGGGAGATGGAGATGGCGATGACCCAGGCTGTGGCCACCATCCCGGCCGCGCGCCCCGGCGTGCGCTTTTTGGAGTACTCCACCGCGTCCGTGATGGCCCAGTACCTATCCAAAGCGATTACGCACAGGTGGAGGATAGACGCCGTGCAACACGTTATGTCCGAGGAGAGCCAGATGTCGCACACGATTTGCCCCAACGTCCAGGTGTGGATAACCGTGTAGAGGACGCAGATGGGCATCACCAGAATGGACACCAGCAGGTCGGTGATGGCCAGAGAGGCGATCAGAAAGTTCGCAGGAGTTTGCAGTTTCTTCGACTGGGAGATTATCGCTACGACGAATGCGTTGGATAAAGTGGTGGCGAGTGTTATGCCGGAAAGAATCACCGCCAGACTGATCTGATAGGCGAGACTCTCTGCGCTGACATCCACAGTGGATGGATCAGTAATACAACTGTCGTTTGTGGTGTTCACCGGCTGAGTTGGCTCGACTTGACCGGAGCGCTCCATAACTTTTAGTCACTTTTTCTCATATTTGATGTCACCCTCTGAGATGTTTGTCCTTTAAGGTGCCCTTTCTCTTGATGGACGTCTCTTTATCCGTGCCATCCGTTCACATAAATGGCATAATGGTGGTAAGTCTTAAACATAAAAACTGATTCATTTCTTCCTCATTTGCTTCTGTTAGCCTATTTCAGGTATTAATGTGCAGATGCCACATTGTTGAAGCAACTATCCATTCCCCGCTGTTCAAACTTTTCCGTTTTTTAGCCATAAAAGAAAACTTCTTAACTGTTGTAGGCCTACACAACAGACAGAAAAGGTTTGTATGTAAATGTAAATGATGAGCAGTGCTTCCTGATGTCCCAACATCTGGGAAGATGTCACAGATAATCCGCATGTAGGGCAGAAGTTCTCCAGAGCTGTGTTTCCTCGGGCCCCTGTGGTTGACTGGTGAGTCAACCCAAAGTCTCAATTTTATACAGACTCTGACATCAAACAAGTACCACTGATAACAGCCTCTCTCTCTCTCTCTCTCTCTCTCTCTCTCTCTCTCTCTCTCTCTCTCTCTCTCTCTCCTCTCTCTCTCTCTCTCTCTCTCTCTCTCTCTCTCTCTCTCTCTCCGTATGAAGAGTAGGCTATCTGCTGGGTCATAGCGCCCAGAGTGTCTCATTTGTCACATGTTGTGCACCATAAACATTGATTGATTTGAAAAAATACCTTATATCACAGAATAAAAAACCTGCCACTGTCAATAATAGGCACTTATAACGGGTTTATAAGTTGTAACTAATGGCTTTATTAACAGTACCAATACTTTATAGATCCATTTAAAATCATCAGGGAGAATAACCTTTGGTTGCCAGGTTGTGAAAAGTCTCTCTGGCAGTAGAGTCATTAACAGTCAAGTCATTAATAAGCATCAATATGTACCTTTTTAATAAGCCATCAAGTTTATTATTATTAATGTTAATACAGCATTAATAAAGGATGATAACTTTTAAAATAGCATTTAATACATTGTTCATAACACACTACAATAGTAGTGTAGTTGTATGCAGTGTTAAGGCATTTTAAAGTATTTATTAATGCACAGTATTTGCCAAAAGTTATAACTCTATCACTCTATCTATAATTCTATCACTATTGTCATCCAGCCTCCACGTATGGGTGCTAACAGGAGGAGTTATGTTGTTGACAAATGTATCAACACTCAATCTGCTTACAACTACATGATAGTGTGTTTCTGTTGTTTATATACATTATTGTTTATATGAATGCTAAATATGACCATGTCATCTTTTTAGTGAAGCTGTTGTATGCTCCAGTTTCCATAAATTAAAGTCAGAACATTATAAAGCATTTGTAAATGATTAATAAAGCCATAAGTTACAACTTATAAACCCTCTATAATGAGTGCTTTCTTAGGAAGTGGTGCCACCATGCTTCATGCATTACACCTCAACATCATAGCGTCATTTTAAATAGAAATAATGATGGTTGATGCAATGATCCTTTTGACATTTCATGGATAGAAGAGTCAGTATGAGGAGTTCACTTGCATTGAATCCTGCCATTTTTGGCACTTCTGATGTGTGATAATGGCTGTCATAGATATTGACACTGGGTCACTGCCAGTTACACATAAAGTTGTGAACCTCTCACACCCAGTCAGTCTTTGATGCCAGTTCTCAAGTTCACTCATTGCCTTCGCTGAGGCTGTCATGGGCCAACAATCTATTCAAGAGCCTGGCAGTTTTTGTGAAATAAATTTTAAGTCTGGTCAGGAAATATATAAATTATGCTATCAGACTCAACCCCCAACAGGCATGTGGGGGGTGCACACACACACACACACACACACACACACACACACACACACACACACACACACACACACACACACACACACACACACACACACACACACACACCAGGACATTTTCCAAACTGAAATGACTCAGAGTAATGAACCAGCTATAATATATTCTTCTCTCATCTCAAGCTGCTGTAGCAATCATATCTCCCCTTTTACTTTTATTCATTTCCTCATCAGAAACCTTTAATTAAAATTGACTTATCACTTACATTGCGCCCAATATTCTTCAAAAATCACATTTAAACTGTCTTCATCTGTGGTGCTCAGCTGGTTTTGTTAACAGCTGGAATGTATTGTTTTAGAGCAGAGATCTTCAACAGGGGGTCCAGGACCCCTAGGGGGTCCTCAGAGTCACTGCAGGGCAGCCTCCAAATTATTGCTGATTTTTGAAAGTTAAAAAAAAAAAAAAAATGAAATGCCTTAACATAATTCCAACATATTAGAAAATATAAATTCCTACTGATGATAGGCTTACTGGCCTATAGGTAATGTAGTCACTAAGATAGCAGCCCACAGATACAGTTAATCCCAAGGATTCACTGTGCCATTCATATTTTAATAGCTTCTGCAAAAAAAAAAGGTATGTATGAAAGCTTTAGGCTGCCCTAACAGTTATTGTAGGTCCAGCTAAATATGCAACTTCATTTGAAACAATATGTAGTAGGGGGTCCCTGCTATGCTCACTTTCAGTTAAGGGGTCCTTGCCTTAAAAAAATGTTAAAGACCCCTGTTTTAGAGGTTTTGAGGCAATACTTAAGAAAACATCAAAACACATGAACATGTTTGGCACCTTGACCTTTTAGTTGTATAACTTCAACTTAAAGTATATCATTCAGAGTAAGGTTTCAAACTCAATTTTACCCATAAAAAGAATATGAGTAACCATGATTTAATGCAATGAAAGTGTCATTGGCAGACACCTACGTGTGCTTAAGATATACTTTGGAAGAATATTTATTATCATTTTGAACTGTATTGAAGATAGTAACGTAATTAAAATGCTCTTTTACTGTCTGAAAAACAAGGCAATGCACAAGAAAACAAAAGCGGGGTTCTTTGCTGCATCTTCAACATCTCAGGCCAAATGTTATACTTCTTTTGAAAGCATTCTACCCCAGAAAGTAATGAATTTGAGTCCTTAAACTACCCTAGTTTTACACAAATGCTTGACAGTTTGGGGCTTTTCAGCAGCATCCAGTTTATAAGGACAAAAAACTACTGCTATATCAGGACCACCGACAGCTCCTCCTTTTTTATCCTTATCTGTATTACACTGAAAATTCATCCTTAATTCATGGTGTCTATCATAATAGCTTATTCTGGAGGATAGAGGTGCCTCATATCATGACTAGGTATTGTTCAGTCATGTGGATGTATTTGAACATACCACAAATCTTTACGTCATCAGACTTTCCTTAGGTCAGTAGTTCATGCTCTTGAGATCACTTAAGATCACTGTTATTCTCCTCTACTTTAACGTCCGTGACTGTCATGATGATGACACATTAAAAAGATATAATATGATAATGGACAAGGTGGAGGTGAAATCTGTTATTTTCTATATGGGGATAGGTCAGTGTAGATGTCTGCATGAGTCTGTTTTAATCCCACTTACACTGTGATCTTGTCCCCCTCACAGACCCCAACAATTGACTTCAATTATTACTTACTTCCTTGCTGGCAGGGCCATAGTCAAGTAATGAGACAATTAGCTGTAAGTTTATGGTTATGGAAACTTTGGCCAGACACCAAAATGCTCCATATCAAATGAATTATTTAGTTGTTGCTATTATGTATTTTGTTAATTGAAAAGGATATGCTTTAAAGCCTTCAACGCACAGTAAAGAATGGAATTCTGTTTGGGGAAATACTGAAATAAGAGACCATTAAATACAAAATACCCACCAAACCACTCTTAGCCTTGGCTCCGCTTGCTGTTGTTCTCAGCAGTTACATTAACCTTTGTCGTGAACTTCAGACAAGCCAATTCAAAATGAAAAAAAAAAATGGCAGGAGCATTTGTGTCAAACAGTTGGGCATCATTGAGAGTTTAATGTAGCATGAAGGTATCTCACTGAGGTGCAAATTAATGATGCATTCATCTGAACTCACAGTTTTAACGAATAATCTATGGCAGGAAAAAAGGAACAGACCATCAAAGTCTCTAAACAGCAGCATTGTGCTACTGGGCGGATGTAGTTAATGTCACCCTAGAATAACAGTATCAATGATTTTTTTGATTGATTTCAGATGCATGTACTTGACTAATGCATTCATGTAAATTGCAATTCAGTTTTCCTGCATTTAATCTTCACTTTATAAGCGCTTTATACTGGCATTCATGCACATGGAAAGACATTTTACATCTTAATGAGCAAGAGTCGTGTTGGTGACACTCATCTGGGAAGAGTGAACATTGTGGTGATATATCTCTTTTGGTGACTCAAACACCAGCATTATCCGAAAGGCATACACAAATAGCACTGACACCTTGGAAAATCCCATTAGCAATGGGCTTTTTCTCTGATCCCAGACAATTGCTTTTGGTGTTAATGAATTAACTCTTGCATCTATTGCAGAACACTGTCAGTAACTTTGTTGTAAAACCTGATTATAGGTATGTTTTGCTCCTGTTGGGCATACCAAATTGTTTACTTTTTGGTGAATTCAAAATGTTGGTGAAGTCAAACTATATCCTCAGTGATTTCTGTGGTTGTTTTTGCACAGAATTCCCCTGCAGGCAGCGACAAACAGCAATTATGTCTCTGTATCCAAGCTCAGCAGAGAGTATCCTGTGGCAGTACTCAGTGAAACAGACCCTCCTGTGAGTTCATGATTGTACCCCTTGACTGACCGTGACCATCTGGCATTGCTAATGCACGCGAACTGGGCAAAATACAGCCACCATTACCACTGTTTACACAAAAACACATGCTCGTTTCTGTCATCCTAATGTGTGATACTTTGTTTTGTTTCCTACTTGTAGTTTTCTGTGTGAAAAGGCTTTGGTGTGAGTGACCCAGTTCAGCGGCAGCAGCAGCAGCACACGGCAATTTTTGTGACTCAGTGTCTGTTATCTCCCCTCACCTCTAAACACATTGCAGCACAGCACAGTAGCTGGCTACATCCAATCTCACACTGGCCCTGAAAGTCCTATTTTTAGTCAGTTAATAAGGTATCCAGTGAGACTTAAAGTCAATACATTATACCACATACAAGCACAGGGTGATTTTTTAAAACCTTTTTCCTTACAATGCGATAAATGTTACCTGACTATTAAAACAAATGTTCCCCAGATACTGTAGTGAAAAATTAATTAGAGTTTTACAATAAAATCTTGCAGTGAAATCTTCTGTTAATAGTAACTTGACATAAATCAAATGATAATTAGAGTTTTCTGCAGCTTATTTGTATTTCAATTCATCCTCTTGAGCTAATTTAAATTATAACTATAATTCAGTTGCCTCTGCACAGTTTCTACCTTAAATACTGGAAATCTGGCAGGGAAAAGGCCATGTGAATGTATGGCATGAGTTCATCATTGTTCAAATGAAAACTGTGTGGTAATGAAATCTGAGTAGTTCTTGCCAAGAAGCTTCCACACGAGAATAGTTAGTTGGCGTTGAATATTAGCTGTAGGTCTGCAGTACAAGTTGTCTGAGATTTGCAAAGTACACAGTTCCAGGTTGAGTTCTACATCAGAAAGAGAACTATAATACACATTAAACATGCATGTATGCCACAAGCTATAAACATAAAATTGAATTATTATCACCTTTCTGTCATTATGGCTAACGTGTTAGCAAACAGTTGCTTCGGCAGACACAGAGCAACATTCACATTTATTAGGAGTTATGTTTCTGGCCACCAGACAAGGCCAATATTAATTTCCCTTTTATCTCTGTTTTTGTTCTCCACCACCTCCTGATGGAAATATCTGTCTCTTTAGCTGCTAAATGCTCCTCTATTTTCCCCATCTAGTAGCAAACTTTGTATGTCTGCTGTGGAGGTAGATGCTAAAGCTTACCAAAGAGCTGAGAGGAACAGCAGAGAATATTTCACTCAGAGTGACAAACCTACCCTTTGTTCATAAAAAAAAGAGATTAGTGCAGCTTTAAAGTGACATAAAGGTAAAGATACATTAGCAAGAAATTAAGAGTATACTCTTCGACAAACACTTATTACACTTTCTCAGAGTGAAGTTTAATCAAGAGCACTTTTAAAACAATGTTAGGGGTTGCCTTTTAGTGGTTGTGGACTTTTGTTTCTATCAATAACTGACAGCTGTAGAGACTGAGACCAAATAGGGCAAACGCAAATCAGGGCAGATCCCTTGTTGTTGTGAGACTCAACCCTCCCTCTCCACCTACCCAAAACTATCGCTGTAGGAAATGTTTCCTTCTTATGCAAGTGATTATTGTATGAGATCAGACTCTGGAGAAATGACCAAGCTGAGCAGCTAGGTCAGCCATGTGTGGAGCCTGGATCCTAAAAGTTATAAAGCTGTAAAAAGCAAGCAAGCAAGTGTGTATATACAGAATCAGTTTCATGTTGATGTCACATTACGAGCTGACATGCAGGTTACATATTAAAACCCTTCACTGACATCATGTAAAGAAATCCCTCCATAGGTCAGTTCCATTTAGTTTGAGTTTGGTCACTTACATTTAAATAAAAAGTTACGTGACGTTAAGATACCTGCAATATTTAATCAAGAAAGTTAAATAGTGTTCATAAACTTTTCACTGTCAATATGATATATTGTTATACATTAAACTTCCCAGCAGTATGTAAAGCAGTTAAAATTAGCCCCACCTCGACCAGATAGAACATTTAAAGGAGAAGAGCGCTACTTTTATACATCAAAGTCTGTTTACAGGTCTTGGGGAGTTCTACTGCATATGTGGAAAAAGTTGAATAAAGCCTTTTGTGGCTCCAGAGGGAGCTGTGTGGAGCATGATGAATGTCCTCAAGTAACTATTAAATCACTTGATATGTCTGTGGTTGATTTGCATTGTGGGTAATGTTGGTGCAAAGTTATAGTTATATAGAGTGCCATGCTAAATCAGTGGATGACTCTTTTAAGATGCTGCTTACATATTATGAATGCATTCAATAATATACAACTACACTTACTTATACTTCTCTCTAACATGTTGCTGTTAATACCTGATACTGTACTACTTAAGTGCAATTTAAATGTAATGGAGTATCTTTTACTTCAGTGCAGCATCTGAATACTAACTCTACCACTGTGTATACTATGAAGGCTGAGTACAATGACAGAATCAAATATAGGACACATGTTGAGTTGCAGAACCTGTCCCACTGCAGTGTGCCCCAGTCTGGTCTGATGGCATATGGTGCATTCTGCTCTGCCAATCAGCTCCCGAAGGCCTATTGCTAAAAATGTATCGGTGGAGATATGCGCTTCTATTTACAACTGTAATCTTTTTGGAGTTCTTTCCAATCTGACAATTATATGAAGGAGCTGGTGTCACCATGTAGGGGACTGAGCCACTTTTTGGAGGGGTTGTGCCCCATTTTTGTGAGACCCTCACTGGAAATATTGTGTAGGTCACTCAAGTAAAGGGTTGCTCCAAGTAGCATTACAGCACACAGCTACCAGGAAGAAGAGGAGAAGAAGTGTATACTTAAATGAACAACATAGGGCAGAATTACATTCCCTAAAGGAAAACATGTGACAGGAAATGAGCTAAGTGGTGATGATGACTGACTGGTTGATAACAGGCCTGTTTTACTGCGGTCAGACTCATTTTGGCTTGAGTGGAAGTGGCCGAGTCCATTTGGAGACTGCATGGTCAGATGGGAGACTGACTGCAGGCAGTTATGAGTTATATCAGCACTTTTAAGAGCTGGAACTAGTCCACACTTTGAGGAGGAAAACAGGGAAGCGTAGAATTGATTTATTAAGCCCTGGCAATGATGCTGCTGTGATACCATTGTGTCAGTCACTGAGGGTTTGTTGCATAATGCATATTATTATCTCTCTAAACATTCACAGCATGCAGCTGCAGTATCACAGATGACCTCATTTTAACAATGAAAGGGTTACCTGGCAGTATAGACTGCAAACATACAAACAGATATGAGGGGAATAGGACTTAATTAGGTGAGCATGAGACTAAAAGGTAAAGGCTGTCTGAGTGTGTGTTCGGTGCGTGCGTGGGTGGGTGCGCGCGCGTGCTTGTGTGCATGCGTGTGTGTGTGTGTGTGTGCGTGCGTGTGTGCGTGCGTGCATGCTTGTGTGTCTTTACTTATACACTGTACATGTGAGGTTTGAGCACAGAATTAGGGTGATAGTGAGAGGAGGCGACCAGCCTAAGAGTGGGCAAACAAGTGCTAATAGCACACATCAGTGCTGGTGTGGGTGAAGGCTCATGGAGCGTGAAAAGGAGAGGTTATTAAGCAGGACGGGCACAGAGTGGAAGTTAGGAACAAGCATCACTGAAATTCATCACCCTGGCAGCAATATGTGCAATTCAAGGCTGTGGATAATGGCAAAACATTATATTTCGTTATGTATGTAATGTAAATGTACATCTTTGAAATGCAGGGTTGTGGTCGCAGCTTCTGTTTCATTTCAAAACGGCGTTCAAGAGAGTGCAAGAACAGATGATTGGGTAAACACTTCTCACCTCACTACCTATGAAGACTTCCATCAATTATATCAGAAGGTTAACCCCCTTTATCATAGCTACATTTAACTCGACAGAAAATATTGTTTTGGTCTGTGCAAGAAAGTGCTTTTAGCCCTTCAAAGGAGCAGTAAACAGAAGAAAAAAAGCGCTCTCAAAGGCTCGAGAAACCCAATATCACTGTTTGTGTGTGTGTGTGTGTGTGTGTGTGTGTGTGTGTGTGTGTGTGTGTGTGTGTGTGTGTGTGTGTGTGTGTGTGTGTGTGTGTGTGTGTGTGTGTGTGCTTCAAGTACAACACCATCTGTCTAACTGTGTCAACTCCTGTGTCAAACTGCACCAGATGCACACTGTTAACCCGAATTAGTTGACTTTACTAGAAATTTTCGTGGAAACCCGTTGCCTTAAACCATCTAGGTTTTTACACAAGGTTACTAAAAATAATTAGTAAACATAAATTATTTTTTTCTGGAGTCATGTCTAAAATAAGCATGTTAAAGGTGTAATGGAGGATTTTCCCGAATTTTAGAAAAGAACCGCCTTCTCCACTTTTTGAAAAAATGCACATGCACAACACTACCTGCTCCCGAGAGGGAACGCCTATTAAACGTGTGCACGACATGCACACGCCTAGTTTTCCTCGTGCACGCTCTGTTTACATGTTTCCAAAAGAAGATTTGCACTTTTTCCACTATGTTGGACTCGCCACCGGTAAGTGAAAATCTATTTACGACAAGCATCTCTATAGCTAACTTTAGCATGCTACAGGCCAACAAACAAGCTATCATGTAGCATCTAAGTTGTTGTTGTTTGTTATTGCTGGTGCGTTTAGAGCTTTTAAGAAGAGAGTCTTGTGGAATCTGATATTGACTACGAGCCCGTGCCCTGTTCATCCCGACCAAGATCAAGGAGGGAGGGGGGGGCTAGAGGCCGAGGAAGATGAGGTCAGGGCGGGGCGCAAGAGCCAGCACCAGCCGAGAGCGAGGAGAAGGCGGTCGGGCTAGTTCTCTTAATACATCCATGGCTAGAGGCCGCAGAAAGCGAAAACTACCTAGGGATGAGCACGTACGACGGCCTTACGTATACATATCAGCAGAATGATTGACAACTAGGAGTACCAATAGTCTTGATGATCCACCCGGAAAAAGAAAATCCTCCACCATACCTTTAAGTTAAAGCTTTAATGTGCAACTTTTTTATATTTAAGTGGCTTTATGTAACATTTAGTTTGTGTTGATTCTAGCGCTGCTGTTGTAAAGGTCTTTTTTTACGGTGTTGTATTGCCCACATTAATGAGTTAGCGTTAGCGGGAGGTCATATAGTCGCAATGAATGTTTTGCTTAAGTTACAAATGCATTGTTGCATTTCAAGTGTAGCATACAGTAACTTAGCCTACTTTGGATGTCTCATGTGCTAAACCGGGTTTCACTGTCACTGTGTTACGAGCCAAAGCATTAAGAGATTGTTGTAGTAACCAACGTAATAATAACTTAATATAGGGCATTTCATGAAACCCACGGACGCTTTACACAAGTAACGTTACAGGGGGACAAGGGAAAAGAAAATAATAAGCCAACACACACGCAGAGTAAAAGGAAAAAAGAGAAAAGTGGGAAATCGTAGCATTTAGCATTAGTATTTAGCATTAGCATTATTAGCAGCCGTAGAGCTTATTGATCCTTATGATATCCCAGGAGGACAAGCCGTTCCTCTGGCCGATCTGGGCGTTAGGGTCGGGGATGGGGGTGATGGAGTCCTTCCCGTTGATGGAGAAGGCTGTTCTTCCATAGTGCATGATGGAGGTGTAGTCGTAGGGAGTGTTTAGGTTGTTGGTGACCTGCTTGTTGAAGTTGTAGGCCATCTGAGGGTCAATGTTGTCCCAATTGATCGTGACATAGTTGTCGCGGTCGCTCCTGGTCTGTTCGTGCTGGAAGCCCAGAGCGTGGTTGGTTTCGTGCTGGATGATGCCGTAGTAGAGGCAGCCCTGCCTGTTGAGAGAGAGCACCTGACCGCCTCCCACTTTGCCCAGTTCGGAGAAACACCCTGCTTTGTTCTCCACACTGATGTAGTCGGCCTCGTTCATACGGGGGACGAAGCGGATACAGGTTTTGCCGTGGAAGCCCTGCATGGCGTTGACAATCAACTGCTTCTCTGAGCTGGTGAACTCACTGCTCACGGTGAAGGGGACCCGCACCAGGCCGCTGGAGTCTTTCTTCCAGAAGCAGTTCTGGGTATAGCACATAATGGCGTTTCTGGTTCTGGGAGCCAGCAGGTCTCCTTCCAGCAGGATCTCATTGCTGCCGTTGTTGGATCTCAGAATCCTGGTGGTGATGTCGACGGTGTCTGGGGGATGTTCGTCTTTGCCTCCTTTCTCCTGGAGAGGAAGTGCCTGAGAGAGGCCGAGCAGGAGCAGCAGCAGCAGCAGGCTGGCAGAGGGAGTCATCTTCAGGGTCGGTCTGGAGGTCTGGAGGCTGTGGAGATTCTCTGGAGAGACTCCTTGAAGCTTGATGTTTGACTCAGTTCAGTCCAGGGTCTTTATACTCTCCTCTACAGGTGTGTCTGCAGGAGGCTTATGGGTCGGGGTCTACACTGCTAGGCCTGAACAAACGTCTGAAGGGAGGACTCCACAGACAAGCCTACTTTTTAAACATGGTTTGTTATCTCTGCTCATGAGATGGATGAACACAGCTTAACTAGCGGTTAACCAGGTTGCATTTGTTAAGCTAAACACTTCATATGTGGTGTCTCATTAGATTTCCACTGTCAAGCCAACCTTACTTTAAACAGAGTAATGTATTTGTCCCTCTGAAAGACAGACAGACAGACAGACAGACAGAACTGTTACTGAAAGAAGATCCAATGTTGAAACCCAAAATATTGACAGGGCTCTCACGTTTTGAAGACAGGCAAGAGTGACATCCTCCCCCCCTCCCCTCGCTTGTTAATAGCCAGTGTATGTTCATTATAGCTTCCGGTGTGTAGATGTTAGTTAGATGGCACCAACATTTGGTCTAATCATTACTGGCTTGGCAACCCATAGGACAGGGTTCTGGTTCCAGATTTGTTTGGTGACTTATGATGGGGGGTTTCTGGGGGTCCACCCCCAGAAAATGTTGAGCATTTAACACTTCATTTCCTGCATTGTGAAGGAGGATGTCACTCTTGCCTGTCTTCAAAACTTGAGAGCCCTGTGGCTCCGTAGCAAACGTTTTTATAAAAATAGGCTAACGATTGTGTCATAACCACACGAGTTACTGTCGCATAGTAGAGGAATTACTGTACAGTACAGGAGAAGCTCGCAGGCAGTTTGGACTTTAGCTGTTTAGTTTAATTACTAATGTTAACTAGCATTTAGTTACCAATAATTAGCCTGTGCCTATGTTATCTCCTTACATATACCTACACTCTCCGTCTCTGCAAGATTCGGAATGATTGAGATTTCTCTTGCACAGCTACCAGAAGACTTACAACATTCAGACACGTTGCTCATGTCACATCTACGTCGGCAAGTTCAGTTTGCAGCTGCGCAGTAACACTCAGCACTCACTGGAAAAGTGCTTCTTATAGACTTCACTTGTCTCCGTCAAAAACAACGGCGTCACTTTGTCCATTTCTTTTATGGTTATGATTTCCCCCTACTCATTTCCTGGTTCTCCTTCTCCATAAACAACATAAAATCAAGGAAAGGGTTTACTTTTCCTGTTACAGATTTCCCACCTTGGTCAGAAAGCACGGGAGAGACGGTTTCTCTCTTTATGACTCTAGAGTCGCATACACTCTGGAATGTTGATGGCTGACCTGGATACAGGTGCTAATGTATGCTAATGTTTGCAATTGGTGTAGAATAATAGACAGCCAAGTGCACATAAGGACTAGCCTGATGTTCTCTTAATACATCCATGGGTCATACTCAGATTCTAGTCAGAATGTGAACTTCCCGACCTCTCAAATGTTGTGGGCGGGGCTAAGTTCGGCTGGCATCCAGGCTACATGAGGACACTATTCATATGATAACTGTTGCCATACACATCTGGAATGTTGATGGCTGACCTGGATACAGTATACATCCATGGGATACAGGTGCTAATGTGTGCAATTGGTGTAGAATAATAGACGGCCAAGTGCACAAGGACACTATTCATATGATAACTGCTGCCATACACTCTGGAATGTTGATGGCTGACCTGGGTAAAGGTGCTAATACTGTATAATGAGAGACATCCTGGTGTAGCCTACTGGAGGATAGTATTCATATGACAATTGAAAAATATAGGCCACAGTATTGAAACTGATCACCTCAGTATTATATTACATAGGCTACGGCGAAAGTTCTTCGTGGAGCTTCCGCAGAACCATAGTTCTCTCTGCTTAATATGATCAGTGCACTGCATTAGCTGATTATTACAAACAACTAATGTGATTTAGAAATGAATTTGTTTTTTTTAACAAAACATGAAAGTAAATTAAGTAGTGACCATTAAAAAGTTTAAAACTAAATCTAGGTTTACAGTGCACCCTTTAGCAGTTTCGTAGACTGTTGCATTGCAAACATTGCTAGCTGTTGCTCGTCAAGGCTACCCACTTAGTGAGCTGCTGGCTACACACTCCCTCCAGAAAAACGCGATTATGCGATCGCATAATTCAATGCATAATCAGCCAATGTCCGCATATTTATGCGGGGCCCACATTTTTCCAAATATGCCGCACTTTCGCCGCATAAATTGCCGATTTCTGCACAAAATATGCGGGCTTGCATTATTTCTTATTCCCCGCATTTTCGTTGCATAAAAGTCATATATATCTTAGCAGAAAGTTGAAAAATGTTGCGTTTACTTCACACAAGAGCAGCCATTTTCCCCTGTTGCCATGGAAACGTTATGAAGTGACGTCATTTCGCCTAGTGAGAACACGGTGTTGGGAGAATCACTTTGTTTTCTCTTTTTCATCAAACCACAATTTTTGCAAGTTCCTGCAATTTCATCGCATAAAATTGCATAAATATCCCGCATATTCCATCGCATTTTTTAAGAAAACGTGCCGCATAATTAAGAATTTTTGCCCGCAACAATCACAAGAAAACTCAACGTTTTTCTGGAGGGACTGGCTACAAATTAATTTTCCTTTAGGATAGTCTTGCTTTGCCTATAGTCTCGCATTGCCAGACCTATTTCCACTGAGCTGTGGTGTTAAGGCCTTGCTACTACACACGTTCTGAAATAGGAGAAAAAAAACGCTCTGGGTTACATGCATTTCTTTAAACCAATCACAATCGTCTTGGGCAGTGCTAAGGTCAGACGCAGCAACGGTGGCTCTGCAAAATGTTCTCGGTAAGGAATTTGTTTTGATGGAAAACACCACAAACAATATTAAATGAAATTGAATTGTTAATTGTTCACATAATACAGAAACATGACCTTTTTAAATTAGCTGGATACCTGGTTAAATGTAATTTGCTCTCACCAGTGTATCACCGTGTGTACATCATCTATAGCATTCCCCACCAATTGGTCCCAAAACGTTAGATAGTAAATTACATGAACATATTCTTTGTAAATCTTTACAATAATTCCCCGAAAGAACCAAACAGGCCCGCCTTCGTTACACGATTAAAAAAAAAAATCTTCCAAACTAGCCATTTCAGCGTGTTGCTAGTTGGAAGTTTGTTGTTGAAGGGAACAGAGTTTGTGAAGGGCAACACACACAGAGCAGAAGGTAAGGGTGATCCACACGCAGGATGTTAGGCAAATATCCTGGGAATGTCCTTCCGATGATCCAAACTAACTTTTGAATAATAATAAAAAAATAGTCTTTTCAAATGTTGGGATCTTTATGTAGCCTAATGTATGCATGCATTTAAACATAAGAAAGTTTCAACACTGATAAACCTGGGACAGTAATAGCTCCTGATCTGCTGCCTCTCAGTGAACACTGGAGGATGCTGACTTGAGAGCAGCTCTGGGTTCCTGCAAAGGCCAATGAGATTTGTTACTGAATAATAAAGCGCAAACGTATTGTGCAATGATGCATGCACTTTCATTCACGCTTGAATGTTTCTATTATTGAGTTATTTTCATCGCTTACTGGGTTCTTTCATATTGTTGTGTCAAGTGTTATTGATGTTGATGCTCCTCCCTCATCGCTGAGAACTGTCTCTTTTTGTTTCTCACTCAGAAATGGACCCAAATAGTCTGCACTTGTACAGCAGGGGAAACTGAAATGAAACGTAAAAAGTTCAGAAATTTTTATTGTCATTCCCCGTTGTTACAAGGGAAATTGTTTTATACTTTCTAAGTTTTCTAAAGGCTGCCACAAAAAAGTCTTCACAGGCAATCTGACCTATTCTTTTTTCTTAAAAGTACAACATTAAATCATAACAATGATTAAATCCTTGCTGTTGATGAGTCTTCATTACCATTTATTGTGATGTTAAATTCACAGTGATTGTTACTCAAGAGTACAATAAAGTTGAATCTAATCTAATCTAATCTAAAATTGTTACTCAATAGGGTAGTTCAGCTATTGCTGAATTAGTTGCCTATACTATTAGGTTATATTTCCTTTAGAGTATTTCATTTATGAGGAAAAAAATGTTTGGGAGCCACAATGCTTTTATTTGAGTAACATTTGATTACTGTTTAAGGTTTTAGTCCAATTCTCTCCACTAAGGGGTGCTGCTGGGTTAGAGGCACGTAGAACCAAGACTACAGATCAGTGTGCCCACTATTCCTCCACACAGATCGTAGAGTGTGGTGATTCATTCATGCAAAACAGAAAACTCTACAACACACAACTCGCCTCAATAATGTAAAACATGGAACTCAGTCAGATGCTGTAGAGTTGTAAATAGTCAATATTTTGTATGTGAGCTATTATTATGGTTTTGTGGAAATTAGTGAGGAGGGTCATGTTTTCAGTATTTATAGTCGCAACAGACCTTTGGTAAAGTTAAATGTATAGGGTATGTGAAAATAATTGCCATTAAAATATTAGGCATGAAAGATACTGGGGGGAGGATATTGCATTTTTCAAGTTGAAGGGAGGGTCCAAACCAAATATTAATAACCGTGTCTAGCTTTTAAAAAATCAAAATCCAAAGTTGAGACCCCCTCCCCACCCCAATCAGTTTCATACAATCCGTACTTGGGGGGTTGTGGTATTTATTTGTGTATATTTGCAATCATTAATAGGCTACATTATTAATATTAAAATGATTAACCATTTATAAACGTATTAGTTACATCTTATGAACCCTTTCTCTTTTCCAGGCAGGAACTATCTGGCAGGAACTACCCCCCCCCCGTAGTTAGTTTAACACATCCTACTCTTGAGGAAAAGCCCACGCCTTGTTCATGTCCTATATATTCTGTAACTGGCGCGTTTTTACGCACAACGACACGATGGAAGTCTGGACCTCTCGATGCGCTCTCTTGGCCTCGCTCTGTCTCTTTCTAAACTGTTCGGGCACAGTGTCCACTTTCGAGGTGACACTGCTTCACACTAACGACAACCATGCACGGATCGAGGAGACCAGTGTGGACTCGGGGAAGTGTCCAGACGGGGGTCCTTGCTTCGGCGGGGTCGCCAGGAGGTTCACCAAAGTGTCGGAGATCAGGAAAAGGGAGAAGAACGTGTTGTTGTTGGATGCTGGAGACCAGTTCCAGGGAACTGTCTGGTTCAACTACTATAAAGGCGCCGAAGCAGCGCACTTCATGAACAAACTCGGTTATGATGCTATGGTAAATGTTCTTTTAATTGTGTTCTTTCTAACCCCCACTTCTGTAGGCCTATATGTTATTTTTGTTTTTTAATCAACATTTTCCTTAGATAAATTGCTAGTATAATTGTAGGCTATAACACGTTTTTGATTAGATAAAATCTGTGGAGTTTATTAGTTAATAAAATCTGTGTTCTTTTGTATTTAAGGCTTTTGGAAACCATGAGTTTGACAACGGAGTGGAGGGTCTCATTAAGCCCTTCCTCCAAAATGTAAATTGCTCTGTGGTGAGTGCCAACATTATACCTGACCAGACTCTGGCCGCAAGGCTCAGCGGCTACTACCAGCCCTACACAATCATAAATGTGGGCTCAGAGAAAGTGGCTGTGGTCGGCTACACCACTGCTGAGACCCCCTTCTTATCCATGTCAGGTACCAGCATATTCTGCTGTTTGATTGATGAAGCATATCATGTATTTATTGCCTCATTGTTGCATGCAACAGTTCATTAAGTTAAAGCTTTGTTAGTCCAGGAGATTTAATACTACCATTTATTCCCCTGTGTGTTAGGCCAACACTTAAAGTTTGAGGATGAAGTGAAGGCACTTCAGGTTCAGGTCGATAAGCTGAAAACCTTGGGCTATAATAAGATCATCGCCCTGGGCCACTCTGGCTTTGACGTGGATCGAGACATTGCCAAGCGTGTGAGAGGAGTTGATGTCGTTATTGGAGGACACACCAACACATTCCTCTATACTGGTATTTATTATCCTATTTTATTCCGTTCATTCCTACTCTAGTGGCTGAGGTTGTATCTTTTAACTGTTTTTTTGTATTTAATTTGGCTGCAAAAGTCATTTTTTAGCATTCACACTATGCTCAGATACTTAAATTGTGCTTTACGGATACAACAAATAGGTTCCAAACTGCAAGAGCAAAAGCATAGTTTACATTCACTGTAAATGAGAAACCGTGCACTGTAAACTGTCTTGGCAGGAAACCACCCATCCACTGAAGTGCCTGCAGGTCCGTACCCTTTTATGGTGATGTCTAATGATGGGAGAAACGTGCCAGTGGTCCAGGCCTTTGCCTTTGGGAAATATCTTGGCTACTTGAAACTTACCTTTGACGAGGCTGGGAATGTGGTCAAAGCTGTTGGAAACCCCATCCTAATGGACAGTAGCATACCTCAAGGTAGACTGCAATGAATGTCATTAATTACCCATGGCCTATGTTTGACTTTTCAGTTGTTGTTTCACAGAAGAAGAACAAAAACAAGATTGAACATGTAAAATGACTTGATGTGACATTTAGTGACTTGAATCGCCATATCTGTCTGTGTGCAAGTAAATCAATAAATAATAACAATAATCTTAAAATAATTTTGGTAATAACTGTGATGTACACACAGCTGTTAAAACACTTGGACTACTACTTGTAGATTATGTAAAAAAATTAAACTGCATCTAGTTTACTTCCGTGTCATGTTTTCATAATTCCTTTCCTTACACAAGTGTTGCTCGTTCTGTTACTCTCTCAGACCCAGATGTCCTTGCTGACATCAAGAAGTGGAAGAAAGACTTGGCCCAGTATTCCTCGCAGTATGTCGGACAGACCTTAGTCTATCTCAATGGGACGTTTGAAGAGTGTCGATTTCGTGAGTGTAACCTCGGAAACCTGATCTGTGATGCTATGGTAATATTTATTATTATTCAGACAGCCTTAGTTGCTCCCTCACTCTGTTGTTTAGTATTAATAAACGTCTGTTATATTCAAGCCATTGCCAAATGAGTTGCTACAAAGCTAAGACTATCAGCTCCACAAATCTCTGTATTTCTCAGTATTCAGGAGATTGTGTTGTCCTGTGACTTTCCCACGCAGAAGCTCGAGTGAAGATAATTACCTCTTCTGAGGAGTCCATCGTGTTTTTTTTAATCCTCCATGTCCTCCTTGGCTACTACCAGCTACGTGGAGGAGGGGTGGGGGGTGCATGGTCGCGTTTTGTTGTCATTACTTAAAATTCCTTATGGAGGCGACATAAACTACGCACTATAGCTGTATTGAGACAAAAGAGAAACATTTTCATTTTGACACACATAAACACACAATCCTTAGTGAATGCCAACTTCCAAATGATTGTAAACTCAGATCCTGCCTGTGTATGTTCAGCATTGGGTGGAAATTCTTGGAATTTAAAGGGCTATGGGGCTTTGGAGGGGGCTGATGTAAATACCAATCAGTCAGTCTTTAGGGACAGTGACAGGAGAGCAACTCTTTCCAAGAAGTTGAGTTTGACTGCTGTATAACATGTTTTCCCCTTTTGCGGTGCTAGATTTATCACAATATAAAGTCTTCAAGTGAGTTGCTGCAGTGGAATCATGTGGGCATATGTATGCTGAATAGTGGGGCCATACGGACAGCTATTAACGAGCGCTACAAAAATGGTACGTTTTTCTACAGAAATACTGAGTGTTTTATTACAAAGGCCACTTTGCACTGGCAGCAGTTGAAGTTTCTTTTTATAATTTAGCGGTATTTGCCCTTACTTTTAGGTTCCATAACTATGGAGGAGATACTCACCGTCTTACCGTTTGGAGGAACCATTGACTTGGTCCAGATAAAGGGATCAACAGTGAAAAAGGCATTTGAACACTCCATTCACAGATATGGAAGCATGTCTGGAGAATTTCTTCAAGTCTCAGGTCTGTTTTCTCGTCCCTGTGCTCCTCCACCAACACCTGTTTCAGTCTCTTAGAATAATATTAATTGATACTTTCTCTGGTCAGATGTTGTATTAAAGGAATACTACTGGTAGGCACATTTTGGTTCCAGTCTTCCAAGGTTTGTACTTGTTACTGATGTCCTTAAGCACACATAACATTCCTCCTTTTCTCTCGGACATTTCTAGGCATTCACATTGAGTATGACCTCTCCGAACCAGTGAACCAGCGTGTTGTGTCTCTGTCCATGCTCTGCACTGAGTGCCGTGTGCCCAAGTATGAACCGTTAGACCCGGAGAAGACGTACACTGTGGTCATGCCTTCATACATTGTGGGCGGAGGTGATGGCTTTATCATGATCAAGGAGGAGTTACTGAAGCATAACACAGGTAGGCAGCAGAGGCAGTTCAGTTATTGTGTGTGAGATAAATTGAGCATTTACATAACCAAATTAATTCTGCTTGTTTATTCTGATAAAACTGAGGCTGCAACTGTGACACTTGTTTTCATTATCAATTAATCTGCCACTAGAAAAAATGTCAGGAAAAAGAGAAAAATAAAAGTCCATTGTCTTAAAAATTGCTTGTGTTGTCTGATCCACAAGTCCAAATATGTTAAAGAAGGTCAGCAAATATTCAAATTGTAGAAGTTGTACTAAGTTAAATGTTTTTAATATGCTAAATTTGTTTAATATAATGTAGAAAGACAGCCAGAAAGCAGAGTTAGTTTAATTTACTTGTAAGTTTCCCTGCTTAATACTCAAAAGAAGAAAGCTAAGCAAAGAGACGGCAATTACCATGACTCATGTCTCATGACTCATGTCTCAAAGTATTTCAAGGTGGTGCTCACTAGCAACTTTTAAATGTTTCCGAATGGTCTCTCTGGAAGAATATTTGAAGCATAAATTAATTCTCCGCACTTTTAGTTTCCTGTGAAACATCTTAAGAACATATGGAAAAGCAGACTCAAGCAGCTGTCGGCCCTATTTAACCTCTGATCTTTAACTGTTTTACTGCAAAAAACTGGTTCTCTGTAGCCTGGTCCTACCAGACTCTCAGGAAACTGAGCGGTACACAGGAGGGCGGAGCCAGGCAAGGTTCTCTGACTCAGATTCCTCAAACTTCCTCAACCAAATGTTACATTTAATGTCAAAACAGTGTAAAAGTATGTTTCAAAAACAGATCAGCAAGAGCACACAGAAGAAAGAGGAGAAGTGTCATAAAAAGTTATGAAAGACAGGATGTTGCCTTGGGAAGAGCGCCAAGCAATTTCCATTGCCCCACATTTTGGTTTATGACTTAATGCAAAACTAATGATGTTCCCATCAGCCTTAGCTTTACTTGGTGTTTAGTGCTATTAATCAAATATTAGCATGCTAACACGCTAGTCAAAGATAGTGAGCATGATAAACACATGCTTAACATGAGCATTGTCACTGTAACATGTTAGCATGCTAATGTTAGCATTAGCTAAAAGTTCCACTGTGCCTAAATACAGCTTCACACAGCCGTTAGCATAGTTGTAGACTAGACTCTTAATCTTGTTTTTGTGTATTTTCTTTCTGTGCAATAATTTATAATACAATTATTGTGCATTGGTAATTCCATCATTCGTCGTTATATTTAAATGTCTCACTGTATCAGTCCAAGGACATTATGACTGCAGCTGTCAGAAGCAAGACGCTGCAGTGGCCGTTTATCCAGAGAGTCCCCGTCTGCTCATTTTAACAGGGTCCCCTCTTGGTGAACTTATTTAACTCACTCTGGTGGGAATGTTGTATTTTTAAAATTGCTCTGCAGCTGTCTCTCACAGATCTTATAGCACTTTTAAAATAGATTAGAATGTGGTTTTAAGCATGGGAAGCAAGGAAATACAATTTTATTTGTAACATATCATCAAATACCAACCAAATACTAATCAAAGCTGTCATTTTCCCACCTCTTGCAGGTGACATGGACATTTCTGTTTTGTCCAAATACATCTCGGACATGAGGCGTGTGTACCCAGCAGTGGAAGGCCGGATCACATTCAGGAACTCGGCTGTCTTTACAGCTCGCAGCCTTGGATTGTTGCTGCTGGGTTTATGTCTGTCCCTGATCCTCTGATTGACAGTCTCGGGAACTGTGATAAAGGGCACGTTTGGCTGCTTGTAAACTCCTCTGGGACTTGGTTAACTGCCTTTCTATCTCGCTGCCTTCGTTGCCAAGGATAACTAGAAGACAACAGGATAGCAGGTTTAGCCTCTAGCCCCTTTAGTCAATGACTTGAAATATAAAAAAAGGAAATATGTATTGGATATTACTAATATTAACTTAAAAGTGCATATAAGTCACTTGTAGTATGAATGTATTTTTTCTTGTGAATCTAAAGGAACTGAAGTGTTATGAATGTCTATATGGTATGAAATAATTCAAAGCCTGCAAGGTATCGTCCAACTTCTTAGTGAGATAATGAACAAAGGGAAAGCTGTCTACTGCTATATCTCTGCCTTTCATTACTGAATAGAAATGGAAACAAGCCAAAGCTTTAAAGTATTCATGGACCGGAATGTGCCTATACGTATTATTTTATAAAGAATTATTGCTATTTGAGTATGTCCGTCATCAAGTGTAATGTATTGCTACAGCAGATACATTGTACATATGATCTGTAAATAAGCTATAGTTTTTTTTTTTTGTTATGACCATTACCTTTTTAAACCTTTCCCTGTATGCAGTTGACATATTTACACACGCCGGAAAAATTACATATTGAAAATGGAAATGAAAGGCATTTTCTCAGGTATTATTTGTTTACGTATCAAAAAAATAAATGGCATTGTGACAACAATTCAACAATATGAGTCATGAATTTTATATTATACTAATAGTCCTGCTGTTAATGATTATTTTTAATTAATTATTTAATCTTAACTCAAGCCTTAATTAAAGTGAAGTTAAATTACTTACTGTAAAAAAAAATTATATTGCGTTTCCGTTTTAAATGAAAAATGATTGCGTTGCTAGGCAACATGTACCTACACACTAAACTGCTGCTAAAAGGGTACGTTTCGGCTACCAATTTTAAAATACTGATAAAAACTGATTGCTCTAAATCATGAAAGCAGTTTGATTTAGACAGCAACATTCTTGCAAATATCACTCCGCATCACACAACAGTTTAACAATCAAATAGCCATCGGAGGCTTAATAGATTAAAGACTCTTGTCTGTGCTGATTTGTGTTTTTTTATGATTTTGAAATCAGTAACAAAACAAAAAAGCAGTTTGACAGAACTTTTGGCGGTGACTGCTTTTCCAGTTAGAGGTGTTTTTTGGTAGTTCACATCTGTGGCAATACCACAGTGTGCTCAACAGTATCACAGTGTGAAATAGTAGAAACAAGTAATTTCTTCAAAGTTTTACTGCAATCAACTGCAGCTGTCAAACAGCACACTAGCTCAGACTAATTACACAAGGACCACTGTTATATCATTTATTTATATAATTTATTTTAGAGAAGCCTTGGGTTTCCTCTTCTTGCTGTGACATGTATCCAGGTCAGATACTGAACATGTGATCTACATGTTTTAGGTAACCGAACAAACAAGTCTCTGGAGGTGTTTCGGCTTGGTGTAATGCCTAGAAAGCATGTGAGCTCATGTCCATTGAAGTGTTCATTTTACATCCATGGAGCCATCACAGCAGTGTCCTTCTGCACCTGCTGAGGAAACAAAAACACAACGTAAGCACTAAAATAGACATCCTCTGTTGTCAAATATACAGTACATAGATTTGAATACAAAATATTATGATATTAATTACACGACACAGGATATCCTAAAATGCATAATAGATATGACGAATGTTATTGTATAAGTTCAAAGATAAGTTGAACATTATAAATATTTTTTTTCATAATATATCTTATAATAAAAAATATGTATACTGTACATCAAAAACCGGTACAGTTGAACAGCCCAAACAATACATTGAACTATCTTAATGAGAACCCTCAGAAAAACTGCGATGTATAGCTGAAGTATGACATTTGCACTGAGAAAATCAAATATAGAAGAAGATACAATTTCAGTCCATGGAACCACAAACTCTTTGGTTGCCTGTAATGTAAGCTTGTTATTTCTTCATTGCTTGCTTGTCTTCTGATTTATAGGAAGACACCTGAAACAAATAGCACATCTGTCTGGATGAAAAACAAAACTCCATATAACTATTCTGGCAAAAATATGCAGAAATCAAACATTTTTGCACACTCTTTGAGACATCACTACAGCTAATCTTGGCTCTGTAACTGTGTAACAACAGGTGATTTTCCACTTCCAAAACACTGAAATATTGAATGGAGATATTCCGACATACGACATTGTAAAAGGTAATTACAGGGACACTTTGAAGCATATAATAGAAGTGACTATTGTAGTGAGTTCCAATCATGTAAATTGAGTTATAAAGACTTTGACATACTTATTAGTAAGCATAAAGCTAAAAGAAAATAGTGATTTAAATATTTACCTTCATGTCATGATATAGTATCTCTGCATCTACTTTTAGTGATCTGTCATTTGTCAGACATTATCATATATCATACGTCACAGGTTTCACTTGTGAATACCAGGTGTAATAATGACATTTACAGATATGATACAGATTAATAAATACATCTTTTGTCCAAATATATTCAGATTTCCCCGGCAACCCTTCAAACTATCAGCTGGTATATAGATAATGGCTGGATGGGTGAATGTTCAGACTCTATATTTCTTTAGAAACCAAGGCTATTATCTGCTTACCTTGTTTAGCTCAGGGAAAAGTTCTTGAATGGTGATGTCCAACAGCACATATGTCAGCTGAAGGCCAAAAGCAGGTAGAGGATGAAAAGCATTAACGCCAGTGATCTTCATATACAACATCCATTCTAGCAGTGAAGTATAAACATGCTGGGAAAATGCTTTGTGTGTGTGTGTGTGTGTGTGTGTGTGTGTGTGTTGTGGAATGTAACTAAGTACATTTACTAAAGTACTGTACTTAAGTACAAATTTGAGGTACTTGTACTTTACTTGAGTCTTTTCTTTTCATGGCACTTTCTACTTCTACTCCAGAGAGAAATGCTGTACTTTTTCTCAACTACATTCATCTGACAGCTTTAGTTACTAATTATGTTACAAATTAAGAGTTTTGCACACAAAACAGATGTAAGTTATAATTAAAGTATAGTAGTTACAAAGTAGTTATAAATATAGTTATAAATTAAACCAACCAACAATTTAACGGCCTACAAGTCCAGCTGAAATGATTAGATGTGCAGGGACTGCGGGTGGAAATTAGCATTTTCTGCTATAACCTGGCACATGACATCTCTTCTTTTATAGACTAATGTTTTTTGTGCACTGTCCCCGATCAAATAAAAGAAATACTAAACACTTAGTTGATTGACAGAACTGTTTTGATTGTTTCCAGTTTCTGAAGGGGATTTTTCTACATTGAGTACTTTTACTTTCAATACTTTAAGTACATTTCCCTAATGATACTTACATAAAGGATCTGCATACTTCTTCCACTACTGTGAGTGTGTGTGTGTGTGTGTGTGTGTGTGTGTGTGTGTATGTGTGTGTGTGTGTGTGTGTGTGTGTGTGTGTGTGTGTGTGTGTGTGTGTGTGTGTGTGTGTCCTTGTGTACCTGTTTGTTAAGAACTGGCTGTTGCAGTCCATCGAAGAGGAGGCGTATTCCTTCATACTTGGCCTCTTCTCCGATACATTTCCCCAGAAAGTCTAAAGATGAGCAGTTTATGAATTAGCAGAGAGAGTTCTCACATCTGCACATTTGTCTTGTACGTGTAAATGTTGCGGTAAATTGCTCTACAAATTACAAAACACTACCTGGAAGAAGTGAATGAATACCTGGAATGTAGGTCCTCATCTCATCAAATGTCCTCTTCGCCCTCCTCTGCTTGTCTTGGGCCGATCGAGGCACACTGCTCTCACAGAAAACTGTGTCTGGGAGGGCAAAGATTACGTACATCATTCCACCTCATTAAAGTAGCATGTTTCAAGGACTAGTTCAACGTTCTGGGAAATACACTATTTCTCTTTTTTCTCAAAACTTGCCTCTAAGCAGGGTGATGAGCGAGACTAGCCGGTGCTCCTGGACCACCTGGTTCAGCTTGCACTGAAGGTAGTAATCTGTGTAGGCTTCAAGCGTGTTCTTTAACAGGATCCTGCCACCCATTAGCAGGTGGTGCAGCCAGTCCGGGATGTGGAAGACGACTCGGCCTGACAACCACGAAGAAGAAAAAGAAGAAGAAGAGAGAGAGGGGGAGAAAGAGACAGTGTGAGTGAGTAATGGGCTTTACAGTATGTCAGGGGTCCGGGGTTGTACTTGTCATGGTGGGGAACACCATAGGGAACACCAACTCCCTACTTCTAGTACAATCCCGCAGCAATGCCTTTTATTCATTTAATTTTTATTAACTGTAAAGCACTTTGTGGCTTTGTTTTTTAACTGGGCTGTACAAATGAAGTTTTTACCATTACTAGATTTACCAGCTCTGGATAGTATGCAAATACACTAACTGCATTTTCTTTCCTAATTACAATGCAACAGTAACCTTTCAAACAAACAAATGATCATAATCACAATGCAGATGTCCCATAAAGTCAATGGTACTAATAGTGTTAGTTTTACTTGCAGCTAGCTACTGTTCCATACAATTTTTGCTGCAATGGTGTCTATCAGCTATGTGATGTTTCATGTAGAAATGCTTTTTGAAGATTTTGGTAAAAGCCTATTTGTATTCTTGGTAAAAAAAATAAATAAATAAAAAACACTCAGTTTCCAGATGGCTTTCTTGTGATTTTCCAAAGGTTTGGTGTCTTGCCAAGGACACTTCCACATGTGTACAGGAGGAATACACAACTTGAATGACCGAGAAATAATAAATAAATAATAAATAATGTATGAACATATAACAATATAGCAATAAACAAACTCCAGGAGAACTCACTTACCCAGAAACATTAAGTAGTCATACAGCCCTTCAACGGTGATCATTTCCATGAAGTAATTCTGATTGTGTCTTTTCTCAGTCAACTCTGATCGGTTGGCGTTGTTTTTGAAGAGGTCGTTGAAGAGCTATATGAGAGAGGGATTTACATCAGACTGACACCTATTTAAAACCATTAGACCACTATTCTTCTCTTCTGTTTCAACAGCCTTTTCTAATCTGAGTGACTGACAAAACTCTGCAAATATATAAACAAAATATTAAGGAATACGCATTTTCTACGTTTAAAATGAAAGTATTGCAACAAAAGTCTTTCTTCATTTTAATTGCATTCATCCCTGCATTTTGAGGCAATGGCACAACTGTTCTAGAGCTATAGTTTTGAAACAAAATTTGAGCGTCAGGGACGACTCTAACACAAAGGACAGTTACAGACAGAGTCATTCCTTGGCTTGTGGAAAGAGAGAAAGAGAGAGAGAGAGAATATGAACTTTGGAAATTATCAAATTTGAACATCCAACCTTTTTATCATTTTCCGAGGTGGGGCTCAGGATAGTGAGCTCAGGGCGGCTGGGTTTGGGTTTGGGAGATTCACAGGAGTTGAAAAAGGACTGGATGAATGGCTCCAGATGCTGCCCTTTCTGACAGAGACACATGTGTATTGTAGAGATAGATTTGTTGAGATATAGAATACACACACACACACACACACACACACACACACACACACACACACACACACACACACACACACACACACACACACACACACACACACACACACACACACACACACACAAGGTATGCATTTCTTACCTCTTTTATCAGTTTGCTGGGAACTGACTTAATGATTTTCCCTGTGAAACATAAATACGTTATCTCAGTGACGTATGGTTCAGTCACATTATGGTTCAGTCTGAAACACAAATATTGTTCACTGCAACCCAAGGTCAGGCTGTCCAAACATTTTCACAGCGTGTTTGACATGTTCTGCTGTTCATACATAATCCATCTCACTGCTCTTTGTCTCAGTCATACCGTACCCAGGTTCACATCAGGTAACATCTTGTCCAGGAACTGAGACTCCATACTGTACGGGGACAGGAAGTCGGCGAGGAGCTGGCTGTTACTCAGCTCTGGGTGCTGCAGAAGTTTCTGCAAAGAAAACCGGTTGGGAGTATAAAGCTGTATCACGTCAGAGATGTAGGGAGGAACTACTGGATGGATTACTATTCATTTTTGTACAGACATACAGTACAGGTCCCCCTCGGGATGAATTAATCACTTTGGCAATGTGCTTTCTTTTTGTCGAGGGCTACCAATAGGACATTTTAATTTGTCCAATACTTTGGTTACTACGGTGACTAAATTGCTGCAAAACTAATGCCATTCCCATCAGCTGTACTTTGTGCTAATTAGCATGCTAAGATGCTAAACAAGGTAAACATTACCTGCTAAACAGAGCTGCTCAGATGGCTGTGCAGACTCTTTGTCTTGTTATTTTGTCAGTTATCACCTTGTGGTGCTGATGTGCCTCCGAGCAGGGACCATTTAAAAACCTTTCCTTGTTGAATTGTGCTCAAGGACGCTCCAGTTACAACACATCTGGGATTTGTGAGTCGACTGCAGAAACAATCCATGAATTTCAACAAAAACAAAATCTCAGAGGATCAGCAATTTGCAGTTGTGAAAAGGATGTGACTTTGGTCATTTGTCTGTTTGACAGCCAAGTCTGACATCTTGTTAGAGGGTCCTTGAAAGCCTTGATCACAACTAAGAATCTGAACTGTGATTTCTAAACATTGCGGCTGCCCTCGCGACAGCAAAATGAGACATAAAGATAATTCCTTCTCCATTTAGAACAGTGAGTTAACCTGTCCACGGTTTTGACATTTAGTATCTTTTGTTCTTTACAATCTCATAATGATCACTTTTGAAAAGTTATTTTCTGAAACTGGACGTCGCGTGTTCCTGGAACAAATGCTCCAAAATTGAGACTTAATCTTGATGTCTGGTCACTCGAGTGCAGCCTGTTCCAGCCAGATGCTGTGAGTAGATAAGAGTTGCCTGGAGCACTGTAAAGGGGTTTTTACAGTTCTGCGGAGGCTCCACGCAGAGTTTCGCCGTGGCCTAATGTTTTATACTTGTGCGCTGGTGTGTGCGTGGAGCCGGCATGTGTGTGTGTGGGGGGAGTGTGTTTTAGAGCGAGGAGGAAGTGAGAGAGTGACGGCAATTAGCTCCGGAGCAAGTAGCGACTGTAGAGTCATAGTGAGAGTAACAAAGTGTCTCCCCTGTTCTTTCTGACCATGGTGGGAAATCTGGAGGAGGAAAAGTTAACCCTCTGCTTGATTTCATGTTGTTTATGGTGAAGGAGAACCAGGAAATGAGTCGGGGGAAATGAGTCGGGGGAAATGAGTCGTGGGAAATGCACCGCTACCAAGCCACGGCCGAGCGACGTGCGTCGCTGCAACGCGTAGTTAAATTTTTTGAGAGGTGCGTGTCAGGCTATGGCGTAGGGTACGGCGTAGACACAGAGGGGTCCGCGTCTACGCCGGACCCTGCGCCGTCGATTCTACGCACGAGTATAAATTGGGCTTTAGTGTTTATGGGTGTGAGTACGTGTGTGTGTGTGTGTGTGTGTGTGTGTGTGTGTGTGTGTGTACTCTGTGACTGAGAAAAAGTGGAATTAAGAAAAGATTACAGAAGTGAATGTGCACTGTTAATTCCACTGCAAAAAGTCACTCTGATCAAAGTACTATGGGTAGGGTGCTACTTTCTAGAGGACATTAAGGACTGGTTTGTAGCCATCCCATTTTGATTATATATGCAGAAGACGTGAGTCTTGTGTTGACCAGTGTTTAGTTGGAAATGGGCACATGTTCAAATGTGAGTCATACATTTCCTTGACAATTATATGAGTCCACTTTTATCGCACAGAGATTGCAGTCACAGATGTGTGTTTAAATAATCTTCATCTCTCTGCGCTGGAACATTACATAATCAGAGGTTTGTTGTTAAATTCTGGCTCATCTCTAGACCCATCAATCTGTGTTGAGTGAATTAAGTGTGCTATATTCTCAGACATCTACCTGAAGGTACTCCTGGAACTCCTCTCGCTTCGATGTGAGGAACTCGTAATTCTTGGGACCGATGATTCTCTTCGAAGGCAACTGCGCATCTGGAAACGAGCCTACAAAAATATAAAAGCATTAAAAGAACATGCTTCCTTTTTACTTACAGTTAACTTACAAATACCAGTTCAGTCCAAAACAAGTACCTAAATTATGCAACAGGGCCATTAAACTAATTTCACTCCTAATGGTCTGTGAATCCTCTGGAATCCATTATGGTGGCAAATTATTTCCATATGACATTGAATGAAAAAAGGACAGTACACAGATCCTCTAATGCAAACAAAATCCTTACCATGAAACTCAGTGAGCTTTGATTCAAAGACATAGAACTCCAGATATCTTCTGTACACAGACCAGTTCTCAGACTCATGTCCCACTGCAGACAGGGAAAACATACAGTAAGATGAATACGCTAGACAGGCAGTGAAAGGTAACTGTTAGCTTCTGCAGCAGTCACTTACATTTTACTTTTACATTTTGAGTGACTGCATTTCGCACCAGAATGTCACATGGGGGAAAATCTTTGAGGTCGCAGTTTTTGGCGATAAGATGCTTCTGTCTGTCTGTCATGCCTGTCTGGGTATTTTGGGAAGCATGCTTAATTTTCTTCTGTATGTCTGTACATTAAATATGAAGCTCTAGCCGGCAGCCGGTTAGTGTAGTTTAGCATGAAGACTGGAAACAGCTAGTACCTAATAAAAAGTACCTAAGGAGTTTTATATCCAAACTTGACTTTTGATTGGTGCTTATGTACACATAAATATTTCAGGGGCTTTAAACATTTCTGTGAACAAAACAGTATCACACATTATTGGTCAAGTTCTTACACTGAATGCAAAAGTGTATCCTACAGAAAAGGGTGCCACAGCTCATTCTAAAATGTCGTGCAGCAAAGCAGAATGACCTCTCAAAGATGACAGTACGTGAGACAGAAAGATGGGACTGTGAAGCCTCACCTGCCTTCCGGTCATTGCGCTCTACATCGATACAGAACACAGGAATCCTCTCCCTCTTCACATCGTCATAAAAATCAATGTATGGGATGGTGATGTTCCAGGCTGAGAGGTTTCGGGGGGTGCTGGGGGTGGACGCTGCCTCCATGGGGGAGTCGTCCTCCAGCACCATCATGGCTTCCTCCACCTTGAGTAGAAGGAAGTGAGAGAGGTTGAGGTCAAGTAGAGTAAGTAATACTGTAGGTCGAAACTGCTACTATTAAGGTGCAAAACACTGTGTACAATCTTAAGAGCACTACACACAGGAGGGCTTGGATTTATTTTGTTCTTTGAGTGCTGTTTATTTTGTACGGAGTGTGTGAAGTGTGTTCACCAGTCTCACCCCTATAACTCTTGAATAAAGATAAGAATATAACTCCATATATTACTTTAATATGCAGTGTACACCTATCAAATTTAACATCAAGGAAATGACAAAAAAACAAACAAAGTTCGGCACAAATAAGGGAAATGCAAAACAAACACAGCATATCCCTTTATGCTAAATACAGGAAAGGCAATTAAAGAATCAGGCTAACAGGTCCTGTTTTACTGCACCAGCTATGGAAGGCCATTATTATATCTGTAGATATGGCTGATTTTCCTATATACAATATTTGTAAAATGATCTATACATTTCTCACAACCAAAGCCGATGTTTAGTAATTTACATTTAAAAGTCTCATAACCCCAGACAAACTTCTGTCAATTGAGCATGCAAACTCACGCTGAAACATAACAAAACCTTCTTTTTTTTTCATTTGAAAGAATTTTGCAGCCATAAAACATGTATTTTTAATACTGGAAAACTTCAGCAGAGCTGAACTAGATGTTATCAAATTCTGATAAGTGCTGGGAACATCAAAGTTCAACTGGCTCTTCAGAACAGCATCATCACTTTTTGGAATCTTTCAAATGTCTTTGGACAGCAGTGATCCAACACTAAAACCTCTGATATCTATCTAATGAAGCGAGACGTATCTGTATGTATGCGTGTGTGTCCGTGTTTGGGGGGAAGGTAACCTGCACGTCACACGCAGACGCCACATGCAGAATTTGGTGAACAGTGTGGCTTTCCTTTCTTTACTCACCAACACCACCAAGTGGCAACTAGCTACAGTAATGGTGGAGGAGTGCTTTAGTTTGAATTTTACCTTTAATGTTGTTATTTGTTAAGCAAAAATTGAAGCAGGAATACTTTTTTGTAATTACTTATTGTTATTTTGAAGTATTGCTTTAAAGTTTAAATAAATCTGAGAAATCTGTAAGAATGAGGAACACACACCGGACAATTTGATTTGTGTTTACATCTAGACGTTAAAGGAAACTAGCGTCCCGTTAGCATTATAACAAACACTTTAAATCATCTAAAAATTAGAACAGCCTCACCATATCATCCTCTCCCTCCACAAGCCCATGGGATGGCAGCATGGCTCCCTCCATGGTTGTGCTCTTGAACACTCCTTTGATCTTACTGCCAATGCGGCTGATCCCAAAGGACTCGCCCCTCTTTGACGTGTTCCTGCAGGCCAAACAGGGAGGTTATTAAACAATGCATAATGGAGGAGATGTGCATGGCTTCAGCACAGCGCATGCAGCTTGAGAGAAGTGACAGGGACGGAACCGTAGAGGACAGGAGGGGAAGCAAGGAGCAACGTACTGAATCGGTTTCATGACTGTACAATGGGGAGAAAAAGCTAAGGTAGCCAAACCCAAAGCCAAAATGTCACTTCACAGCCATCTCACAGTGAAATGCCTGGTTTGTTGTTAAAGTTCTGTGGGGCCAAAAAGCAAACACAGCACACAGCAGTGATTTCATGAACAGAACAGATGTCTAGTTTGAAGGGGATCACAAATTTTAATGATCACAAAAATATTGTATGATCTGTTCCCAGTCAAAAGGGACACAGGCACTCTGCGTGAGTGCCTGTTAGATTAAGTGAAATAAAAAAATCACCATATGACACATGGTGTATGATATACCCATTATCCATTATATACCCATTACATGAGAAACTGAACACTGAAAAGTCACTGCATTGTAAAAAAAATAAAATAAATAAACAGCAGGCGAGTCTTCAGCCTTAACAACACGACAAAGTTAGAGGAAGGACACGTGACAAATAAAAACAAGATCCCATGCATCGGTTCCACCATGCAGGCGTCTGGCCGGGACTGGGGTCACGTAGGGGAAAGTGGACAGCATGACATCACACCGAGCTTCCTGTGACACACAGATGGACCCTGACTTACTTGGGTGATGAGTGGCGGTGGGATAGCGAGCCGTATGGGAAGGTTGTGAACGTGGACTGGGCATGGAGGGAGTTAAAAGATGCAGGTGAAGAGCTGCCAGAGGCGGTGAACATTGAGGACGGGGACTCGGGGCTCCAGTCCCAGGAACTATAAGCAGAACAGGGTCACGTCCCCACGGGCAAGAGGAGGGAGAGGACCGTGGGTCATACCAGGGCAGGCAGTATGGTGGTTACAGAATCAGAGGGGACATACAGTCACAGACACAGCACGGTGGCGGCAATACATATATGGAGTAACAGGCGGACAAACGGGCAGAGTGGAAGGGAGGATACTAAATTGCAGACATGGAGGGAGTTGAGGCTTGTAGTTGGTCAGCGTTTACAAATGGAGTGCAAGTGAGAGCCTTTTTCTGCTACCTCATCTTTCTCCTTTGAGTGGTATAATGCATGCTGCTTTAAAAACTGCCTTCATACAAGATAGCTTTCTTAACCAGTTGGAAAAACAAAAACACAAAATCAACTAACATCAAGTAACCCCTGATGTTTTTGTGTCATTTTGGAAGCAAGCAAACCGTTAGATTGAAAATGTAGAAAGAAAAATCATTAGGATAAAGCATAAATCTTTTTTATATGGCATGTGTTCAGCAGCATCACTCTTGATTAACTTGCAGCACTACTCAGCCAGCAACTGTTTTGATCAGCACACTAATGCCTTATACTCACCGGATGTCATCCAAACTGAGGCTATTTCTGGAACAATATGCACAAGGAGTTAGTGGCAGGGCCCCTTGGCCACGTACACACCACACCCCGTGATAGAAACATGGCAGTCGATCCCTGAGCTCAGGGCAACTTCCTTCTTATTTAAGTTTCATTATACTGCAAAGTAAAAAAAACTATTCTTTTTATTTCTGATGTACAGTTAGTGAATTCATATTTATATTTCAGGTAACTGGCACATACTATATTCTGCCTTCACACTGCAGTGGCTACTGGGATACAGAGAGTTGTGAACATGCAAAACAAAGTTTGATAAATTATCAGTGAACTTCAGACAGATTAAAGGAACGTGGGTTGCATGTGGATGCAGAATGGTGAGTTTTGATCACCTAGTTTAAACACTGACTCAATTTTCTGCCTAAACATAAAATACCAGCTAGTGTTTAAACTAGATGGTCAAAACTCACCTGTACCTTCTGTCAAATACTAACTGATGAATCAATATACTGGTAAACATTATGGCCACGCTTATATTGTTGTACACAAATACAAAAAATTGGTCAAGTTAAACCGACCTGCTCATCCTGGAATTCCTGGCAGGGGACTCTGCCCCTCTCAGAAGCTGGCGGAAGTACTGGAGAATGACATGGTAAGAGCAAATAAAGGCATGTCAATTTCAAACACAGCATAGGCAAATGCTGGGACAATATGTAAGCAACATTAAAGAAAAAAACTGCAGTATGTACTGTAAATAGTGACCTCTTTTTTCCTTTATAATAATCATGACTACATTGCTTATTTTGGAGCAGGAACAGGAGTGGCAACAAAATATCAAATCATATTATTTTCCAGACACCCTAGTCATGCAGGGCAGTGGCCTGCTGTGGACAATGGCTGAGCACTGGTCCACCCAGCTGTATTCAATGAAACAACCTCTGAGGGGTGAAATTCGGCTTGGCAGCTTGGCATAATGCCAGTGTCGGCTCATTGGTCAGTTGGGCGTCTGGTATTGATGACACGGCCAATAGTGGTTGGTGGCTGAGAGATCGGAAGAGGGTAGCGCAAGAGAGTCAGTGAAGTTCAAATGAATTCTAATTCCAGCATTTGGCAAAATTCAAATGGTAGAGGATGTTAACACTCAGTCTGTGCTAAAACAACCATATTTTGAAAGGAATGTAATTAGAAATCAAAGCATGACCGACAGCTGCAATACAGATATGAAAGAGTTGGATTCATTAAGCCTCAGGCGTGTGTTGTCAAGCTGGGTGACAGTGAGTTGAGCGATTTATTTCGAGGCGTGGACGCTAACCTCATCACTGTGACAGAACATTGGGGTGAAAACATTCTCCAGGAGGGACAGGACGTGCTCATAGGCTTCAAACAAACACCTCATGGTCTGCAGCTTCACCACCTCTGCATACGGGCCCTCTGCAACTGGGAAGTTCAACAACACACACACACACACACACACACACACACACGCACGCACGCACGCACACACGCACGCACGCACACGCACACACACTATTAATAGCATACACACTTGTCCAAGTAGGTAATTATATGCCCTTCTTTGAGAAATTGTAATTTCAGTGATTGACATACTGTTGCGTATTTCTTCCACTATGAAAGGATCAAAGCGGATCTTGTCGACACTCTCGTCCAAACAGTACGTCTCATAGATCTTCTTCACCTCCTCATGAAGCATTATCTTTTCTGTGTCAGACAGCTCTGGGCACAGTATCTTGTCGTTGAATTCCTCTGCAAAGTAAGAAGTGTGGGACAGCTCAGTCTCACAGCTTAAGGGCCTTTAGGAATGCATCACTGTGGTATCCATGAGAGTCAAGGTTATGTACGAGCTCTGCTGATGCTTTCAGACTGACTGTGAGTGGTGAGAGAAGGGCTAGATTAAGGTTGAAACCATCTGAAAGGTTCGGGACACGCTTACCGACTGCAAGGCAGAACTGCAGTACATGAACGGCCCCTTCTTGCTTCAGGAAGTTCATAAAACGGAAGAGAAGGTCTTGCTGTTCTCTGATTTCCCTCAACTCCAGTTTCAGCACCTGATGAGAGAGAACAGTGGTAAAAGAGAGAACATAAATCACAGATAACAAAGGCATCTTCCAACTTCTTGTTAAGCTCAGTAAGACCTGATATGGTGAGCTAAAATACTGGGTCTGCATATTGTGATGACAGGATGCACTAGATATTATTAAATACAGTATCTGGCAGTTTGCTGGGGAGGTGGTATTTACAGTATATGTTTTGATTTGATCAGAGGTTGGCTGCAGTTTAAACATTTTGGGAATCACTATCACAGTATTACATTCTCCTGACTCAGAGGAAACACTTACAGAGGGCTTTTTGTTGCGAATGTCGGAGTATTTTTGTAGAAAAGGAACCAACGTTGAGGTGGGCTCCATGGCTTCTTCCGGCTGGAGGGACAAAACACGTTTATGTTATTCACCCATAAATTACACACACTCTGCAGCAATATAATACTCTTTAAATAAACAGAATGGAAATGACACTGCCTGTTCATGTTTCAACATATACTTACAGGGGAGTTGTCTATGAATATCAAAAGTAAATGATTCACTGTGTCCTGAAAAAACAATCAGCAGTCAGTAAATTCACACAACTCACATAGAACACTGTAAGTACTTTTGATGATCTGAAAGAGACACATATTCTGCGGTGCAAAGCCAAAAGACCGTAACTCAATTTTGGTCGAAAATTTTTGGAACATTGAGTATCTGCTTTATCATGTGGACAAATATCTTGAGTCAATCTTATTGGTTTGGGGAGAAAATTGTGTTTTGTCTTTGCCGTAACTTCAAAAGCCGGTAGAGAAGCCAAGGCAGAATACCGTAACAGCAGTTACGGTTCTTTGTCTTTGTTTCATGGCGCTTCAGAATGCTCAAATTGAGTTAAGGTACTCTGTAAATGCGATGCCCGCGCTACGCACACACAGACACACACACACACACACACACACACACACACACACACACACACACACACAGCAGAGGACGACGCTGACACGCAGTGCGTACCTGACAGATACCACAACGCTCGTTACTGTAGGTAGGCTACACTAAAACCTAAAAGTAAATATGTATCAATAGGTACCCACTCACCTGTCTACAGGCATACACATGTAGGAAGCGATATATTTCAATCTCTGTCTGGGCGCAGTCCGCTCTCGTCCCCTGTGCTGTTTACACAAACACAGCTCTACTCTACTCTAAATAGCGAATTTTGACAAACAAGCTAAAACAAAAGCTGTCGGTCTGTATTCTAACTGTTTATCTTAGTTTGCCACAAATCTTGAAATTTGGACAAATTCTTGCTAACTTAACTGCTGGCTAAACTAACCATCCTCTCTGCAGAGCATCTATGGATGTATTATAAGACGGAAACAAACCAGCATGGCTACTTAATATGCACGTGAATGACGCAGTCTTTATGTTCACGTCTTCATTTTTGCAATGAGTCTAAATTAGTGCCTCATATTGAAACAGAATAACATGCTTTATATGCATTAAAACATCAAAACACTCTCATTCTTAATTCTGACATCTGTCAGAGAGAGTATGTGAATAAATCATATGACTGCCTGTATGGTACTAGTATGAATATGAAATACAGAAAAAACTCATTGATATATCATTTTCATATGATGTTGATAAATGTGAAGCCATTTTTATCATAGTGAGTCCAATAGGGTTAACATTGCTTACATTTTAAGTTAAAGTTATCATTGTTATCATAACATTGTGCTATAAAATGGAAGTTAAGGTCTTTTGCCTTGGTATGACCGATTGTCATTTTGTGGGCAATGCTAAGGCAGAATACAGTAACTTCCGAAAAAGGGTCAAAGGTCAAATTTGAGTTCAACATTTTTTTGTAGATAGATTAATACAGGTATGCACTACAAAATGTGAACATTACAATATTATACCTATAATTCAATTGTCAGGACATTAAGATAACTTTAAAGTCATTTTTCACTCTGGCGAGTTAAGGTCTTTTGCCTTTGTAGGGCAGTATTTGTCTTTCATTTGCATGGTCATGGTAAATAACATTTATTGGCATGCAACATAAGTACAAATCAGTATTTAGACTGTAGTCTAAATACGGCTTCAAGTGACAACCGTTTTGGATTCAGGAAAGCAGCCCTTAATGTGTCTACACTCACAGGATCAGCCAAGTAGTCCATTGAAGGAAGGAAGACAGAACCAGCCAAGACTTCTCTTATCAGGAGAGTAAGAGATCTGAGAGGAGCGAAGAGATAAGGCAGCAGGAAATAAGAACATGAGAGAGCAAAGAATGATCCTTATCTACTTTTGTACAGTGTCAAAGCTGTAAGACTTTCTCCTTGGGGAAAAATTAAGTACCCTGATGCTGTGATGTTTTGTGCCACACTTTGACAAATATATGGAGGCACTGCCTTTATTGTCACAGTACTGAGTTACCTGCAGTCTGTAGCCTTGGGTGGCAGGATGTAAGGAAAGAGCATCTCAGTCAGCTTCCTGAGGTAGAGGAGCTCATCTCTGCGACTGCGAAGGGCTACATGGAGGTCAGGACCATATTCCTCCAGAGCAGCTTGTTGAAGAAACTCTGCGTTCTTTACTACAGAGGAGAGCAAGAGAGTAGAGAGGTGTATAGGTTTGTTGTTTGCTTTTTTTATGGTAAACACAAAGAAAAGACGCTGTGGGTGATATATATCAGCAATACCTTTCTGTCTTGCTTTGCTTATTATTTCAATGTGCTTCATGGCAACTTTAAGAAGCTTTTGTGTGATGAGGGATGCCACATCCACCTGAGAGGGGGGAAAAAAACGGATTCAAAATAATGAATGTTCAGTCAATCAGCATCCTAAGATTTGAACTTCATACAGAGTCTAATTTGTCACCTTCTGGGTCCGGCGGACCAACACAGCTGCAAAGAAGCGCAAAGTCACTCTGAGATCGTCAACAAACGCCTCATCGTCCGTGATGTCTCTGAAATGAAACATAGTACAGTCACATCTGTCACTATACGTATAACACATTATACATCACCTCACTTTGTATTACGACATGCAAAAAAACAAACAGAAAAATGGCTTACCTATACCAAGGATACACAAAGTTTTCCAGAACCAGCTCCAGAATCTTGACCAAAAAAAAAACCAGAACTGGACTATGAGATAATTTGGTCTATTTAATTAATGATAACTTCAACTAATTCATGCATGTATTACCTCTGAAAGAGAAGCATCCACCTTAGAGGGAATGTTCAGGTCAAGCCATGGTTGATAGTTTTCCAGTAATAAAGTCGGTCTATCAGTAAATTGAAAAACAAAACAAAAATGTAAGCATTATACAGAGTGAAATTACAAGAATCCTTTAAGACCACTAGAGGGCAGTCTAACACCTCCATTAACTTGATAAACAACATTGTATTACTGAGCACATAGAATGCATGTTGGCCGAATACAATAAGATTAAGGCAGAATTATATAAAGAATCTATCTTCAATTAATCCAGATCACTCTTTTCTCCAATTTACCTTACCCTGATGTTTACCCTGTCTTTTACTAGCAGAAGTAAATCACGGATAAAAGTCACATTGTAAGATACAGTAGTCACATGGAGTGACCACTTGTGTCTGTCGGCTTTATGAGTTTACTTAATCAGAATAACTACTGTTGACACAAGATAAGGTCATAATACAACACATTACAGCCACTATCTCAACTACCACCACCACAGCATAACCAGCTAGCTCACCTGTGCCTTTTGCATTTGATTTTTCCACAAACAGCACAGCTGTGGCCCAGTGGAAACAGCTCCTGTTGGTATGGCTACAAGAGAAGGTTAACATACTGTGGATTTAACATTTACAAGGATCCTACCCGTCATTCACTGCAGCTGCAGAAGTGTTAATTCATGGGAAATTCTGCGTCCGATTAAATATCAATTTGTATATCCAAACTTTCTTCAGAAATCACTATAAACGCTAGATATATTGTGAAAAGGCATCACAAGACACAACTAACACATTGTAAAATTGTTATGATCAAGGCACAGACAACTCAATTTAGCAAGTGTTGCTTTCTGGGGTACCTTGGTTTTTGGTTTGACGGAGACCAAGACGTTGGGCAGCAGAGATTCAGGCCCCAAAGAGCAGTAGAAAGTGACGACTCCAGCCAGGAAGGACCAAAACACCATCATAATGTGAATATACCTGTCAAAACAGAAGAAATATATGGCCATTAACTTAGTAAAACATGTTAGAATATAAAGGGAATATATGCCAGGGATGTTATATATGAAGTATACAGTGATGGGAGTAATGTAGCTTGCTGTTGGGGCCTATTTACCTGTTTAAAAGCACAGTAGACAGCAGCAGGACCAGCAGCAGAAAGCAGAAGACTGGATACTGTCGGCCCAGCTCTCTGAACCGCTCCAGCTTCACCCTGCGTCTTATTTTCTGCAGACAAGCCCTGATGCATCCCATCTTCGTCGCTCTGGGGAGCCTGTTACGTGCAGCCTATTGCATGTTACTGTTAAATAAAGAAGACATCATGGAGCGACTGTCTAAGAAACTGTAACAGCGTCACGTCAAAATCATGCAATTTTGTGCTGCTTCATACCTTATATGACAAGCAGGTTGTAGCGATTTTATTTCTCGACACCAGCACTTACTGTAAGTGTACGGTGGATGTCAAGGGCCATTTTTCATTGTAGTTCAGCATCGACACCATCATGAATTTGCAGAATAAATGCGCAGGTTCCCTGTTTATAGGATCAGCGTATAGGAGGCGAGGTGCCGTACACAGCTGTAAACCACAGCAGGATTAGAGGTAATTACGCAGCATCATCTGTGTATACTGTCCTGATCCGCTGTTTGGCTAATGGCTGCGGTGCTCTTGCTGTCACTTCTGTGCATTGAGGGAAAACAGTTGCTGCCTGGTTGTCAGCACTGGGGACGCGTGATGTCACCTCCGCTGCGCTCACAGCGCCAGTTTGTAACGTACTGGCTACTGTAGTTTACAGAGAAACACATATTACCTCAAATAAATAAGACTGATACGCGACTTGGTGTCCCAATTTAACAACAAGGTGGGAGCGTTCCTGAACCGTTCAATTTCTTAATATTTTGTATAACGGACTCGAAGTGCATTAGCGTTAATGTCACGGTATATGGTATATATATCCGTTTTTGACAAGCTAACGTGACAACAATTTTCGCGTTATAGCGTTAGCTAATTAGTTGACATCAGTTAGCTAGCCTACTGTTGCCTGCACTGAGCGGAACTGTGTTTGGGGTGCAAAAGAATATTAGCGACACCGCCCAGCTTCCCTACTTGTCTCTCATGTTTAGTATACAATCAATTCAGACTTAAATGCGACTAGAGACCTGTTGAAAGGTAGCTAAACATAGCCTATTGTAAATGACTGCTGAAGTTAAATAAACTAAAGTCTTTGAAGGCTCAAGTCGCTCTCCATTAGTTTAACAATTGAAAGTCCAAACTGCATTTTTTAGGTCAGCCCTATGTCCTCCTCACTCGTTGTTTATGCACGTGAAAATGAAAGCCCAACAATTGACCTGCATTGGCTTCATAATTGCCTTTAGTAGTTCTATTAAATAAACCGTTTTTACTACAGTATTTTAGAAATGTCATGACACCCGTTGACATTGTCCTGCATTTGCACGATAATCGGATAGTGCCATGGATGTATTGAGACGGAACAGACAGAGGATCTTGGAATAAGAGGATAGTGCGCAGAGTGCGGGGCGATTGATAAGATGTACAACTTCCTGTTTCACGTTACATTGAAATTTGACGCCTTGCCACCTCAAAATGAAAAGCTTCACAATTTAGCTTTGCCAAGGTATTTAGATTGTAGGCTACTGACCAATTCTGAAATTAATCGGTTTAAATCTGTAGGAGTTTGTTAAAGTACAACGCATGGAAACGGTCAAAAACATACCAAAAATGCATTTTCAATTCAAAATGGCCGACTTCCTGTTGCATTTGGGATATGGCTCCAAGAGGATTTTATCCAAGTCTGGACCATAGACTGTATATTAAAGCTATGGTCTGGACCTGATACATACGCTTACCAAATGTCATACATCTAGGTAAAACTCACGGCAGCTAGGGGCTACTTTTTTAAAGATTTGTAGGGGGCAATCAAACCAATTTGCCACCACCAAGCCAGAGACCCCCCCCCAATCAGATGTAACATTTTTACCACTTCTGTGATGTGCAAGTGTGCAAAGTTTCTTAACTTTTCCAGCATATTTAGGCCCCCAAAATTGCGATTCATTTGGACTAAGAAAAATAAAACGGAACAAGTTCAATAGGTCCTTTGTGCTCGGGCCCTAATGAGTAGTTTCAAAGACAGACCTGTTGTGAATCTGAATCACACACCAGCCAATTATTAGCAGAGCATTTGCACTGCATAAATATTTTATCCAAAGACTAAGACACAGATAGAAATCAAAAACTTTATTACAAAAATAAGTTACACTCACCTCCATTTTACAGTATAAAACAATTTATTTGCAGGAATGCAAAAAACGTTGTTGGCCACCAACAATAGTTTAAAACTGCTAACATCTTTTTTTTTCAAAAGGTGGTTGTTATGATTTTATTGAGGGAGTTAACTGTATAGAAAACTGGCATTGAAGAGCAGTTTCCTTTATGCTATACCCGGGAAATGGAAATCCTTCTCTGCAGTATCCCTTCTACCACTATGTGACTGATCCCTCACCAAATCACAGCAGCTAACATTAGGCACACATGCTCACTAGGCAATATGGCAATTCAGTCTTTCAAGATTAACTTGAAATATCTTTTACAAAGTTGCTGTCTTTGGAGCTGGGAAGGGATCATTCAAGATTAACATGATTTTATATGATGGACTGGATTAGGTCGTTTTACATGATGTTTGAAAATGTATTGTATCAATATAAAACAAACCCACTGGAATAATACAGTGGCACAAAAGGGACACTGCAGGGCTTTATTTTTGTTTTTTTATTATTTTTTTTTTTTAAATCAAAAGGCAGTTGGATGCCTGTGATCTCGAAGCCTTTACAAAAGTAACATTTTATCCGAAAAACTATACAACCAGTAACTACATACTCTGAAGAAGCAAGGCAGCTAATTCAGTTCAAAATAGGACAAAAGCAGGGCTTGTTCAGACTCATATGAGATTGTTTTGCATGCCCAGTTTGACTGTTTGCAGTGTCAGAGCGGCAGCTACAATGACTATTACATAATGTACATTGTTTTTGCGCTGCAGCTCTTGTGCATATTTTGTATGAAAACAAGCCCTGCTTTCATCAATATAGTTTCCTTATTTACAGTACAGGCCGGGTAGTTTAGTCCTCTGTACTGAGGTAGTCAACCAACCCTTTAAAGACAAGTTCTGAAAAGAACCACTTTCATGGAATGCCTGACTTATCCATGCCAGGTGGGTACACCCTAAAAACCTGCAAATGTTCTCTGTCAAACATCCAGATCAAACGATTAAGAACATGGATATTCCGACAATAAAAATTGCGATTAGCACAAAAATATACAATAGCATCAAGCTCCTTTGAGCCACTTCAAACCCAAGAACTTAAAAAAGTGCAATTTCTTCAATAATTATTTAAAAATGGCATGTTCAGGGACAGGGAAGGGGTACCGGTAGATTGTAAGGGCAATACATAGGGCCCTGTAAATCAGGGCTGGGTACAAGGGCTTGGGGCAAAGAGGCTGTGACGAGTATTTAGAATCCTCCGGTCATCTTTTTAAGGTGGCAGTTTCAGAAAGAAATCAAAATTTAAAAAAAAAAAACATGGGGGAGGGGAGATGCTTCTTCTGTAAGGCTGGAATATCATTGGACCTTTTGTCGTGCTCTTGTTTCAACAACCATTGCAGCTTACGGTGTAACCCCACACATCAAGTCAGTACCCACTGTGACAGGTCAGGACCGCCCTCGGCCCCGTTTCCCTGCTGGACCAATGAGAGGAAAGATAAAATTAGTACAGAATTTTGAAAAGAAAATCCAGACACCCATGTTGCACCCATCAATCAACATACTGACAGATTAATGAAATTCCACAAAATCTAGACTGAAGACAGTTTTGCCACTAGGTTGGGACTCAGCGAGCCTCCTTACAAGTAAAGTATGTTGTGAATGACCTTGTCTGTTGGCAAACAAACTGACTGGCTACTCTGAAAGATGACACCGGATAGGGATTAGTTATGAGGCCAAAAAGACATTTCAAGACCATCAACACCTGCGTTGTAGGTTAACCCTCAACTCCACCCCTCCACGACTGCTTTCATTTGCTAATTTTCCATACCCCTTCCATACATGTCATCATTCTTAACTAGGTGGTTAAGAATGACCCACACAGAAAGTATGCAGACACCAAGACTGAGCTCAGTAGTCGTTTTTCTTGCAATATTCAAGACTTCTAAAAAAGCCAGACTCAAAATAAAACAGCCACATGGCAAGTTATTTTTTACTAGTGAGCAGTAACTACCTGTATTAATCCCAACCATTTGATTTTACCTACTTTGAAACTAACTGCATCACACAGAAAAGTTTAATTTACCTCTGCTTGTTCCAGGGCCTCCTCGCTGGGAGAAGCTCACTCGACCCCTCGGTGTGACGCCACCGCGGCCCCTGGTCTGACTAGCACCGCCACGGACTCCTCCCCTCGCTCCTCGTACTCTCCCAGGCACCTGGAAGTCATCATAGCCGTAGTAGGGGTCATCGTAGCCACCCCGGTAATTGTGGTAGTCATATCCATAGTAATCGTAATAGTCTTCATAGCCATAATAGTCAGGGGGGTACGAGTAACCTCCACGCCCGCCTCGGCCCCTGCCTCTCGTGGGTGGTGGCATGTGGGGAGGCCCGTAATAATAGTATTCGTCATACCTAAAATGATACAGACTCAACTTAAAAATGGCATCCTGCTTTATACCAAAATTTTAATTTGACAACTGCATGAATAAAAGGTCACAGGTTTGAGTTGCATTGTTCCCTCTTACATGTGTGTTTTAGCGGCTTGTCTCTGGGCTTTGCGCTCTTTTCTCTTCTGGTCAGGGGGCTTGGCAAAGACGATTTCAATGTGCTCTCCCTCGAGGTCTTTGCCGTTGAGATCAGCCAAAGCCTGTGAAATTGACCAAGATAATAAAATTGTGTTTCCTTTTTACTGCACTTCCAAACTTAAATGTAAGCTCATGATAAAGGTCTTGTACGTTAGTCCAGTGTCAAAGTTTATTTGTTCGCCCATACCTTCACAGCACCATCTCTTTCTTCGAAGTGGATGAAGGCATAGTCTTTCAATTTTTTCACTCGCTCCAGCTTGCCAAACTGACTGAAGGCCTTTTCAAGTATCTCCTCTGTAACAGTGCTCGCCAAGTTCCTCACAAACAGCACTTTGACCTGGTAATGAAAACATAAGATTCAATTTATTTGCAGAAAAGGGAACAAATAACTGCAGCAGCCAATCATAGAAAGAAAACATTTTGGTCACACATACACATAGCAGTATGCTACCAATGACCTCTGGCCCTGTGCCTTACCTTGGCCATGACCTCTGGGTCTGGGTCCTCGATAGGATCAGCCCACTCCACGGTGACCACATTTCCCCACACCTTCACCTTGCCGCTCATCAGTCGGCGGCGGGCCTGAGCCGCCGTCTTGTGGTCTTCATACTCCAGGAAGCAGAAGCCCCGATTCTTCTTCTTGTCATCTGGCTGGTGGTACAATATGACATCATTTAGACCCTCTGTAGAGACAAGAAACAGGGAAGAGAAGTGGAGAAAAGCAAGCAGGGCGTTAACGGCATTTATTCAACAGAAAATGCCATTACATCAATGGCCTACCAACGAACTACTGACATCCGTTTAATGTCCAATCAGATCTTAGCGGTAAACCATCATGGTAACGCAAGTCACTCCAGCATGGTAATGAGGTCATCATTTGGACACAAACAGGAAATGCTTTAAACAAACTGCCAAAGCTTCACCCACTGATTCTTTCTGTACAAATCTTACAGATATAATCATAAGTTGTGTATATATGTAAATGTAGGCATGAAGCTGCTGAATGAATATTACACAGAATATTATAGGGAAAGAGTAATCCAAGGATGGTGCTGACTCACCTGTGACTTTTGCAAATTCCTCAACAATTTGATCTTTCGTTTTACTCTTGGGAATGGAGCCAACAAACAGTCTATTATTGGCCACAGAGATGCACACGCCGATGTGTTTACCCGGTCGAATTTCATTGTTGTTGCACTGTGGAATTATGGAGGATATTGTAAGTAAGAGAAGAAAAAGAAACAAGAAACTTAGAATTTAGTCTGATAGATTTAAGCTGTGTTTTTAACTAACAAATTCCATCAGACCCTCTCTTTTTTCTGGTCATACTTGCAGTAAACATACCAATTTGACAGCCTGCTGTGCAGCTTCTTTAGTGCAGAAAGTGACAAAGGCGTAGCCTCTGTTCAGGCCACTGAGGGGATCCATCATCAGGCGCAAGTCCCAGATGGGGCCAGCTTTCTCAAACAGCGGAACCAGCTCATCCTCAAAGAGGTCTCTGGGGATTTTGCCTACAAATATCTGCCAGGTTGAGGAAAGAAATTATGGTGGATTAGAGCAACACTTTAACTTGACATGTAGTGTAAAGTTAAGGCATAGATGGCATTTAGGAAAAAAGGTATCGAGTCAGCTCTTAGCGGTAAACTATCAGTGTAACCATGGTTACTACAGAAAATAAGAGTTTCATCATTTGGACACCGTATGAAATCTGAATGCACTTGGCCCATAACTTACAACCACCAACTCAGTAAGTAAATACCAGTGCATTGTTTTGGCATCTTTATGCTTAATGAATGGTACAACTCAAAAAAGGTAAAATGTTCTGTACCTCTGTACCGATAGTGGGCTGTACCCCTGAGTGAGCAGACTCTGGTGGGGGACCTCCATACTTCCTCTGGCCTGTTGTCACATCAAGTGTGTAGCCAGTCCTCTCCAGCAAAGTCTGATCGTAAGAAAACATGAAAATAAAGGATACTGTTTAATTGACAGTTTAATTGACATTGAGTTGTTGGAAAGCCCATTAAAAGCATGCAAGAAAGAACCAAAAAAAATAAATAATCTTATTTGAATGAGTCTTATATGGTTATAGAGATGAACTATACTAACCAGCCACTTTAATAGGTACACCTGTTCACCTGATTGTGAATGCAAATAGCTAATCCAAAAACTGCTGATCTACTGGGATATTCACTCACAACCATCTCTAGTTTGACAAAGAATTGTCCGAAAAAGAAAATATACAATGAGTGGCTGTTCTTCAGGTGAAAATGCCTTGTTGGTGGAAGAAGTCAGAGGACAATGGCCAGACTGGTTCTAGCTGATTGAAAGGCAACAGTAACTCAATAGTCGTTACAACTGAAGTATGCAAAAGAGCATCTCTGAACACACAACACGTCAAACCTTGAAGCAGATGGGCTACCGCAGCAGAAGACCTTAACGTGTGCCACTCCTGGCTGTTAACAGGAAACTGAGGCTACTTTTGGCACGGGCTCTCCAAATTGGACAAGATTAGGAAAACCTTGCCACGTCTGATGAGTCTCGATTTCTGCTGCAACATTTAGATGGTGGGGTCAGAATTTAGCGTTAACGCAGTATCCATTCTGCCTTGTATCAACGGTTCAGGCCGGTGGTGTAATGGCGTGGAAACTTTTTGTGGCAGACATTCAGCCCCTTAGTACCAATTTAGCATCGTTTAAACACCACAGCCTACCTGAGTATTGTTACTGACCATGTCCATTCTTTCATGACCACAGCGTACCCATCTTCTAATGGCTACTTCCAGCAGGATAACACACCATGTCACAAAGCTCAACTGCTCTCAAACTGGTTTCTTGAACATGAGTTCACACTAGGGGTGGAACGGTACATGTATTCGTATTGAACTCAAACGGTACAGCCGTCTCGGTACATGAATTTACACAGAGTATACACAGTATAGAAATTAATAAAACTTGCGTGCAAATTAATGTAATGCGAAACTAATGTAATGCGAAACTACCGTTAGATATACGGGTTCTGGGGACACCTAATCTGTTGCCCCACCTTAGCTCTGAAGCTAGCCGAGTCAGAGATAGCAGCATTGAAGGACAAGCATGGCGAGTGGTGGTGACTCACAAGAGTTCCCCGCCGGCCTCTTTAAGATCGCATGTTTGGGAAAACTTCAAGACTGTATGGCTGCAGCCTGGAGCCTCCCGTGTCATGCCATCTCGTCTCATGCACTCCTGCTTAATGCCGTCCCCGCCTTGAAAACTTCTGTCTTCGGGTCAGTTACAGTAGTACAGGCGAGAGCGTGGTGGATAAGACGAGGACAGTGTGTCGGCGTTGTTCAGCAGTTGTCGGATATGTGAGTGGAAATACATCTAACATGCTAACGCATATCCAACGTTATTCACCCAGATGTGCCAATCACTGGAACAAGAGAAAAAAAAAACTGTCCAACTTCTCCTCCCTACAGTGCTTAACCAGCCTTTAGATACACATACAAATGGGGCCAAAAAAAAAAGCAATCGGAATTAACATGTCATTTTCAATGCACCCATATTCACTCGTTTCCTGTATCTACTCAAACCTCGTTACAACATGCCATCCTGTTCACATATTTATTATTCCATGTAATTTGCACTTTCATAAATAAGAGATGCTGTATTTTCAGTTTTATAGCCGATTGTCTTATTTTATTTACAAGTTCCAGATGGAGTCTGGAAATGATGTTGGGTACTTATTGTTTACAGTTTACATCTTACTTTACATACTTCAGGTTGTTGCAGCTAGCTCAGGGGAGAGACTGTATGACACTAGGTGATACAGCCTGAGACATGAAAAATAAAAAAAAAATAAAAAAAATTTGCCTTCTGCATTTTGTTTTCCCTCCATTGTACCGAACCGTGATGTCTGAACCGAGGTATGAACTGAACCGTGACCTCTGTGTACTGTTCCACCCCTAGTTCACAGTACTCAAATTGCGTTCATAATCATCAGATCTCAATCCAATAGAGCACCTTTGGGATGTGGTGGAATGCGAGATTTGCATCATGGATGCCGACAGCGGACAAATCTGCAGCAACTGCGTGATGCCATCATGTCAATGTGAACCAAAATCTGAGGAATGTTTCCAGCACATTTTTTAATCAATGACACCAACAATTATGGCAGTTCTGAAGGCAAAATTGGGGTCCAACCCGTTAACAAGGTGTACCTAATAAAGTGTCTGAAGAATGTATATTTCCACACTCAAAAGCATTTCTTTAGCATTCCCACATTTTGTCCCAAGAATTAAAACAGATACAACTTTCTGAATTTAGGATTAGTTCTCACTTTGATTTTAGCTTCATCTGGTCCTTTATTGGTATCTGACACTTTGGTCCCTTGTTTCTCTCTCTGTCTGTACGTCTTCATCACGCCACAAAGGAAGGCACTTTTGTTCTGAAAAAAAAAAAAGTCAACTTAATACTATCAAACAAATATGTAAATAAATAATTAGGACATCTTCTGATTGACACAAAATTAATGTTACACAGGACAATGAAAATATGTCTTTTAGATAAGCTATGAGCTATTGTGCAACCACAATTCAACTATAGACCATTATACATGCCACTGCACAGAGGGCTATCATCCACATCTTATCAAAGCATCAGAAATGAAAGATCCAAGCTATCTAAACCAGTGGTTCTCAAACTTTTCTCAATAATGTACCCCTTTAAAAAAATTTCATTCAAGTACCCACTGACCAGGGCAAAACCTTTTTGGTAGAAAAAAAGGCAATATGAAGTACTACAACGCTGCACCATCAGTGTTGGCTTTCCTAAACAATAACCTTGAAACTATAAACACTTAAATGCTATTTAAAATGTTTAGAATCGTTCACTTATTTCATTCACCATTCATTAGTATAATTTTTTTTTTTAATTTAAAATGATTGTCCCACCTGCAGTACTCCAAAGTACCCCTAGGGGTATGCGTACCCCCATTTGAGAAACGCTGACCTAAACAATAAACCAACAGTGCCACATGCATACCTGAACATGTGAGAGGTCGCTGTCCTTAAATTGCAAGAGGACTTGCAGAGCACCTTCCTCGTTGAATTCCTTTAGCGCTTCAATTGCTCGATCATCTAAGTCACTGTGTGACACCAAACCTGGGGGGGGGGGGGGGGGGGGGGGAGACAGAGAAACAATGAGCTACTAACAAGAAAGACTGAAAAAGTTGTCATTACTAACTTGTTATTCAAACGCAAGAAAGGATCAAAGATAAACTTTTGCAGGAGAGTAATTTTACAACAAATATCTTTTACACTGTGTAGTGGATAAATTATGATTACTAACGTTACAATTAGGAGGGAGGAGCGGGAACAGCCTAATCTAAATGGAGCTGTATTCAGTAGTCAGGCTGCACTTCGCTCTCAAATCAGCAACAAGTTTTTGCAGAACTAATCACAACAGATGCGACAGTGCAACTTGATATGCCAGTGCCCCTCTATACTGTGGCTGGGAGTTTCTAATGAGCCAGTCTGCATTCTCCTCTATGGAGGGGTGGTCACCTGTCCCAGGCAGCCACACACCAGACAGCTGCTGCCATTGTTTCTGTCTCGGTCCCATCTGGCTGAAAAGGCCAGACCAGTAATTTTCTAGATCTGACAGACCAAACAAGTCCTAAAATGACCCCCAAACGTTGTCACTGCAGCTCACCCCATACAAACTGGTACAAATCTGACCAGAGCAACGGGGATCTAAGTTGTGACTGACATACTTACACCAGTTCGTCCCTCTGCAATAATTTTATAGGATGCACAGAAACTTCATGGAAATTAATGGAGAGAGGCTCACCAAGACACTCCCAGGGAGAAGACAATTCATTCGCCCTGACACCAGTGATCATGCAACCATATTGGGAATGTAAATGCTGCAATCATTTACACATTTTCACAGTGGTAAAGTGTAATCTAATATTTTGAAGCACTGCAGTACCCATTTTGGTAGGAAACCACAAAAAGTTGCTTCATGATCCCAATTCCCCCATTCAAAAAGGTGATAAAATGACAGTACATGCAAGAAATTTATAAACAAAAAAATGTGCATATTTGATATGCAAGTATATTCATTGTGCCTTACCTGCTATGTAAATTTCATCTAGTTTTTCAGCAACTTTCTGTGGTAAACCAGCTTCTAATAAAGTCTGGAAGTGCTCAGAATGGGTAACTGCAGCAGAGGTGTCCATTGGTTCTTCTGGACCATTTCCATTAATATGTTCTGTGGCCATGTCTCCAGAAATCTGTGTAAATGCAATGAGCCAAATTAATCCTGGGTCAAGGGCAAGACTTGGGATGGGTTCAGAGAAGTGTAAAGTCTCAGACTTATCATGGAAATAATATAAAATTAAAAAAAACATGGTTTGGCCATTTATGATCTTAGATACAGAGTGACTTGTGTATTAATAAGCACAAATTATCAATAAACAACGCTGTGTGCAAAACAAGTTGTCATGGTTGTGTGGTCCTGTACAGTCTGGAGACTTTACACTATCCTGACATAACACTTGCAGCTCTCTGCTTGCATTAGGTAGAAGCCCAGAAACGTGTGTGTATAGGCATTTGACAGGTGTTAGAATATTCTACGCAGGACAGACATTGCACATACCAAATTCCCCATAGAAATCAATTTTTTTTTAAATTTAAAAATACTGGGTTAGTGTCCATGTGGCATTATTTTCCATTTTGGTTTGTTCTGGGTTAAGTTTCTGGAAATGGTGCCAAGTTCACTTGTTAACGCCTGTATCACAGCCCTCGTCACTGTTGGTGTAGACGCCTTGTCTGCTTTGGTCTCTAAATTACATGTTAACTTACCTTCTCACTGCTGACTTCAGCACAGGCTAGATAGCTGATACACGTGTTCCATCAGAGAGTGAGCCCTGGTTTCCGGTAGCTGACCAATGAGCAAGTATGCACCCTTTAGCATTTTGTTTGACACTTGCTATATTGTGACACTGAGCTCACTTAAATTGTCACGTTAATGGCCAACTCAACAATTACTTCCCATTAGTTTGTATCGACAGACACTCAAGGCATGGACTTATGCAAACAGCAATCTAACTGCTCTCTGATCACAGTACTAACGTTATATCCGGCAACCCTGGACTGAGCAAAACGTGGACGGCAATCATAACTTTGCTTAGCTTACCCTTTATAGTTATCTAATATCAGCATCTTAAATATCTTGCAACTGATATCTCGTGACGTTAGTGACTGTTAATCAATTTCATGATATCGGTAAACACGTGCTTTGTCTGGGTAAAAACATTTTTGCAACGCTGAAAGTAACTAACGTTAGCTAGCTAACATTAGACCCCTCGTGCAAATCAATCTTGGATTTTGAACATGTAATGTTAACAAATCTCTGGAATAAATTATGTTTTAACCGACGTTAATGGTTACGTTAGATTTAGCGGGGAGGGACTGACTCGCACACGTTGATGCTAACGTTAGCTAGCGGGCTAGTTTGCACAGCTAGCTAATGTTACAGCATGACATGACGCGCTAGTATGCATATGCATTTAATATCATAAGTTAGTAGGCAATGAGCATGTCATGTTAGTACGGTAGTAACGCAGCATCGCAAATTATTGCCAAGATAACTGGCTTTTACCAGCTAGGTAGCTGCTGTTAGCATACGATGACAATGAGCATGTCATTTCCATGATCTGTCAAAATAGGCTACCTTAAGCTAGCATGCTAATTCGAAAGGCATTTCAGTGAGGCCATTGTTACAACGTCATTTGTCGGTACGGACTTCATCAATTGACAAAGTATGGCTTTTAAAATTAATTGGATTTAACAAGGCCTTGAGAGCTAGAAGTTTAGCCTGCTAGATGCGTGGTTTGTCAACGTGCCGCCATATAGGAAGAGTCCATTTTCAAAAAGCCGGTCTGGAGAACTCGTTCCCAACCACCACCAGTTTCCACATTGTTTGAAACAGCACCGCACGATTCAGACTTTTTAGCACTCAATTAAGCAACAATCACGTGACAAAATAGTAGCATTCGCCCTACCTGCCGCTGGATCACCAACGTGTATGGTGTTGATTACTTAGGAAGATAAATGTGATATTTAAAAGACAGAAAAAGTGTAAAACTCCCGGCACTGATCCGGCTTCAGTCATTCACTCTTGATGATGTAAAATGGCTGCCACGTTCACGCCTCGAGTTTTGTCTCGTCGATGGGGTTTCTTGGACATCCCTGCACGGGCTTGCCTTGTATGCTTTCACAGAAGAGCAGCAGGTCATTCAAAGCATCTATCATAATTACCGTACTAACGACGAATAATTTCGTAATTTCACGACAACAGTACCTTTTATGTGACGGATACAACTGTTGACTAATAGAACAGTTAAAAGCATAGTTACAGGATCAAAACATTGAGACTGAAAGCCAGAACTCTGAACTTAAATACAAAAGTCAACAATAAAGAAATAAAACAAGCAAGTATAGCCTATAATAAATTAGCCTAACATTAATAATTTACTAATAATCTACCACCTCCATTAATAATGATGAAAGATGTTAAAGATGGTCAGTAGGCATATTCCCAGACAAAATGTTATCAAATGCAAGTACATGTATATGTATATATAAAACTATATAGCTACTGTGTGTGCGACCTTAACAGACACTGAGTACTGAGTATTTCAGGAGTGTTTGACTGAAAAGTAGATCCCACTTTCCACCACACAGTGTCACTCTTCTCATTGATTGAACATGAATCTGCTACATGAACAAAAGAATAGGACAGAGTATGTGTATGTGTGTAGAAAACTAGGCTATATGACTATTTGCTGTGTACAACAGATACAATATAAGGGTCAAAGGTTTGCGCTACTGAAGAGTATTACGTTTTTATAAAAAATGTTTTTACTGATTTTGTAAAATATTTTCTGCTACATGATAGCAAAGAAAAGTTGTCATCGTGCATGCATTGCAACCTGATCAGATTAAACCGCTCTTACTTGTTTGTTGCAAATAATCTAGTTTGTAAAACAATGTTATTTTATGTCAACATCATACTATGGGTTCAAAGCGACTGCAAAGCAACTGCAAATTGTCAAATTCCACTTCCACTTTTTAAATTACAATTTTTGGGTTCACATATTTCTGACAGTCCAAAGTTAATACATGACTAACTATCAGTAATTACCATTTGAAGATTACTTGTGTCAGTGTTAACAATACTTTCAGATACATTGCAGTGACAATACATATGAATTTGGCATGGGCTAGCCATTTTCATCACAGCTAGAATGAATCATGGGCTTAATGTTTGGCTCAAGGCTGAAATAATGAAACTTTAGCAGGTAACTGACTCCAACAACCCCCACAGGTATAGGCATTAGCATCTGGAGGATGATGGCTGGAGGATTTAGAATAATAACTTATGCAGGTGTTAAGGAATAGAGCTACAGAATGATTGGATGTAGTAATAATAATAATAATGTTTCACAAACAAATGTAACTTACTTAACAATTAAACACATTTTGAATGACACAAGACAAAAAAGAACAATTACAAAGCGTAACACAAGTAAAGAATAAATCAAAGGGTAAAATATCAAAAATACACAACAACTTCCAGTTTAGTAAAAGCTTTGAGAATAAGGTTTGTCTTCCCTGTCCATATTGTCCGCAGATTGTTAAAGACCCCAGACAACTCTAGAAGTGGAGTTCATAATAATGTCTATTTTGAATTTATGGGACTACAATAAGTTTATTGCTCATGCTTGTGAAGGCTCCTCAGAGAGCAGACATAGCTCAGACAGATCTTTTATAAAACAATTGGTACAGAATGTTTGGCATTGAGCTTTAAAACCAATAGGCAGCAGCCAAGACTGTAGAAGACATTTTATGTACGTTTTTTTTTTATTTTATTTTTTAGGTATTAGCCCAAACCCTCTCTGCAGAATTAGTGATCCTAAACTACAATAAGAACTATAAAATAAAACTTATAAAATAAAACTTTTTTGCCATAAAAACTCAAATGAAGATCCAGTTTCTCAAGTCAGCATCCTATTTATAGAGGTATTACCAAGATAATTAAGGTTACAGTATTTTGAGGGTTTAAGTTAACAAGGTCTTTTATTGGCATCAATATTGCCTCTTTAGCCTAGAGTAAATATAGTATTACATATCAAACTTATATAGCTGTTGATGTTTTTTTTTTTTTCAGTAATATGACCATCTTAGATGCATGCTTATTAAAACAATAGGACATTTCTGTTTGTCCGTCTCTGACTATGTCTGCTTGTTTCTAGTGATATACAGTAATTAAGAGCATCTGATGGTCTGTTTTATGGCTCTTGAATGAGATAAAGGACCATAAGTCTCTATATTACAGACCTCTCATGCCACCGTGTGGAGAGAGTGTCCCAAGCAAAATGATCTGTCTCCTGAACAGCAAAACATCGATGTCTAAGATGTATAAGTGTGTATGCCTGCATGATGTGAAATTGCTTAGATCAATTCTTAAAGTTATATTCAAAAATGGTGCTTTGCTTTTAGGAAAAATAATTCATATTCCAGAATAGAACAACATTTTGTATATATCTAGCAAATAAGATGGATAGTTGAATTTTTGCACTGGTTCGGAGTGCAACATTTTAAAATTTGCAAAAGGCAAGCATAGCCTACATGGTATCTTCTAGTTAGTTTTTCAGATCAAATATACTTTAAAGACAGGTGCAGACAAAGGATATGTCAAACAAACTTCTTCAACAAATTTATTATCTAACAAAGATAGAAATGTATGTTTAGGGAGTGTTTCAAAAGTTTATATTATCCCTTTTTTTTGTTACTATCATTTCACTACAGCTCAACATTGAGGGAAACATTTCCCAAAGAAACAGATAGATGGAATTTTATACCAAAGAGACTAACTTTGGAAGCTATGCACTTTATTTGATTAACTAAGTTTGCAGAAGCCTAGCTTCAGATTAACATTTGAATATATTGTTGGTCTCCTAACACGGCATCTTCTGGTTAGTTTATCAGATCAAATATAATTTAAATATATAAGGTCTCTTTGCTAGTTAAAACTCTTTTATTTAATGAATATTTTTAGTTGGCCCACAGTTGATGGGACTTGATGGGTTTCAATCTTTATTCACTTGAATAAATATTCTGATTAGCTTCATAGCCAAGAAAACTACAGATCTAAGCTAAAAACGTCATTTCTTGTCTGGTGTCACTAACCTATTGATGCCAAGGCACCTTGGCTTTGAACTGAGCCTGGCTGAGTATACAGACATGACCTGCTAACTTCACAGTGTCTCCTGTGCTCTCTCCTCAGTGACAGCATCGACACTGCAGCCCCTGAGAATATATCTGACTAGTGTTTCACCGAGCGTGACCAAGTAGGCTACACAATTTACTCTACACCTGAGGCTTTCCACATCTCTGTGGTTCTCATCCTCATCCATCCAGATCAATGTATACCATATAAAAAGAGAGTCTGAGCTATACCTGCAGAACATACAAAACTCAGCACCACTTTTTCATAAACCAGGAGGCTAGAAGCAGGTCAATGAGAGAATACAAATATATAGAGAGGGAAGCTGCACATATAATCCTCTGTGCTTTTACTCTCACCTTGGTGTTTTTTTTTTTTTTTTTTGTCAATGAATTATTGTTGGGCTCTAATGTACAACATACTTTCTGGTGTCTTAAATACCTCATATCTCTCGTATCTTAAACATACTCACCCAGCTCAACTCAGTCATCGGTCCACTCCATGATGCTTTCAAGCAGTTATTTTAGACACACCGCTGCAAATAGCCAAGTGTGATGTTATATAAGAATATTATGTGATTAAAAAGCGGTCAGATCTTGAGCAATGTGATGTTATTCATTTTTATCTGTTGATGTTTGAGATTCTGTTTTTATGCTTAAACATGTATGCTTCAGTAATGGGCCTATTGTGGTTTGATGTTGATAAAATGACGTGCCATAAAGCAATAGCACACAATGCAACAGCCACTGATAGCAAGTTTATCAGCAGGAATGAAATGTAGTACCGTTTATTAAAGAGTAGGGTTTACAACACAATGTTACAAAGAAACAAGAAAACAGCCAATAGAACATCTCGTCTTCCGCACTTATTGAATTACGAGTCTTAGGCCAAGGATTTATCACCAGCACAACCAAGGAAACAGAGCATGGGTACTTACGTAAACAGACAGATAAAATACACATTAAATTCGTATTCATCCTTGACATTTCCGATGTTGGCGGCGGAGGCGAAGATGGATACTCCTTAACAACTATCAGATATCTCTCCATTTATTCATAACTTCTTCCATCCATCAATTCCTCCAGTTTTGAAAAAGCCTGCAGCACTGACATTAGTTTTGCTTCAACATATAGTGTAAAATGATGGGTAAAAAGAATACACCCATAATAAATAATCAATGTAATGTTTTATTAAAGTTTAGCTAGATTTATTATCTCTCTTTTTAAATAAAATGTATTATCTTTAAAGCTGTATGGCATTATTCCAGTAGACCCTATAGAGTTCAAAAACCCCTAGTGGGATACAAGGCACCAGTATGCATTACATACAGTATCCAACCTCAAAATTGCATGTATTGACGATGCAAATAATGATTAGTGTGCAGATTATGCTTTGCAATTAACTGATAAATTGTTTAATCAATTAAATGTCAAAAGATAGTGAAAGAATGGCCATCACTTGTTTCGTCCGACCAAATTTCCAAAACGCAACAATATTCAATTTACATGATGAAGAAAATCAGCAAATTGTCCCATTTGAGAGGCTGCAAACACAGGATGTTTGACATTTTTCACCTTATTTGGCTTTTTCGTTTCAGCTCTGAACTGATGTAAATGTTTCAATGTCAGATTTGTTGTGTTAAATTGAGATTAACTCTTGTATAATTTATTTAATTATTTTAGCTAATAAGCAGCTCATTGGTAGATCAGAGCCTTCACAATTGGCATGTCTCTCTGAAAATGTACACCTATTTAATTAGATTTTACCGGGTGATATTTTAGCATTATACTTTTACACTCTTCATAAATAAATAAATAAAAAACTTTTTAGGCCACGTGCAGCCTAAAATGGTCTTTATGCAGTAAACCAAAATGCCCAAGAAAAACTCAAATGACCCTCCCTTTGCTGTGACATGACACATAATAACAAACCCCAGTTACCAAGTAACTAAAACCCAGGGATTAAATGCAGCATCCATAGTCAGGATGGAAGGATGATGGAAGTATGTTTGGGCTTTCCACGATTTGTTCTTATCATTTTGTCCTTTAAAGGGATTATGAGAAAGGTAGCAAAGAGGTCAGTGAGATCATTGATAAGGTTGGTAGGTTCCACCTAATCCACCAAGTCGCCACAAACTGAGGGACACAGGTATAAAACGACATGAAGGAAAGCAGGAAGCCGTCCTGCACAGAGCCACGATGAAGGGGCAACTTTCTCTCAGAATGGTAATAATATCTCTATCTCTGACTTTCTCATGCTTTGATTCAACAGATTTTTGATTGACCATTTTTCTTTTGTCTCTGTATTAACAGGTAACTGATGCAACCACGATGGGCTCAGTGAAATCAGCTGGACTTTCTATTCTTCTGTTGTCTTTTCTTTTTTACATAGCTGATTCTTACCCCAACATTGACTTATCAAACAGTAAGATTTTTACAGATACAAGTAATAATGTGTTAAGTACTCTTCTCATACATCTAGTACACAAAACAAGGATTTACTTCAGTAAATTAGCACCATCTGCTTTTATTTATCTCTGTTGACAAAGATTGTACGCTGTGCTTTAAATCTCAGATGAATTTCAAAATGTCACTGTATCACAAGCTGTCCATGATCAATAGCATTGTCTTTCTCCAGTGGACTGCGAGGAGTGCAAACTGGGAATTAACGATCTTTTCTCGAGGGATGGTCCGGTCTACCAGTGCATGGGCTGCTGCTTCTCCAGAGCGTACCCAACACCTCTCACGGCCATGACGAAAATGGAGATCCCAAAGAACATCACCTCGGAGGCAACATGCTGTGTCGCAAAGGACTACAAGGAGGTACATGTGCAGCCATAAGATATGCCAAACAAACTTTTCTTTAAATAAAAAAAATGTATGTTTAAGGAATGTTTCAAAAGTATTCCTTCGTTTTGTTACTATTGTTTTACTGCAGCTCAACACTGAGGGAAACATTGCCCAGTGAAACAGATAGATGGAATTTCATACCAAAAAGACTGTAACTTTGGAAGATATGCACTTAATTTGATTAACTGAATTTGCAGAAGCCAATTAGCTTCAGATAAACTTTTGAATACATTTTTGCACAAAACAAGGACTGTGGATTTGGTCCCCCATCACCTACACTAAAAAAACAATTAAGGAGGGGACCTTTTAATGTCTCTTCACACTGCTAAAAAGAGCATTTGATCATACATATTTACTGCTGTAGATTGATATGACTTTGTTAATAATCACTATTGTGTCTTTCTTCTCATCTGTGCATCTTTCAGATAAAAGTGTATGGCATACCGGTGAGAAACCACACAGACTGCCACTGCAGCACCTGCTACTACCATAAGATATGAGCATGCTGGGAACTGGAGACAATTCTGTCGTGATCGGCTTGGCGACAAATTTTGTTCTTTTTAATTTGCACAAGCTCATTTATTTTAAATTGTATATGCTCTTGTGTTGCCAGATAACATTTTTTTTTTAGAAATTCTGTGCCTGTGTTATTAGCCTACATTCTTGCATTGTTATATGATTAATTGTAGCTTGAAAAGCAATTAAAATGTGCAATCCAGATGTTGCATTCTCATGAATGTGTCTGAAATACATGGGATTGGAGTGTGTGTTTTGGGAGCAATTTTATAGGTGTGTTACAAATCACTATGTTGCTTTAGACAAATGTGTCTGCTGAATTAATGTAATGTAATGAATAGTAACATAAGTAACTGTCTGAAAGTGAAAATTGACTTTGAGGTTGATAAAAGGTTTGTGCCATGTCTGAATAATCAGAAGTGGCAGCCAAAAATATGTCAAGTAGCTATTAAACAACATAACTGAAATTGAAACCAACATCGATGAGAAGTCATTAAAATGCTTAAAAAAGGAAAAATTATTGGCCAAGTTTAACTTCTACAATACCATGACATCTGAGCAAACCTCATCTGCTGATGAAGTGATATGATAGAAAAACTCCAGAAGAGCTTCAGAATTGCTTAAAATGCTTAATTCATTTGAGTGTGTAGATGGTGATGCGTAGAAAGTAGGGTAAACCCATGTGTGTATTTGCGGAAATAAACGTAGCCACAGTTTGATGGTAGGCTCATATAAAACTTCAAGAAGTCATATGTAGTAAGTATACAATAACCAGTGACATTTTGGCATCGCTGTTTTTTAATGCTCCTCATAATTTACAGACATAATCATCAATCATCAACACTTTTACGCTATTTATAAAGTAACATGCTAGGTTTGGGTTGCCTTTTTTAGGCCAGGTGATTAACCTTTCAGCTGACTGATCCCTGTGGGGCAATACTGAAGTGGCTCTGACCAAGTCTGAATCAGGGATGTTATTGGAGCTTACAAGAAAGACAAGAATACCGTGTCTTTGGGATATTGGAGGTTGATTAAAAATGTTTGTGAAAATATAATAGATTTTGCTTCATGTTGGAGGTTGATTGTCTAATGATGCTGTGCCTGGAGGTCATAGCTGACCTCAGTATCTTTGGAGTCTTCAGATGAATCCAGTTGTCCAATCATACTGAGATTAGCTGATGAGCAAACATTTCACGTCCAGTCTGTTTGCCGAGAGGGATTTTGTGTCACTGTAAGGCCATGGATGCTTTGTTGACATCAGGGGTATAATACGGATGTGTATGTGGAGCACACTGTGTGCTCTCCCTTCCCCCTCTGCGTGCGCGTGCGTGTGCGAGTCTGGCAGCGTAACATCTGTGCGTACGCGGTCGTGATTGTTGTGAAGATGGCGGAGGGGGAGACAGAGAAGGAATATGACACACGGAAAGCCATCGATGAGCTCCGAGAGCGGTTCCAGGGTTTGACCACAGCTTTGAAAGAGAGCTCGAAGTCACCGTTGGAAGCCTCCCTGCATTTCTGCCAGGAGTTTTGCCAGGTTAGCCCGTTCTCCTACTGCTCATCCCGGGGAGCCTGCAGCCCCTCTGGCTTCCTGGCCGAGGATGCGCGTCTACGTTTGCTACAACAATGTAGCTAAGGGGCTAGCTGCCTAGCTAACAGCCTGGCATTTCAAGATGGGGAAAAAAACTCCTCCGTGATTTTCAGCCATTTTCTCAATGATGTTTGTCTGTGGCATGAACTTATTTGCAAAGTCTGACTATGAGTGCGACGAGAAGTCACATCAATGTGTGCGCGCCGTGCATGTATTACTCGTATTTTCCAGGCCAGATCGCTAATAGCAAATGAATGTTGCTAGCTGGTATGCAGGGTCCCCCTGTCCTGTGCAGTGGTCATGCTGTGCAAAAAATGGGTAGCTACGTTAGCGAGATTTTACAGAGCGATTGCATTGATATGCACTGAATTATACGCTTGTGTTGTCCGTGGAACATATCATCCAAACGTTTTAACGCTGCATCTCCATGCTGGTTTAGGTTTTAGCTTAGTGTAAAAAGGGGTTACTTTTGTGAAGCTGTTTTATTGTACGGAAAGATCAATGATTTTTTTCCAAGGTGCTAGCCCAGGCCTTTTGCACTAATTAATCCAGCTAACCACATAAGCGGAGATGCTTATTACAGTCATATAGCCAGCACCAGCTAAATATGTTATATTGATGTCAATGTTATAGCAACCGATCTGCCTGCAGCTGGCGGAGACAGTGATTTAAAAGAGAAAGTGTGGCAGTGGTCATTGACTCCATTACACATCATTCTCATTAATTTGCCCAGACCACGAAAATATCAAGCGAGGTCTCCGTTTAGCTGATATCACGCTGATACTGCAAGGATTACTTCCATTGCACCACATTATTTTAAGTATTAGTTAAGTATTGGTTTGTTTCTATCCCACGTTAACCGGCAGTGAGGAATTCATTCAACTTAAAAGTTATTTGAGTAAAATGGGACGAGACTCGGGCTGCATGCTGTAGTTGTGAGCAGTTAATTCATGATGGAGATTTGTTTCGTAAGAGTACAAACTCGTCCATGGTACAACGGAGTCATTCAGCATGAAATTGATCTGTATCAATATTTGGGTGTTGAAGGAATTGAGGGAGTTTTCATTGATTAAAGTTAGGCGTTTTTTTGTGCTGGGTGATAGGGAAAAAAAGAGGGAGGGATAAAAAAAAAAACTTTGGTGCTTTGTTGTCTTTGTGTGTACATCTTGGCTATATTATGTAATCGGTATATAATAACCGTAAATATTGATCCAAATTAATTTTTTTCCCCATCCTTGATAGTTGAGAGTAAGATTATTCTTCATCCAAAAGTTAGCTGTGGCTTTTTAAAATCAAAGCGAATCACAAAGTTAAAAATGTGACTATTTACACTCAATCTAAATTGCTTTTACATCCTTGTATTCAGTCCTAGTACAGAGGAATTAGATCTTTTTTTTTCTCACTTAACATGTTTGATTTTGAAACTGAATAAAATACATGAATGGTGATTATAAAGCTTTTACTACCAAGGCCAACATTTTCTTGGCTTGTATTATTGTTAAAGGGTCATCGCTAAGCGTAATCTTTCTTTATGTAATTACACCTGTACAACTGCTGAGCTAAAGAACGTATACATACATCTTAAACAAGGACAAAAACTACCACTGAACACATAAGCAAAATAGGGCTAAATCCTAACTATTATTTTTGTTTTGAATTATTGATTCATCTGTATGATTATTCACTGGGTTTATAAAATGTCAGAAAATAGTGAAGAGTGCATATCACAGTTTCAGTGGAAAAAAAGGTAATGTCTCCAAATAGTTTTTTTTTTATCCAGGCAGGTGCAAAAACTTTTACAATGAATGAAAATCCACATATTCCTCACATTTGAGAAGCTAGAAACAAAGAATGTTATATGTTTTTGCTTGATGGAGGACTAATTGTTTTTAGTGCTAAATAAATGTATTAGTTATTTATACACATGGTGTTTGTTTTTACAAACTTGTATTTATATTTTTCCATTTTCATGATGCTTCTTTTATTTTTTTATTCTAATTGTAGTATTTTTATGTTTTCCAGGTCCTTGTGGAACATGCTGGCCGTTGGAAAACTGACGAGGATCCACTGCCTTTGCTGGAGGTCTACACTGTGGCCATCCTCAGCTTTGCTAAGGCTGCCTCCTGTCTCTCCTCCGAATGTGAAAACGTGCCACTCCTACTTGAAAAGTTATCACTGTGAGTAACAGCAACTCCAACATGGGTGTCACTGGAAATACGATTTACATAAAATCCTGTGTTATTTTTTGTATTCTTTCTAACAACATCTTCCCTATTAACTTGACCCGTAATATGTGTTACACATTAATGACGCATTATGCTTTAAATTGTATGTTGGGGAAAGCATCTTCATTAAGTATCACGTTTCCTGTAGTACTGTAAAGTTGATTTGGCAAAGAATGGGTTACATGGTTTGAATGTGCACATGGCATTAGACCTAACATTAGTTTGCTTTGCAGTTCCATTGGTATAGTTTTTGGCCAGCTTGTCATAGGTGATTGCAAAAACAGACAGCGATCTTACAATAAAACTGCACAATACTTGACAATAACAATTAAACAAAATACACCCACATCACAAAGAAAGGTTTTGAAATAATAAAATAACAGTATATAGGAACTGCTGCACTATTCATGCAACGCTCTTGAGGTAGTTATGAAGGCAAAGTCCTTGCGGCTGAATAGAAATGTAGGCTGCCTACCTACTGGGGAGCTTCGACATATTTGGGATGAGCTACAGACTATACTTTGCACATGGAGATGCAGGAGATGCAGTGCACACACAAAAGGAAGATAATCTGATGCAACAATTATTAATGTCAAGGATGTAACATTTTTTGTATATAATTGATCACAATTACTGATCTGGCCACTCTGAGCTGTTTTTTTAATACATTTTCCATATGAAAAACAAAAGGGACTATTCAATAACACCTACACGTACACCTGAATTGATCCATGTAACTAAAGTGTCTCTCTCGCTGCTGCTGAGTTACACCCCCATTTCTCCTGTTTGTCATCCAAAATGCCAAACTGACTTTACAGCACCACACTTGTGTGTGAATAGTTATTCTTGTATGGTTACCCTTAATTTGTGGAATGTGTTCACATCCTTGACCTAAATGTGGCTTTAAAAATGACTGTTGGATTCACAGGAGCTGTGCGGAGCTGCTACTCTTACTGCCCCAGCATGTCCCTGGTGCCTTATGGGAGGAGTTCCAGTCCTCCATGAAGGTCAGTATTCCCAAGGACTTTTTCTGAGGCTGTACTTTGCAGTAATAGCCCTGAAAAGTTGTTTAGTAATTTGAATGCATTTGGTTTAGCTCATCATTGAAACATAATAAATAAACCAAACATATTAGCTGAATGTTTGGATCTGTGAGTTCTCTTTACAAGAATGACATTTCATGAACTGTTCTGTTCACTGCTGCTTTTGAAGAAATGTAAACTGTTGAATGGTGACACATTCACTACAGTAACATTGTCATAACAGTTATTTTATACTCATGACTGTCTAACATTTTGTATGACTCACTCACGTTTTGGTAACTAGGTTACTACATCTTTATTTATCGTCTGTTGCAGTTGGCACACAGCCTTTTGCAAGAAAGTGGGAGCACACAGCTTTGTCTGCTCTCAGTTCTGGCGCAACAGGATGGCGTCTGGTCCAACACCACACTAAGCAGCATCCTGTCTGATCAAATCCCTCACACTGAGCAAGGTTAGTTCTTATTGGGTTTGAACATGCTCCCCGCTGACTTGTAACACTGTAATTGCATGAAATTATAATTGTTCAATGTATTATAATTGTCTACATCTAATCTGCAGTTTCTTACCTTTTGTCTCTGTCTTTTTCTACTTTTTATTTCTTAGTTCGTGAGTATCTTGAGTTGGAAGGTGCCACGCTTCTGAACATGAGAATAAAGCACCTAATCAAAGTGGACAGCGTTGATAAAGCTGCTGTCCTCGCAAAGATGTGCTCGGAGTATCCGGGATATGAAGGAAAAGGAAACTTCAAGCAAACCTACTTGCTTTGCATCTGCATGGCAAAGAGTCAGGAGCCGCTAATGGAGGAGGTAAGAAATGACACAAAGAATCACAGTTCCTTGTAAACACAAGGTTATTGAGCAAGTGCTCAAAAACGAATCAGTGATGGTATATCAAGTTCAAGTTCTTTATTCTCATCATATGCGCGACAATTACAGAAACCCAGTAATCACTCAGCACTCGTTTGATATTTAATAACAGAATGTCCCAACAGTGTTGTCATGTGTCAGATAGTTATTTGATTTCTCTCTCTCTTTCTAATAGATTGCGTCAATAGACTGTAAAGATGCTCTTGAAATGATCTGCAACTTGGAGTCAGAGGGAGATGAGAAAGGAGCTCTCTGCTTATGTTCTGCATTTCTCAAGCGACAGCTTCTTCAAGGAGATGTTTATTGTGCCTGGTAAGTGTTGCAGTTGGTTTCAGATTAATACTTTTAGAAAACACACAAAATTACTCTCAGGAATACAGTGGTCATGGAACAAATATATTATGCAATTTACTTCTATCCATGAAGCAATCTTTGTAAAAAACGTGCACAAAGATACCCTCACTGTTGAGCGTATTGCAGAGGCTGACTCTGTGTTCAAAGGTCCATGTCTCTTAATAGCTTAGTACTTGAGGGAAGATGTGCATGTGAATAAATGACTCACTGTCTTTGATACAGCAATGGTTAAAGTAAAAACTATGCCACACACTTTTAGATGCGTGGCCATCTGCAATCTCAATATATAATTTCAAATAGAGTAATCAGAAAAATAATCAGAAGATGAATCAATAATGAAAATATTCGTTAGTTGTTTTTAACAGTTGTGTTTGTGATGTTTTGCAGGGAACTCACACTGTTCTGGAGTAAGCTACTCATGCGTTTAGAGTCGTCAGCTGATGCATTTCTTGGACACAGCAAAGAGATGGCTTTTCTCTGTAGAAGTGTCTGTCATATTCTGTTTCTAATCAAAGTCATCCAAAACGAGGTAAGAACAATAGTCTACAAATTTGTAGCTGATAGCAGAACCATTACACATAACTATTGACACCAACACTTACTCATATGGTACATATCTGTAAACCCTTGGCATTTATGTCCCTTTCTTTTTTTATTTCCGTAGGTTGGAGAGGTGGGGCTTCCAGTGTGCGTTGAAATGTGCATTCAAGCTCTGAAAATGACATCCAGTGACCATAAAGATAGCAAGTCCACCATCTGCAAGACTATTTCCTGCCTCTTGCCAACTGATCTAGAGGTTAAGCGTGCATGCCAGCTGACCGAGTTCCTCCTCCAGCCTACCGTTGACTCTTATTATGCTGTGGAGTCACTGTACAACGAACCTGACCAAAAGCCTGAGGAGGACGGGAGTTTACCAGTGCCCAATTCTTTACGCTGCGAGTTGCTGCTGGCCTTCAAGACACAGTGGCCTTTTGATCCAGAGTTCTGGGACTGGAAAACACTGAAACGCAACTGCTTGGCACTGATGGGAGAGGAGGCAGCTATTGTGTCATCTATTGACACGCTCAATGACACAGATGAACAAGAGGTGGAAAATGCACTCGGCAAACTCCCTGAATACAGAGACCTGGAGGATTTTCTGCTAACCACTACAAATGAACTCAATGAAATCACGGATGAAAGAGAAAAAAACAGAGAGGCTAAAAAACTTCGGGAGCAGGGTTTTGTGTCTGCCCGGTTCAGAAACTGGCGAGCATACATGCAGTATTGTGTTTTGTGTGACAAGGAGTTCTTGGGTCACAGAATTGTTCGCCATGCGCAGAAGCACTTCAAAGATGGAGTGTATCTTTGTCCAATTTGTGCTGATAGTTTTGAAACTAGGGAGGTTTTAGAGCCACATGTAGCATCACATGTAAAGCAGTCGTGCAAAGAGAGACTAGCTGCAATGAAAGCTGCTAGGAAGGTAACCAAACCCCCCCAGTCCCCTAAAAGTCCATCGAAAAATTCAAAAGTTGCTGCTAAGGTGAGCATTAGCCCTGTTAAAATTGAATCTCAAATTGGCGACCAATTGGTGTCTCCTGTTAAGATAGAACAAACTACATCTGACACAAATATAAGTCAAGACTGTTTCTGTCCTGTCAAAAACTGTTCCAAGGCTTTCAAGTTTTTCCGCAACCTCATGGCTCACGTCAGATCTCACAAGGACGACGAAGAGGCCATGAGGTTTTTAGAGATACAAAAACAGAAAGTGGTGTGCCAGTATTGCAGACGGCAGTTTGTTAATGTCAGACATCTTAATGATCATTTGCAGATGCACTGTGGCACTAAACCATACATCTGCATACAGTTGGATTGCAAGGCAAACTTTAACTCAAATTCTGAGCTTCTCATGCATAGAAAAACACATCCTGAATTTAAAGCCCAGTGCATGTTCCCGAACTGTGGCCAAGTTTTCAGTGAGGCCTACCTGTTGTATGATCACGAGGCGCAGCATTACCTTACCTACACCTGCCAAACCGATAACTGTGGCAAAATATTCTACTCACAGTCTCAATTCTTGTCTCACCAAGAGCATCATAGTACAAATGATGCAGTAAACAATTTTCCCATCACAAATCAAAACCTTCCTGAGACTCCAAAAGTAGAACCACCACCTGAGAGCACCACAAGCCTTGAAAGGATTAATGCAGACGTATATATGAAGGAGGCATCAATGGTAAACACATCACCATGCAGATTACCAGAGCTTGCTAAAGAAGCTGTTACTGTGAGAGTGAAACACTCAATTGAAAGAATGCTGAATTCTGCAGCACATCCTGAAATGAAAGAACCAGAGAAATGCTACACTCCGCTGACAAACCCCACTTCAGCACCAGCTGGTGTCAAGTCAGCACCGGAGGCCCCTCATGCGCACCATAATGTCGCTGGGCAAGGTGAGATTCCACCAGTAAATCCTTTACCAAGTCCACTCAACCCTGTGGCAAGTCAACCGGAAGAGGGTCTTAATAATGTACAAGGCAATGATCTTCCAAAAGTGATTCCACAAATAATTTCTCCAAGTCAAATCAAGACAGAAATTCCTTGTTGGGTGCAAGGATATCCTTCCAGCACTGCAACTGTTGGCAATGAGGAGAACCTGCATTGCTGCCCATATAATGAATGTACAAGGGCATACAGTACAAACAAAAGTCTGTCTAGGCATGTAAAGAAGCAACACCCTGACATCTTTGAAGATTGGAAATTGGCAAAGAAATATAACAAAGTGTCCAAAATTACAGCAAAAAAGGTACCAAGTGGGCCAGCTTCATCCAATCAGACTCAACCAAACCAGGGGAACAGGCTGCCAAATCAGCCAGGAATACTATGCAACAAACCTGGGATGCAGCAAATGGATTACCCAGTGGAATCTTTAACCTCACCTGCCCAGTGTTATCCTGGATCAATGGAGCCTGTGCCCATCACTCCAATGGTGAACCCCACACTGTACCCGCCATGGGGCAGCCCAAATATTCCCAGCGGAATGATGCAGTCAGACATGTCCCAGTCATGGTCTTCACCTCCCATGAACAACAGCTATCCAGATACCTTCAACATGAATGAGTACCCCCCTCGGAGCTATCCTCAGTGGCAGGCAGACCCTTATCAAACCACAGCGTCTCTCCCTACTGATAGAGATCATTCAATGGCAACTATACATGGTCCCTCTATGTCACACGCTCCTTCAGATTCAAGTTTGATGTCTCAGTATGTGTCCAGTTCGTTGATGCTTGACAATGGAGGACAAATACATAACGGAGGGCATCAGTATGGACTAATGCATCCAGTAGTAGGCAGTGGAGACAATGTAGATGTGGGAAAAAGAAGTGCAAGTATGACAGGCCAGTTGGATAATGAAAACAGTATCTCCACAATTGATAGCCTCCCTGAAGGAAGTTACCACACTCCATATACTCAGAGTGAAAACTCTTGCCCTACTCAAGACTTGTCGGTTGATATTCCCGTTCCCAAATGTCTGAGCCCAGAGGCCGAAGTTGCATCAAAAGCTACAAATGAAATAATTAAAATAGAGAATGTGCCCACTCCTGGTTATGAACAGATGGACAACTCTGTGGATGGCATGCTCAGTCCAAACAGTGTCATTCACACAGATTTCCCTTACGAAGAAGACTGTCCCAGTGTTGACTGTGAGCCTACCCCCGCAGATGAAAAGGCTGGTGACCCTGACATGCAGAAAGGAAAACGCAGCAGGTTGAGCAAGCGAACCAAATGGCCAGCCATCATTAAGGATGGCAAAGTCATCTGCAGGAGATGCTTCAGAGAGTTCTCAAGCACCAAGTCTCTTGGGGGTCACTTGTCTAAACGCTCGCAGTGCAGGCCTGTAGATGAAATTGACCTAACAGCTGATCTGCCAACGTCTTTTCTTGATTTTCTCAATGACCCCCATGTCCCTGATACTAACGGAGCAACATACAACATGTCAAATGGGGACTTTTTACAGGAATCCTGTAGCTTGACCACTTTGACTTCACCCATGGTATTAAAACAGGAGCCCCAAAATTCAAATATAATGGACTATTCAAACGCCACATCTGTTTCCCCTGAAATCCAGCAACAGAAAGTCGGAGTGTTGGCTAATCCAGCCCTCACTGTACCTTATCAAGAGGATCACTTAATGGAAATTTCACATGCCTTTCAAAGGTTGGATTTGATTGAGGCTGCACAAGGGAAGATGCGGAGTGCTCTGTCGTTAGAGCAAAATGTCAGTCATTGTGATACAGCCCACAACATTGAAAAAAGTAAAATACTAAGTAAAAGTGATGACAAGACCTCTGAAAAGATCCCCAAACCATTTAAATGTGACCAGGATGAGTGCGAGTACTCATTTATGACAAAGGAGGCGTTATTCAAACACTTGTGTAGAATGCACGATTACTCTAATGACATGATAGAAGAACTAAAAAAAACCCCATCCAAACTGTCTCCGTATCCTTGTCAGATTTGCCCCAAAACATTCACGAGAACAACCGGTTTAAGAATTCACTATGAAAAAGTCCATCGATTGTCAAAGGCAGAAATGCAGAAGCTAAGGATCAGTGCTCGAAACAGGCGTGCATTTAGACTGAACAAAGATGACGTGATTAGCCGTGTGACCACTGATGCCAATACCAGTCATACGACACAATCTGCTGTTGTATTACCTGCTATAAAACAAGAACCACTTGACATTGCAATTGCACCTCAAACAGACAATGAGAACAATCCAGAAGTTCCTCAAATCACTTCACCAGTAGATGTAGTTAAAGAGGGCTTCATGCCTGAGGTTTCAATTGTCGCACAACTACCACCACCTCAAAACTATATGACTGATGGGTCGTTCTGTGAAGTGGCACCATCGGTTCATGAAAAAAGTAACCTAGAGCAACCTATAGTGGCTGTTGTAAACAAGAGTCCAGATGTGAAACAGAAATCCAGTTTACAAGAGAAACTCAGTCCGGTTGGCAAAGCAAAGGAGCAGCAAGGACAAGCAGATGCATCATTTAGCCAAGTAAAGGAGCCAATGTCCAGCCCTTCTTCTACATCTGCTTCATCCTCCCCAGAGAAGCCCAGCAGCTCCAAAAACACACCAACCAAGGATGAACACCAGAGGAAAGAGAAACCTCAGAAAAGGTTGAGCCTCAAAATGTGTGAAACAGACGCCTACAGTCCATATAGACCATATCGCTGTGTTCATGAAGGATGCACTGCCGCATTCACCATCCAGCAAAATTTGATTCTCCATTACAGGGCCATGCATCAGGCATCCCTGCCTCCCGGCAAGCTTGAACCTGACACCGAAAAGACAAGTGTTAATAATGGACAGGAGAGCCATCAGAGCATAGACAAAGATGATGAAGTCAGGTGCCAAGTGAAAAACTGTTCACGGGTGTTCATGGGAATCACGAGGTTAGTGCAGCATTACCTCCTACTTCACAAGTTTACCCGTGACAAAGCCACTGCCATGATGGCGAGCATGACCATAGGGACTTTCAACTGTGACCGGCCGGAGTGTGCTCTCCCCTTCAACTCTGTGGAAAAGTACATTGAGCACATTAAGAATTACCACAAGGAAATCGCAATCTCTGAGAGCGGCTCTGTTGACCCAACTTTCAGGTGCGAGTACGAGGCATGTGACCGCGTTTACACTACAAAATCAAACCTCCTCCGTCACCTGATAAAAAAGCATGAATATGTTTATGATCCTAGAACAAGTGACGGAAGACGGACTAAATCAATTGGGCTCTTCCCAGGGGTTAACGGGAAAGAGAATGTTGAGAACAAGTTCAAAGTGAAGAAGAAAAACACTAAAAAGAAAGAGGGGAAGTCCATTGAACACTGGACTAGTTTTGGAAAGCCTACACTAAAATCACACGATGAGGCATCAGCCATGTGCACCAAAAAGTCCGCCCTGCAGTACCCATGCATGATAATAGGCTGTGATGCAGTGGAGCGGGCTGAAAAAAGTATATTTAAGCATTACACCACTCATGGCCTCACAGAAAGATACATTGAAGACCACAGGAGCCAGTTCATTTTCTGCAAAAAGTACTCGCGTGCCAGATTCAAAGATTCAAGCAAATCAGAGGGCGCGTCAAGCTCAGATTCTGAGGAGACGCAGCTAGATGATGGCGAAAAGCCTAGTGACCAGAAAACAGATGAGCTGGTGGATCGAATAGGCCAAGAAGACAGCAAGCTGTCCAACGACGATAGTGCAGAATCTCAAGCTTCCACTGGGACAGAAGGTGGAGCTAAAAGAGGCCGCCCCAGAAAGCCTGCACAACCTACACCAGCTTGTCCGGAGAGGATGCAGACCCTTAGGAATCGTTTGACTGTTAACAGTTCAAGAGAGAACTCAAATCCTGGTACCCCTACAGCCCAAGAACAACGTGACGACGGGGTTATGCCAGGGTCTTTCAAGCCTTTAGGACTCGAGGACTCTTTCCTTAAGTTCTTGGAAACCTCAGAGTCAACCCACTCTTCCAAACGCAAATTAAATGACAAATCTAGTTCTGAACTGCCGTCCAAAAGACAACAAACTAACAAACCGAAGTCTGCAATGAACAGTAAAATAACTGATGAATTCAGAGGCTGCGAGAATTTAATAGACTTCAGAAATCCTCTTAATCTCAAATCTGTGAGCAATGTCAAAATTGTCATGGATAAAACATTTTCAGACGGTGCTGATCTTTTGCTAAAGCAGCTACAAGACATGAGGCCAATAGTCATGATAAAAAAGTGGCTTTATAGCCGATCGTAGCCCGACATTTAGTTTCCAACTCAATCTCACTCAGGATTTGAGAGGTTATGCTGCAGAATGGTTTGTTTGTTAATGCATCAGATTTCCAACTGTTAACAGTAATGGTCACAGTTAACGATGAAATGGCCTATTTTGTACTTAATGAAAAAATGTCTTGGATGATTTTAAGTATGTATGTTAGCTATAATAACCAGGTAATCGATAGGGCATAGCTTTTAGATCATGTTTGTATTTATGCTTAGTACTGAAGATGTTTTGTTTTCTTTTGCTAAATGGAGACTTTTAAAGAAAAACTGTTTTTATATATCCCTATGGGATTTCAAATTCTGTTTGTATTTATTTTATCCTTTTTCAACACTAGTAGACCTATCTGTAATATTTACATGTCTTCCACAAAGTGTTCAATAAAATGTTACTGGTTTTTGTAACATATTGTCTGCAGATCTTTTTTGTGTTGGAGGGTTTTTCATATCTTATTTGTTTACAGAGTTCGCAGTAGAGTAAATTTGAAAACAAAAACACATGATTTACACATTCACTGGACTTAATTTGCATGAAAATAAAGGACATTCTTTGTACAATTCAGTTTTTTATTAAATGCATAGAAACCACCAGAAATCTAGCGAGTGAAATTCTAGCTCCAAAGAATGTTGTATTCAAATCACTTACAAATTAATGTAAAACATGTTTTTATATATACCGGTACATAAAAAGACAAAAATATGTCTGACATGGTGTAAGTATAGACACCCAAACAGTATACAGTATGCACATGCTAACTAAAGACAGTAAATATTTAAAAGGGCAGGAAGAAGTCCCTGTTTTTTGAGACCTATATTATAATATTCACACACTTGACATATATACTGTAGCTAAATATTAATAACTAAATACAGGTTAAATATAAGTTAAACTTTACATCCTGATATAAATGTTTAAAACGAATAGTATTAGTTATACGTAGTATTATGGAGCATCATCTTCACATGCTAATGTCATATGAATATTATACAATGCAACAGGAAACAGACTTGGACCTGCAGAGAGCATAGACAGTTAAAGAAGCCATAGAAGAGAGCATGGATGTATTAAAGAGAACGACAGAGAGGCCACAACAGGGAAACCAGGGAGGCTTTAAGGGTCGGGAGTGTTCAAGATCAGCAGTGTTTAAAAAAAATAATAATCTACCGCCATTAAAACTACGGAGAGGGATACCGCAATTAAACTAAGTTTAAAAACTTTAAGGTCGCATTTGTAATATTTAATTTAATCTGGTTATGACAGCGTTAATCATGCCCGATAATTTAAAACTTGACCAAGCTATGAACACTCTTAATACATCCATGATGAACACACGCGTGCTGAACACAACCTTTTCCGTAAACGTCACATTGGCGGGAAGTAGTAGCTAGTTTGTCAAATCCAGGACAGGCAGCATTTTAAACCAAAATCTCACTTTTAGACGGCAGTGCAAGTCACTGACTGAACTATCCGAAATATAAAACAACCGTTAACGTTTCATGTAAGATGTCTACTTCATCTGTGTCCAAGGTAACTTAATATTCTGACGTTATGTATGTTTGATTTAATTTAAACGAGCTTGGCAGTCGTGACAACATGGCCATATCAATGTTTCGTATATTTGTTTATGTTCATAGTTAACTGGCACTGTTTGTAATTTATGGCCGTTGATATTTCAGGGCTGCTTTGTTTTTAAGCCAAGTGCAAAGAAGAAAAAGACACTCGGTTTGGGTGAGTTGTGTTAATAATGTTTATAGGAGAGTACATCCTCACTTGATATGTTACACTTACCTTGCCATTTCTCCACAGCGGATCATTTCATCCATGGCTGTGAAGGTGCTGAGAACAGTGAAAAACGATTCGAACTTTGTCAGGATCTATGGGACCAAATTAAAACGGACACAGAGGTAACAACAGATATTCAACACGTTGCTCATCTCATCCAACAGAACTTACAATAACAGTTGGTTAAAGGTGGTAGTGTGGAACAATGGAGTTGAATAGATTCACAAGATATATTTCTCTAGTGCGGGAGTGCCATTATTTGGTAACGTTACATTTTTATACAGTATAATCATTGCACTGAACATATGTGAACTGTTTTGGAACTTTGCAAGGCCCATTAGTGGTGTCTCAGCAACTTATATGATAAAGCAGTGTCACAAAAACAGGAGATTCCACCCCAGTTCCACAAGCCCATCTGTGATTATTTTGAACAAACCCTCTAAAGGCGATGGTAAACAATGGTGTTGAAATAATAGCCTCTAACAGGATCTCATAAACAATTTATAGATTTGAAATTGGTAAGTAAATAAAGTCTAACAAATGTTGTTTTTTTTTTTTTTTGGCTGCCTGTTAGGTTTTACAGGATGAGCTCAACAGGAACATCTTGGACAGCTTGCTGGACTTCACGAGAAAGTGCTCATCCACTCGCCAACACAGTGACTGGGCATCACAGATGAGGGCCAGTGAGATTCCCACAGCGGCTCTTGTGCTTGGTATGTTGTTGATGAGGCAGTAACACATATGACGTTTACAGATTGATCATTCAAACAGCCAATGTAGAACATAATGGAAACAAATTATTTCCGATTGCTTTTTTTTTCCAGTCTTGTTATGCCTTGGAGGTTTTATTTATTTATTTATTTTAAATCCTAATCTAACATAGATAAGAGTAATACAATTTGTCTTCTTTTGATATCCTCCATAGGTGTGAATGTCCCGGACCATGACATGACCTTCCAGAGTCTGTCTGACCTGCTCCAGCAGTCTGTTACTCCTTACGTGGCCTCTGTACAGGCCAAAGAGTGCGGAGGTAAGGGACTCAGAGGATCGCACTGCCTTTTGATTTTAAAGAAACATTACTCTTTTTGTATCTAAGAATAGTAATGGTTGCAGCTTAATAACTATTTTGTCATGTACAGTACACCCGTTACAGTTTGTGCTTTCAAGTTTTTCTATTGTTTGCTTTATCATTTCAGCATTGAAGCATTTGATGAAGAGGGTCCTGGAGAGGTTGATGGGCACGGTTGTGACTATGGATGACGAGGAAGAGGAGGAGGCTGAGCAGATCAGTGCTCAGTTCCACAAGAGCGTGCACTGCTCCCTCAGTACACTCTGTGATTGGTACAATACAAAAACAAAGGTGGGACCATAAAGCGTTGCTACTGTACATGATTTTACATTTGTTACGTTTGTTGCATCAAAAAAGAGTTTGATCATCTAAGAAGCACTTAAAGCCGTTTTCCCCCCTGTCCTTTAGAAATCCAACACTGGTACTCCTGGAAAGAAACGTAGTTCTCCTGTCAGAGACGATCCGCAGCAGCCTCCCGTTGTAATTATTTTCAAAGATTTAGAGGCTTTCAACCCTAGAGTTCTTCAGGACTTCATACTCATCTGCAGGTAACTAGAAAATCTCACTAAAACAATTTAACTTTTTCCTTGTAATTTTGTTAACGCGTCAGTCTCGTCCTGTTTACGGTATTACAATAAAACGATCATCATTTAGATAGATAGATCTTTTATTAATCCTTTACAGGAAATTACAGTGCCACAGCAGCTTCAAGACAGACATAACACCACACATTTCCTCAAATACACTACTGGTCAAAGGTTTGGGGTCACTTAGAAATTTCCATTACAGACAGAATACCAGCTGAAATCAGTTGCATTGTTTTTTTAATCAGGGCAGCAATTCTCAGATTACATTATGTGCTTATATAATTGCAAAAGGGTTCTCGGCTGTTGTAGAAAGAAGTGGCTGATCTTTAATGCAATATCTCCATTGCCCATTATCAGCAACCATTCATCCAATGTTCCAAAGGCACATTCTGTTTACTAGTCTGATATCATTTTAAAAGGCTAACTGAGAAAACATTGGAGAACCCTTTTGCAATTATGTAATCATATAATGTAATCTGAAAACTGCTGCCCTGGTTAAAAAAAACAAAGGAATGGAATGGAAATTTCTAAGTGACCCCAAACTTTTGATCGGTAGTGTATCTTCTTCCATACCTAATAAGTTAAAATACAATAAATAAATAATACTACCATAAGTGCGTAGTTATTTCTGTGCATTATAAAACCTTATAGCCGCTGGTAAGAAGGACTTCCTGTATCTCTCAGACTTGCACATTGGTGCAGTCAGTCTCTGACTGAAGGTGCTGATCACCTTCAGGTCGTGGAGTGGGTGTGCATGGTTGGTCGTTATTGTTCCCAGTTTGTTAAATGTTCTGACCTCTGCCACCTGCTGGACCGTCTGTAGTTCATCCCCGACCACCGAGTCGGCCTCCTTGATCAGCTTGTCCAGTCTGTTTCTGTCGGCCGTGCGGACGCTTTCTCCCCAACAGGCCACAGCAAAAAAAACAGAGCACTGGCCACCACTGTATGACAGACACTGCGCAGCAAAGTTCAGAAGATGTTAAATGACCTTAGCCTCCTTAGAAAATGTAGTCGGCTTTGTCCCTTAAGGTACACCGCCTCCATGTGGCTCCTCCAGTCCAGCTTACTGTCAAGCTGTAAACAAGTTTGCTTTTGTAGCCACCTTACCATACACCTAAACCAGTGTTATACCAAGTGACCCGTTGAGAAAAAGTTAATTCATCACCTTGTTAAGAATATCCAGTCTTCTATTGATACAGTTCTGATTAGGCTTTGGAAGTTGAAATGTCAAAACAGTATCTCCATGAACATTTTCTCCATGTTCTCCATGTTCTCCTCAGCCGGTACGTTGAACGTCTTCCCCTGATGTTCATCTTCGGTATCGCCACGTCACCCAGCACCATCCAACACATGCTGCCCCACTCTGTGTCCTCCCTGCTGTGTATAGAGCTCTTCCAGTCCCTCTCCTGTACACAGCACCTGGCCACAGTCATAGACAAGGTAGTTTTTCACTCTCACATACAGTAAAGTTCAAAAGAAATACTTTCAGGAAATATGCTGGAGACACTCGCATCATGTTATGAGCTTCCAGGACTGAAAGCCTTTCTGTTAATCTCTTAGATCACATTTGCCAAGCTTCCATCCAATGTTGTACTATTAAAGTGTCATATTTGAGGTACTTGTGCAGGTTTTACACTGCTTTGTAAAAAAGAAAATATATATACTACTGGGTATTGCACGTCTAATCATGGAAGATGCTGTTTCATGGAACTGTTTCAATTGGGTTTTTCTTACTTCTACGTTTTGCAAATGAGCTCCCTACTTGTGCAGGTGTTTTACTTTTTTAACTTAATAAGCACAAAACCTACATCTTTGCTGCTGTTGTGCATTATTGAGATTTCATTAGATGATTTAAAATAGCCAAATCCAAGCTAATGCAACTTTTTATAGAATGTGTTTCATTGAAATCTGTATTATTGATCATGGAAGCTTATTTTTTTGGCTGTATGTCCTCTATTAACATGTGACAGATTTGGCTACCCGGGTACATACAGGTGATAGACACAATAACATGATCACCTGTGCCATATAATGTAATCCATAACAGTTATTAACTTTGCGAAGCTTGTACTCTTCACTTTGTTGAGGCTGTGTAAAGGAGGAATGGCTTCAACATTATTATCAATTTTGAGACTGAAACTTGTTATTTTCTTTGTTTAAAGTTGCTTTTAGTCTGTTTGTACAGATACAAAGTGAATGTAAGAAAATATAAGAAACAAGTTGCACATTTTTTCCAACCAAATTGTTTATTAAGCTGTTGTGTCGGCTTAAATGAAATCCATGGAAGGTTATTGTAATACGTGTCTTGTCTGTTTCCAGTTGATCCTGACAAAGCAGTTCCCTTTTAAGCTCAACGGTAAAGTGATGCAGGTGCTGATCAGCATCTTCCTCTACCACGACTTCTCAGTGAGAAAGTTTATCAAGGGCATTCAGGTACAGAGTAGCTTGTAAATACTTTGTCCATTGCTTATCAATCTGTATCCTCTATTTGTACCCGTTGTGTCTTTGTCTAGTTCAGATTCAGATACACACACACACACACACACACACACACACACACACACACACATAGTAAACAAACGTTCTGCTTTGTCTTGGTGCAGCTGGCCCTGCTGGAGCACTTTCACTCTCAGCCTCTCAGTGTACTGTGCTGTAAGAAGAAGGAGGCCCTGCTTAATGTGATGCAGCTCGATCACGTCGACTTGGAGAGGATTAGGCACCTGCCGTCGTTCAAGAGGTACACACACACATTCGCTGACAATTTGGTTTTCACATGTGCAATGACTCTAAGTGGACAGACAACATGAAACTTTAGTTTGGCTTCAAGCAGTGAACACACAGGTAACTTGTAAGTTCTTTCTGTGGTTTCGTAGTCTGTTGTATGCTTTAAATGGTTTAAAACTCTTTGAGTCTTTAAATCAGGTCTAACTTGTGTGTTTTTCCCAGGTATGTAGAGAAGCAGGAACCCCAGGAACAAGTGGATCTGTTCACAGATGACACTCATTTAAAGGTGCATTCTTTGTTTTATCTCATTAGTCAACGAGTGCACATACCTGGGCAGCATCTAATGCTTCAGTTTTTTTTCTGTTTTATAGGAGGTGTGTCAAAAGCTGATAAAAGACCTTCACAAATATCACAAGAACTATTATCCCATCCTGAGGTGTCTCCACACTCTGACCTCATCCTTACCTCGGTACCCCCTCGGAAAACAGGCAAGAAATAACCGCTTAATAGGTGCATCGTAGTGTTGAAGTTTTTTTTCCTAACTGGCTTGATGTAACACTGAATTATCCGTGTGTTACAGATCAGAGAGCTCCATTTAATATGTCTGGAGAAGAACGTATGGGAGAGTGAGGATTACCAGTCAGCCATTAAGCTTCTGAAGTAAGTCTGGATATTTAACCTGTATATCAACAAGTGGGACTAACAAAAGGATGATAATTAGTCTTCATTGTAGACTCGGAAGGAACTTGTTTTGGTGGAACGTGTTTGTTTTAAAAGTTGTTTTAGTCGTGCAACAGGAAACTCAGATTGGACAGATAGTCTAGCTAGCTGTCTGGATTTACTCTGCAGAGATCTGAGAAAAGGTTAACCATAGTCCTCATAAATCGACGGGAGTTTAAAATGCCAACACAAGGGAAGCCCAAGGCAACGGATATCCGGCCTAAATGAGTGAAATGCGGCGGATTTTCCGGCGGCAATGCAGCAATCCCGGAAGTGAAACGTCGTGGATATAGACTACATTTGTATTATTATGCAGTACTTTGTCCTTTCTAGTCTTTATTTACACGTTACCACTAGATGGCAACATATTCAAGGATTATTGCTCCTCCTGATGGCCAAATAGACATTAATATACAGTAAAAGAGCATTGTACCATTTGTTGTTTGACACTGGCTTTTAATTGTGAACATACCAGACTTTAGTCCAAAAACACCCCAGTCTGAAGTTAGACACTCGAGGTGTACCATTTCAAATTGTAAATCTCCTGTGCTTTTGCTCCAGGATGCTGGCTAAAGATGAGCTGATCGCTTTGCTACAGAGGTGTGCGGAGATTCTGCAGCCTGCCAAGTCAAAGAAGATAAAGAGCGCTCTTGTCCAGCTGGAAGACATGCTCGCCAAATTTAAGCAGTTGGACAGTAAGTAGTAAAATGAAGTAGAGCGCCCACATGATGTCATTCTCTTACTTTCCCTGATTTTGCGTTCACCCTGGAATAGTCTCTGTTCTCAAATAATTAGTACTGTACATACTGAATATGCAACACTCCTTAAAATGATCTTGTCTTGTTCTTAAACAGCAGTAGCTGCTGAACCTCCCCCCACTGTGGAAGACAGTATCACCTCTCCACTAAAGCATCTTCAAAAGAAAACGGATCTGGCCCAGCTGCAGAAGGTTTTCATGGTTTTATGAAGAATGTTATCGTCGCAGGACTTCTGTGAGGAGATTCTCCACCTTGCTGATGTGCTTGATCCATATATTGTCTGGTTACGTATTCTAGACGCTGCTGGAGATGAACGAGTCTCGGAGATCCAAGAAACTGAGTCCGTTTGAGGTTCTGCGAAATGAAGCCCTTGAGTTCATTGACAGCTTAGTGAAGTGAGGCATATTACCGTCTTGCTCTGCTGAAAGTGTAACGATTTTATACAAGCATTAAATCACAGAAATTCTTCTTCGGCTAACATCTCTCTCTCTCTCTTTCTTTCTTTCTCCCCCCCCAACACACACACACACACACACACACACCTAGGAGTCACCTGTCTCCCCCAGAGTCTCAGACACTGCATGAAGTCTGCTACTACACTTCTTCCGCCACTGTGAGACGCCACCTCAACGCAACACCTCGCACCTCCATTCAGGCTGCACTCAACAGTCCCTTCTATTATCTTCAGGTACATGTCTTATCAAGTGTCTATCTTAACATGAGGAGTAACTGAAAGCAGCGAAAGTACTCGTGCCTTCATCGGAGCCTCTTCTTCCAGAACGACCGTTTAAAGTCTGATGACGGGACTGTCTCTAATGCTGCACCTGATATCTGCATCGTGTACAAACTCCATCTGGAGTGCGGCAGGCTGATTAACCTTTACGACTGGCTGGAAGTGAGTTTATATACAGAATAATTTGATGTTTGTCTAATAATGTAAATCAATCATTTGATAATTTTGTATATTAATTGAATTCAACTGAATCAACCAACGTCTTTAAGGAAAAACAAAAGATGATAATGGTTTTTATACAGCGTTCCATTTTAACTTCCAATACCGGCAACTTTGCCCTACAAACTTTGATAATTGTTGACGTGATGTTTGTTTTTCATTCTGGAGAAGGCTTCATTGATCCTGAGGATCACCGTGTCGTGTTATTGATCTGAAAATCGGCCCAGAATCGACTCGATACTGACCTGAATAAACCTGTTTGTTTGTTTCCAGGCCTATGCCACTGTGGTTTCCGCTGCTGAGGGTAACGATCCAGATTCTGACAATTTCGGGAAAGTGGATGAGGTCAAACAGTATCCTTCCGTAACTTTATCTACAAACACGTTTTTGCCATCATGCTATACTAGGGCTGAGCGATATGGAGAAACTCTCCTATCACGATATCAATGTATCGATTATATTGCCCAGCTCTATGCTATACCAACATTTTATTACGCACTTAATGTCATAATTGTTTGCTCTAGGGACACATAACACAAGTTAGTTCATACAATATAGTTACGAGGTGATTTTGGCCAGAGTATAATACTCAATTGAGAAATGTTGTTCCTCAGCTTGTTTTCTAGCGCTCGTTTCATCCGAGCTGTGTCGGAGCTCGAATTTCTGGGCTTCATAAAGTCCACCAAGCAGAAGACTGACCATGTGGCTCGACTCACCTGGGGGGGCTGCTGACCGACCACAAAAACAAAAATCATGCACGTCTTTAACATACACCTGTGGCTGCAGTCTCCCTTCATTTACGCCCTTATCGAACTTGACTTGGATTGATATTATGTACTGTATTTATCCCCTCTAATAAAACGTATGGCAGTAGTGTTTGATAATCAGGGTGCCGTACACATTTTATCCTTAGCCGTGCAATGAGCAAAACACATTGTACCTTTTAGAGATAGTATAATATCAGATGCTGAATGTTCAGCAAAACATTACAAGTATCTGAAGTGATAAGATTCTCTAGAAACTTATCTTGGTATGGTTGAGCCAATATGTTCCTATACTGCAGGCACGGCACAAATACAGGTGCATAGTATACAGTGACAACAGGTGTAATTTACTTAACTTGTGTCATTATTACAATAAACGAAGATATAACTACCATAAAAATGAAATGTCTAACATGCATCAAAACAACTTAATTTTTATTGTTTTTTTCCAATAAGCACATTGGTTTCAAAGTAATACCGGCAAAACAAGTCAAAATAAATAAAACACTGGTAGGGAGAACAAAAAAAAAAAAAATCAAATTAGCCCATTTTTAAAAAGCAATGAACATGAACTGCAAACATTCTCTGTTCTGCTGTGTTTCTTCCACTACCTCTCAGATTGACCAGCAAACCTTAAGTAAAACTCTTGCACTGCTTTATCATATTTACATGTAACAAACAAAACAAGTGACTGGAATGCTGGGAATCATTACAAAAGTGAGATAACTGTAGATACACGTACAGCAGGAGGAACATAGGCCACTGGTAGAGATAGGATCCATTCATTTACATAAGGAAGCACCTAGTTGCTTACAACAGAGAGGTAACAAATGACAACAGCTTTATATATAAACCTTTGCCCAAAGACAGAAATATGGCACAGTAAGAAAAGTTTCATTTAAACTAGCTAAACTGAATCTCTTAATGAGGTTTTTCTTCTTCTTTCTTGAGATATCACGTGATAGCTTGCAGCAAGAGAAGGCCGTCTTGCAAAGATTTCTGGGCCACACTCAGGAAACATCTGGAGAAGAGGGAGATGAAACAAAATACAGAAACCAGACTTGTTACTTTAAACGTCAAGAGGCAGAGCAAAAACCAAGATCCAATACTTTGGCACAGAGTATTGCCAGTGAGACAGGAATGTGGAGGAAATAACTCACAGCTTGCAGGTTGCTCCCCGAATCGTCGCATTAACTGATCATGTGTGAACTTCACAAAGGTGTCATATTGTTCTGAAATGTTACAGGACAGGAAATAAGAATTACTATTGTACAACTCAACGTCAAAGCTTTTTGTGCATTTGTCTTTTATGTTATCATTTCCCCAGAGACTTGTCTCTGGTAACTATGGTACTGACCACAAACTTACTAAAATAAATTACTAAAAAGAGTATTTACTTTTTAAATATAAAACATACAAAAAGTAAAAAATAAGTTACAAATAAACAAAGTCGTCAAACAGTTTAGTCTAGATGTTGAGGAAGAAGCAGCGTGATGATGAAGAAGGGTACCTAATGCGTCTGTTAGCATGCGTCTGGCTTTGTGAAGTAAAATTACAACCAAACATTTCCCTGTTAGTCATTATTTTGAGGATTTGTTTACTTTATACACAGTAGGGCTGTGTAATTACTTTGGCTCCTAATTATCACAAAAAGAATTGCAAAAAAAAAACAATTATTTTGCACATTATGTTTTGCAAGTAAACTTATTTTGTTAAATGCATGCAACTTCAATAAATGCAACATCTTTCCAAAAGTTAATGAATAATTTTCGTTTTACAGCTGGTCGGACAAAACACGACTTTGGGTTAGGCAGTTATAATTTTATAGATTTCATTTTGAATTTAGTACTGATCATCTTTCACAATCAAACAAACAACTATACAACCTTTAGGTTTTGGACTGTTGGTTGATTTGTGATGTTCTGAGTCATAACAACTTACTCAATGTGTACCAACCTGCCAGTTTTGAAGTCATGGTCTCCTCATACTCCTCCCGCACCTTCTCTTCCCTTTCTTTCAGCAGGCGTTCACAGATCATTCCAACTTGTCTGAGGGTGAATAATGGCTGTTCTTTTCTAGTAGGAGAAACGCTTCCAGAGGATGTTCCTGTACAGATCAACCAAAAACCTAAGAATCATGGCATGTGTGGTATTTCTGGTTGCCTGAGTACATGTCACAGTAATTCCCGAGCTGTAGCTATATCCTGTAGGCTGTGTGTAACTCAACCAACCTGGCATGCTGGAAACATTCATAGTAGATGACTGGGATGGGGACCCTGGAGAATAGCCGCATTCTGACTGATGGTAGCCTCCATCTAGATGCTTCCTCTTTTGAATGCGTTTGTACTCCTGCTTGATGCTGTTGAGGATTTGTTCTAGTGGGACAAAAGAAAGTTAAAAAAAAAAGACAGAAAGGGGGCTACAAATAGCTGTCACGTTAGAAGTCCACAACTAAGCTTTAACATTAGTAAGCATATTTGTCGTCTGGTTTGTTATAATGTGATTTAACGTGTTGCTAATGCCTCTCAAGCCCCTGGCTAGCCATCAAGCAGGCCAACCGTGCCAACATTAGTAAGGTTAATATTACCTGCTCTAAGCCTTGACGACGATTCCCCAAATGGCGAGGGCTCCATGCTAAGGTACTTCCTAGGGGATGAGGACGATGGGGACACTGGGATACATCTTCTTCTTTTAGGGGACGTAGGACTCATCAGCGGATCGAAATCCATGGTCCTCTTCAGGGTGGCTCCACACGCCATGACTTCAGTTTGTTTAAGGGTGAGGGGGTGCAAAATGCCGAAACAGGACAATAATGAAGCGACAACATGATTTCAGTTAACTGCTAACCATGGCTATTCTTTGACACGAGTTGCTCATTACAGTGTCAATAGTTCTGCTAAAATAAGTTTCCTTCGCTGAAGAATGCATGCTATACATACTGCGCAGCTGAGGCTTTAAATATTTGCTAACAAGCTAACGCTAGCTGTGCTTGCTAGCCAATCATCAAAAAGAAAACAAAGCTAACGTTAGCTTTGGCTACCGTTGGTAGAGCAGTGCGCTCTGGTGTACATTTGAATTAAACTGTCTCTTACCTTTACTGGGGAAAGTTGGTCTCTTCAGCTGCGATCAACAACTCGTGTTGTTCTAAAAGTTGCTTCCCAAAAGTTGAGGTGACGATCCGCCGGCTGTGGGCCAACTGTCTGGGGGCTAGCTGACGCTAACTTAGCTGCTTCTTGTTTTTGATACGGGGCTGTCCATGGATGTCGGCTTCTCCGGTTCATGACGTCACGTGCGAACTGCGCTGCAATGAATTCTGGGCCATGTAGTATAACTAAACAAACTAAAACATAAGGAATGAAAGGTTTATGTTGTCCTAATTATAGCCTACATTTACATCAGAAATTCACGTTTTGAATTTAATTTGGTTACATTATAGCCGCATTATACTATTCGGTAAACTACAACTACATATGTGTGTATGGTCAGTATCAAGCCATGGGGAATAATGAAGACAATGGATTGTTTTAGATTAGCCTATGTCTTTTATTTCCACAGGAGGGCAGTGTTACACAAAACACATACCCTAACAGTTGACTTCGACTTATGATGCAGTAGATACAATCTATATTCTGTACACAAAAATATGTTTATTTCTTAGTAGCTTTTTACTTTAGTTTTTGCTTTTTTGTTGTTGTGAGGAATATTTTCATCGCTTAAGGCCCAAAAGTTCTCAAGTTAAACAATTTAAAAATTCTTCTCTGGTGGAACTGCTTATTATTTACGTCCACATTTAGACAATAGCCTGTGATGAGGGATCAGAAGTAGGGGGGTCACAGGTAATTGCCATTACTTGTACTTATACCTGCACTATATATTTTGCCTACTGTATTGCTGTACATGTTCATACTGTATATATCTTAGCATATTCATACCCTTTACTGTATATTCTTGAAATTGCCACTATACTTTTGTACAATACTCTGCACTTTACTGATTTTTTTGCACTTCTGATTAGATACTAATCCACGCTTCGATGTCTCAGTACTTGTACTCTGTGCAATGACAATAAATGTGGATCTAATCTAATCAAACAATCCAAAACAGTCTGGCCCACAGCAATAAACACACACTCACACTAATAGCCACAGGTGCAGATGTGAGGGTTTGCTGAGATTTTATTGTTTTATAGAGACAAAAAAACACCATATATGTTGAGAAAACTGTGATGAAAATAGACAAATTTCATAGATTTATTGAATGCATGTCCTTGCTTATACACACTGTTATGAGACACAATGGCACAATGGATGCTTCAGAAATACCAAAGAGTAGCTTCTCACAACATTCTGTTAATTCTGTAATTCTTGTATAAGCACATGTGTAATAAGCAGAAATATAACAATCCCAAATTACAGACTCAAGTTCCAAAAGCTGTTCATATTCAAAGTTGCCTCATCATTTTGCTTTGCAAATTACAAGTTTAAAAAAAACAATAAATAAATATTAAACATAAAATCTTACAATATCATGGTCTTACAAAATATAGCTGATTTCAAATCACTAATGGGATGCTGATTTTACTTACAAGCAGTGTGTTGACATTGGAAATTTTACATGAATGTAGACACATTTTCACCTTGCATTACTGCCACAATATTTCTATGATGTGAAAAAGAAAGGAAGTGCCATATTTTCTAACTTAAAGCTGACATCTGTACTTTATGTCCATTCAAACCACAACGGTGACAGATCAGAGGGTTGTGCTTGTAACGGTTGTTGCAGAAAAAACGGGTACGACTATATTGTTTACTGAATGAAATAAGATCAAATTGACTTTGTCAATCAGACTTGTGCAACTTAACAAACTATTTCTCCGAAACAAAGTATAGAGATAATGCACAGTAGAGTCTCCTAGTCACCTAGTCTATATCGGCGACGTTTCATTTACGGGATTGTTCCGGTGCCGCCGGAGGTTCGGCTCCCTCATTTTCTGCCGGATGTCCCTCACCTTCAGCTTTCTTTGTGTTGGCATTATAAACTTCCTCCGAGCTAGAAATGACAATCAAATTATATTTATCTTTTTTTTGAGTAAGATTCTCATCACACACTCAACAGCCATTTTAATTCCAGAGCTCACCTCCTTACATGCACATGTTCCACCAAAACAAGTTCCTTCCCGAGGCTATTTAGCAGAGACATGAAACTGTACCTGTGTATGGCGCTTAGCGCCGATTGTGATTGGTTTAGAGAAATGCCAATAAACTAGAGCATGTTTTCTCTCATCCCGGAATGCTGTGTGTGGACTCGGCAGACCTTCCTCTACAGCGCTGTGGTGGAAGGTCTGGCAATGCGAGACTACACTCCACCATACTGCTGAGTATAATCATTTATAAATAGTACAGATTTCAGCTTAAAAGCAACACAAACTCTTCAGTTCTGTATCTAAGTCATTTTTTGGGGCACATTTCACAGTAACAGAAACCTGCAGTGCACTAGGAGGGTCGGGGCTATTCTACAATAACTTCACAGTTACACCAGAGCAGGGCAGCTTTTTTTTCTTAGACTGGCTCTGCAGTAGAAGTCTCAGTCACTCCAGAAATGGTAACCTGGGCTACTTTTACTCGAGTCTTTCCACAACCGGCGCCATCTTTCCCCGCCCCACCTGCTGTGCCTCTCACACTCCTGCTGTTCCAGTCACTCTCTGCGCTGTTGTCCAGAGGCTGCGTCGTTCCCCGGCACATATGGCAGATGTTGAGGAAGGCCCTGCGCAGGTCCTTGCTCCTCATGGCGTAGATCACAGGGTTCACGGTGGAGTTGAGCAGGGTGAGCATGCTGCAAAAGGCAAACACAGTCTTGATGAAGTCGTTCACCTTCCCAAAGAGGTCGTAAACCATGATAGCTAGAAGTGGGCCCCAGCAGATGATAAGGGCCACCAGGATCAGAACCAGGGTTTTAGCCAGACGGAGGTCCATCCGGGCCTGCTCGGGCCTCACTGTCTGCACTTTGGTCCCCTCTGCAGTGTAGACAATCACACTCCTCTGGGAGCTGCGGCTCAGCATGCGGACAGCATGGTGGTGTGACTTCCAGAGGATGAACATGTAGGCGTAGATGATGAACAGGACCAAGATAGTTGTCATCCCGATCCAGAACATCAAGTACTTCTGGTCGATTAGAGGGAAAATATCCGAGCAGACAGAGTTGAGACGCTTGCAGTTCCACCCCAGCAGCGGCAGCAGTGAGAAGACGATAGAGATGGTCCACATCACACTGAAGGCAATAACCGCTTTAGTCTTTGTGACGATGCGTTTGTACGACATGGGCCTGTGGATGGAGATGTAGCGGTCAATCGCAGTGAGAAACAGACTGCCAACAGAGGCGGTGAAGGAGGCGATGACCCCAGCCAGCTTGAAAAGGAAAATATTGGGGCTGTCCTTCCTGTGGAGGACGTGGAAATCCAGGAAGCTGTAGACAAAAATGATGCTGCCTATCAGATCAGCCACAGCCAGGCTACCTATGAAGTGATAGGAAGGCCGAGATCGAAGTGTCTGGGAGTGTAGGATCACACACAGCACCATGAGGTTTTCCAGCACTGTAAATGTACCCAGGGTGAGTGCCAGGATGGCGACTGCGAGCTGCTGACCGGGTGTCAGAATCATAAAACACTCCATGTTGTCCACAAAGTCCTCCCCACACTGTGCCACCCCTCCGCTGAGAGAGGTGCCATTGCTCAGCAGAAAGTCTGTTACATTTGTGGGGAAAATGGGAGAGAGGCCACTGTAAATGACCTCCTTATTTCCAGGGACTCCGGGAAAGGAGTTACTAATCGAGGCAGAGTGAGGCTCAAAGTGTAATCGGTTCTTGATTAGACTCGAGTCAATGGTGGCGTCGTCGTAGCTGGCGTCGTTTGAGCCAAGATACTGGACACCTGTTGTTAATGTACTCATTGTGGTGCCTGCTATCCTTTGCAAAGCCGACTTCATGGCTGGTTTGTGGCTGTAGAGATGCTCAGTAGAGAGGTATGTGGTCTAACAGCATTACATCCATGCAGAAGGAAATCTATGAAGAAAAAAAAACATTCCCATTAAAGAATGTATTAATTAATTACTAAATTCATCTTATTACATTCAATTCTTAAATTGTTTGAATACACAAAGTAACATTAGTAATTAATATAGCGCAAAATGAATTTGTTGCTGGGAGATTGTTGGGGAATCTGTGTATCAGCCAGCTGACTCCAGAGCAGATGCATCCCAGACAATAGTGGGAAACTGAACAGTTGATGACAAACCTGGCAGCCTCAGGGGAAATCATTGCCTTAAGTATGTAGGACAGACAGGCTGTATTATTAATTAAAGCAGGTCAGCATTAAGCTGTTTTATTTCCTCAATAATCATTGGATTAATTAGGCATCAAGGGAGAAAAAAATAGAGTGCACATATCTGTCCAATTATCCATTTACATTTTGATGCCAGTAATGATGATATTAATTACTAACAGTTACGTTTGCATGAAGGTTTTGGAAAAATACATTGTTTGAAGAGCAGAAACGGTGTTGGCTAACAACTATTACATGACCCGTTGCGAATGCAACAGGCCTATTAAAAATAAAGTCTTTAATGATGTTTCTAAATGCTAATGTATTGAGCAATAACAACAGCGTAAGCACGACTAAATACATTAGAATAACACAGAAATTAAAAACTATCACAATATAAAAATCAATAAAAGCGAAAATAAATAAATAATTTAAAAAAAAATGAAAAACGTACCTTGATTTTCTCGTCAGAAACATATTGGCCATGATGCGAAAAATAAAATAAAAATTGTCACTAAACTGGGAGTAAACCAGTCTGTTGTCTTCACTCTCTTCACCAACAGCAGCTATTCCACAAAAGAACTGGAAGCCAAGGGGAAATTACAATTGTTGTTGTTTTGACGATTTGCCGGGGCTGACTACCTGTTTACTGTTAAAGTCAAATACAGTAAAGGCGGCCAGGCAGCCGGTGGAGAGAGAGTGTGTGTTTGTGGGAGCGGGCGCTGTTAACACTCCTTTTTGTGCGCGTGCTGGTCACGTGGTCTGAGGTGTTTGAGCGCAGTAGGAAGTGTAGTGCATCCCTGAGCATCACACGCGCACACACACACACACACACACACACACACACACACACACACACACACACACACACACACACACACACACACACACACACACACACACACACACACACACACACACATCTATCTATCTATGCAAGAGCAAAGCCGCTGTTGCAGACAAGACATGAAGTCCATCCTTTAACCCATGTGTTTCAGTGTTCAGTGTCCCAATAATAATAATAATAATAATAATAATAATAATAATAATAATAATTTCAATATCTAACGTTTTTCTCTCTTCAAATGCTTGCATGCTTGTTTCTCACCTGATTAAATAGAAATGGAAAACCTTGTCATTGTACAGAATACAAAATTACGAAATTACGAGTGCTAGGGCCTTCTACTGATTAGTGCAATAAAAAAAAGGAAAAACATCCCAAAGACAAAAACAACTTAAGCAAACAAACATCCACAGCCTTAACTAAGGATGTTAGGTTTCTGTATGGGAGGGGCAGGCTCATATGAACTGTTCATGGAGAAAAACAATGTTCTAAACGGTTTCTGTCCTATAGCTAAAGTGTGTTTTAATAATGTTCTGTTCATGTTTTGGGTGTGCATTTATGTTATCTGGGTTTTAGTTATGTATGGTTGATTTAGTGTCCATGTTTATCTACATCCACAGGAAAGGACATCACAGAGCAGAGGCCTGCCTCATAATCACATGCACACATGTACATAAATAACGACCCTGTGGTTTATGTGTTTCTGCAGCACTGTGAAGCTATGTTTTATCTTAGTCTCTGCCGTACCAAACGAACACAGGCCTCTTAAATAGATCCTGTAAGGTAACCTTTGTTGTTACAGGTTATAAGACAGATTTGATGCAGCAGACGAGCTCCATTCAACTACAGACCAACTGGGCTGTTGTCACATTGGATTCAGTCAAGTTAGAAAATCCGAATTATTTGCCATCTCTCCCTTTGTTTCACATTTTGATGAATATATATATATATATATTAATTTTTCAAGAAATGTACAGTATGTTATCCCACACAGACACATTTTTCATGTTTTGGGTCAATTAGACGTCAGTTTCATTTTCTTTCTTTCTTTATAAGGACATCACACATGAATCAACATTTCTGTAAATGTGCCAGTGTCAGCCAGCTGGTTCATTTTCAACTGCTGTCATTTGGTGAGATGTTCTAAAACCCAGAAAGGGACAGACTAAGAAATAAAGTTTAACTCCCTGTTATGAACAAATTATTATATAACTTCAACAACAGAAATAAACTTATTTGGGATTTGGGAGGGGCAGGGTTGTGTAGAAAATATACTGCTGACATCAATCACAGATCTAGAGCATTTAATAGTTAATTGTATTTAACCATGTTTTACAGCTGGGTCTGTGATACCACAAACATAAATAATGCATAATTAATTCTTCGAAAATTAGAAAAAGGAATTTAGTAGACTATAATATGATAAAATAGTATTCTTTTTGTGCTATAAAAGGGAAAAAACTGATTATCTTGCAGAAAATTCAGATTATCCATATTATTCAAATATCACAGCACAACAACAATCCCATTTACCATGCTTACATGTTAATGTATCAGTAAAAATAAGCTAGTAATAGGCTGTGAAACATAATGAGTCATAATATCAGTTTGAAAATAGCCTTTTTGCACAACAAAACGTATTTGCATATCAAAAGTGAAAGCACTGCAAAGTACATTTTGTTGTAGATACTCTTGCATGCCGGACTTTTACCTGTAACACATTTTTTCACATTGTATGCGAATACTTCTTTAATTACTGCTTTGTTAGTTTGTTACAGTGTGATCATGCTGATAGTAAAATAAAAACACCATACAGAATCATCTTTGTGCAATTGTAAAGCCACAGTGCTACTAAACGTCCAGTCTAAATATTCTCCACTATTTATTTATGTACTGCAGTTGGGGGTCACATGCATGAGTCCTTTTCCTGTCCTGCACAGCTGCACAATTATTTCCACTATGCTCTCCCAGCAGAGCTGTCTCCCAAATTACATGTATCTTGTTGTGGAAAATACATGACATTTGGCGATGCAACATTATGGGAAAACAATGAAAGACTGTGCACATGATGCCAGTGCTTCCAGTTTTGGCAGAACAGAAGAGGCAGAAGAATCATCCAACTTATTACTGAACACTTGTTATGCTGTATTTGAAGCAGATTCAAGCAGCTATTGATCACTTAAGGCAGAAAAGCATATCCAATGTGTACAATATATTTTCCGCAGACAGTGTAAGTGAAATATCTTGTTAATGACTGTTGTTTGTGGAATTCACCTATAATTAATTCAGATATATTTAAAGCGACTTCTGTTTTCCTTTTGATCAGGATAAAGTTTGTATGTGGTTTTGGCTTGAAAGCAGCATCTATTATCTCTCAAAGCAGGGGGGGGCGAGGGAATTGCACATCTACATCCATCATAATAATTATCATCAATATTTCAGTGTCATTCCCACTAAAGCATCAGTGAACAAGGGAGAGATTTCAAAGACGAAGCTGTCTGCGATGACAAAAGGCTTCAACACGGCTAACTAACAGCGATTTGTAGAAGTTCAATTTTTCTAAATCCTCTTCCACCATGTTGGCCGTGCAGATATGGGAGGCTGCTGTTGTTTCATGTCCATCTGTCTATGGTGGTGAATATTGCAAGTGATTTACAGTGACTGATTGTTTTGCAGGATTTCTGACAAAAAGCAACATAATGCATCTCATTTAATATTGATCATTTTCCATTTACAGTCAATTGTTGTTGGAGTGGCTACCTACATTATGAAATCATTACTTTCAGTCCACACAGGCTCAAATGCTCCAAAATAGACACATGCAAATGATGCACTTATATGCAATACATGTGAATGAAAGTAAATTTAGCTATTGCACAAGAGTATTCTGAGGGACAAGTTACTAATTTTGTGAAATCAGAGAGCAAGAAGCATTTTACACACAGTATGTCCCCAGATGAGACTCTAAAGCAGGCTGTCTCTGCTGTGTTGTGTCGAGGGGTTGGAAGATGGGAGCGAGTGGGGAGGGAGGAAAAGATGCATAAATAGAGAAGGGGAGGAGGTTGTGAACTAAACACTGTCTCCTAATCTGGCACTTCTATATGCTGTTCCTTACCCAGCCGGAGACACTTCTTACTGTAGCCACGGTTGCACAGCAGAATGAAATCAATTCATCAATTCAAATAACTTCAGCAAAGAGAAAAAGACCCAAATATAATATTTAACAAAGTCAATATTGTTTTGCACGTTTCTCCATCTCGTGCACAGAAGAGTGGTCTGCATCATCGCCTATCATCAGTCATCAGGGGATGATGCAGACAATCATTTCATCAAACAATTATATGTATCAACCTGGCTTTATTAGGCAAATAAAAAGTGTTTATTGATGCATTTTCCCAAAGACCTTTTTTTAAATTAATTGAACAAACGACTCCCCACCCACAAAATGACATCAGAGAAATAAAAAGAGGAGTAAGTAAAGTGTGGGAGTTTCCCATCATGTTTGTCTACTGCATCATATTTTCAGGACAGATCTTCCTGGCAGGGAGCAGCACAGGGAACAGCTTCCTTACAGCACAGCAGAGAAGAGGAAAAAGTTGTGACTTAATGCCTTCTGTGACTGGATTTCTTTTAACTGTCTCTATCAAAACATCAAAAATCCCAGTATAAACAGACTAAATCAATTTAAATTGTCAGTGTAATTCAATGCACTTCTTTTATTTCTGATGAGCAATTAAGCAAGTTTATCAGCTGCAATGCATGAATTTCCGTTTAAGACTGAGACGGATTGTCTTTCTACAGAATAGAAAGACTCACAGCATAACGGTCAGTGGGTAGAATCTCCTTCATGCACCATTTAGTCATGTAAAGACCTTTTTTTATTATCTCAGCGAGACACAGTGGTAATCACAAATATTTAGCAGGTGGTTCAGTGAGTGCTCACTTGTGCAAACACTATGCAAATGAACGCTACAGGCTCAGATGAATTACTCAGGCAGCAGAGCTTCAAATCACAGCTCAGATGATCTGTGTCTCTCAGTGTTATGTCTCATGGTTTTCAGGAGGAAGAGTGATTCGTTACCTACAGTAGTGTAGCCCTGCGGCCTCAAAGGAACCCGCAACCCAGAATAGCAAGAGCCTGATCTGGAATCACCTTGCAGTGCCATTGGCTGATTCAGAGCCAGAGAATAATTCATTTGCCCTACACCCAGCTGTAGAGCTGCAGAGACTGACAATAACCCGGAATGGACCTGACTGCGATGAGACCAACGGTCACCTGTAATCACATCTGTCAGGAGGAAGAAGAGTTGTGAAATTGAATTTATTTTGAGCTGTTCACCTTGTCGTTACTTTTCTACACGTCTTTCTTACTTTCTTACAGCAGTGGTTTCGGAAACAAGCAGTGTTTTTTTTATATATATATATCTTGTTTGCCTATGTTGACATTCGGCAGATAAGGAGCAACATAAGGCAAGGCAAGGCAAGGCAGCTTTATTTATATAGCACATTTCAGCAACAGGGCAATTCAAAGTGCTTTACATAAAAACGATTCAAAATAAAAACAGATAAAATACAAGAATAAAAATTACAGTGCAGTATAAGAAATTAAACATTAAAAAGCAGTTAAAAACAGTTAACAATTATTTAAAGAAAGGCAACATTAAAAAGAAGGTCTTCAGCCATAAGCTGTCATTTGGAGTCATGCTTCTGGCCATTTGATGAGGTCCAATATTTACTCTCCTTTTAGCTCTGATTTGGTCTCCACCACCTCCTGAGGGTATCTTTAGCTGCTCCACTATGTTCACCAACTTGTCTATAACTTTGTATGCTATTTGTTGCTGGGAAGGTTGTCAAGGCTTTATTTACTGAAAACATGTGCCTGCTGCGTCCAAAAATGATGATGTATGAGAGAAGTAAGAGTGAACCAATACAGGAAAGTAGCCAAAACCAAAACTATGAGCTGAAAGATGCTCTGTAGGGCATCTGTATCCAATGTTTATATAAAATATTGACTATAGCTGCTTTTAATCCTTAATAAATTAAGTATTTTAAGTGCCGTATTTGGTTTAATTCTTCAGTATATTGCTGGTGTTGCCATTTGAATGGAGAGATACAATATGGAATGGAACACGAAAGCAGTGGCTTTCTTTATTCACAAAATACTGAATGAGAAAGGTTATAGTAATTACTAAAAAACAACACTGATCCAGCATCAATTAAACAATCAAAGAAAATGTCATTACAGATAAAGATTTATTGTGCAAAAATGGAAAAGATATGGGTTACAGACTTGCTTATAAACTACACTGTTGGAAAATATTTTGAGAAAGTGAAACTTCTATTGAAGTGAGCTATGTGGCAGCGCAGAGTGCAGCACTGTGGCTAGCTATTGCTTATATTTTGCATCATATTCAGGTATCGCAGTTTGAGCTGGATTCCTACTGAGCACGTCCCATGAAAATTATTCATACCCACCACATAGTACTTATCCATTCATCTGTTCACTCCACCATGTTTATTCACCCATTACTGGCAAATGGACCGAGCAAACAATTTCAGAGTGAGCTCAGATCCCAGAGGAAAGGTCTTTCATCACGGAGATACTTTAAGCTTTTATCACAAGGTAAAAAGACTCCACCACAGGTAATAATAAGCTGACATTAAAGAACAAAGAGTTGGAATTGGTTTGAGATTTGCTTTCTTATGTTTCTTGGTCAGTTTGAAGATATAACAAGTTCGTACATTACTTTTATTTAAATCTCGCTCAATGCTTTAACTGCAGTGAGAAGAAGTCACATACAACGAAAAGGTTTGTCACAAAAAACGGTGCAAAATATGCTTTGGTTCTGGTGCATTTGCTTGCATATTGCATGAAAAGCTAAATATTTAAAATGTAGTACACATTGTCAATCAGTCTAAATGTATTTGTGGTAAGCAGTAAAGAGCAGTTTGATTTGGTCTTTCATCATCTTTCTTGATGTATGTTGGCAAGTGTTTTTCCTTATTGCACATGAGGCATTAGTACTGACTGTTGGTCAGATGTGGGTTGTGTGTGAACTCATCAGTGTTTAGCCAAAATTGACTCATGAGAGGAAAAAAAAGCTTCATCGGATAAAACTTTTTCTTCTCAATCTTTTAATATTTGTCATCCTCCCTTGAACTTGCTATTACTGCCTCCCCACTTTCATGCATAAAAGCGTTTCTGGCAAACAGATACATTTATATTTATTGTGCACTCAATTATGAGAAAATCATTTGATCCAATAATCCATTAACATGGCATTCAAACACACTCTGGGCAATACAGGAAAGCTACAGGAGGTTGAATAAAGTCTCAGGGCAACTGTATGCCGAGACCTTTTTAATAAAAGGCTGGGGTCAAAGATGAATATTAGTGGCAGATGACATTTCAACTCCCAATAACATTCAACTGCTTTGACACGACACTGTAGTCTTGTGCAAGTTAAATACATCCAAACCAAGTCTGGAAAGTATCTGGTACGCCGTCACAGAACAACCAGCACTGCAAGAAAGCTTACTGGTGATTAGTTTTTTTCTCATTGTAAAAGCAGTGTGTGACTCATGTGAGGTTAGTGGCCTTTAAACCAGAATTAACTTATAATTTTGGGAAATGTTTTTTTTGTGTTTTTTTTATTTCACAATAATTTCTTGAAGGTAGCAAAATATGATGTTGTACTAATTATAGAGAAAACATAGAGACACATACTTGGGAAATTGATTTTCTTTTACTTATAACTGATTCCAAGTTACATTAAGTCATTTCCAGGAAACTTTCAAGTACATTATTAGGAAATTATCAGGATGTAATGGGCCCTTGTAATAAGCATTTATGCAATTTTGTTGTTGTCCACAAAATCATCAATGTTGACAGATAAACCAGGAGCATTGTGGGGGGGCTCTTGGCTTGACACATTTTTATAGGACTACTTTGAACACAAACCATTGTGTGTTGTTGTGCCTTATTTATTGCAGTGCTGACACATGCAGGACTGTAAGATTGCTTATTGTTTATTATTGTCAATTTGACACATCGTGGTGTATTACAGGGTCACCAGTTGGACTGGTTGGCTGATAATGACCATAGTATGATATCTGTGGACATCAGTAAAGTGTCTGTAAAGAAGCCGGTTTTGTCGGCTAAAGACAGATTTGATTATAATCCTTGTCAGGTAGAGCTCATATCTCCCCCTCCTACAGCGATCACAGCCATCTGGGCTGGAAAATAGATTGATGGCCACAGAGCATAAACAACCCTGCTGGCAGCCAGCCACCAGGCTAAACTTGGCGAACAGAGACGATTCCTTCACTTTATACCTATAACCCTCCCCACTTCTTATCACTTCACAGCTTGCGGCTTAATTGACTTCAGGCTTACACGTATGTGGGCTAAACCTCTAATCATCTGTTATATTACTCACTCAGTCAGCAGTGTATTACAGAACATATCAGTACTGAGTATAAAATAAAGTAATTTCTAACTTTTAGCTATTTACCTTTTCACATTTCTCATCTTGATCTAAGCTGTAATTTGTCTGCAGTGACTTTTGCCTAATGGAATAAATATGTCTATGGGCTACTTTAAAATCTTAGTTTTTCTTTCCTTTCACTGATTAGTTTGTTACTTGCAGCACTATTACTATTTATTTCTCATCCAACCCTCGAGTAATAACAGTGAAGCCCTGCAGTGAACGATTTGTCTGTGACAAGAACATTTATCAATCTTATTTCGGATTTACAAGATGAGAAGATTATAAAAGGTGTACCGTTTCTTTGTAAGTAATTTAGGTGCATCACCATGGCGACACTGCTGCACAAGGTCACCTGGCTTACACCAGTGTGTGTGTGTGTGTGTGTGTGTGTGTGTGTGTTAAACTGTGCAGAGACTCTGAGATGGGACAAAAGAAGTAATCCACAGTTGGTTGTATCATAGTGTATTTGAAAAGCAGTGGATGAATGTGTCGTGTTCAGGTACTGTTATTATTTGGGTCTATCAACGTGTCAGGATTTTTGCACCCTTTTTTTAAACCCTTCAGGCTAGATTGCTTTTTCTTTGCTTATTCAAGATTCAAGATTCAAAAAGCTTTATTGTCTAATACATTACCATGTTAGAAAATGTTCTTTTGATTGAAGGCAGAGTGTGTGTGATGTGTCCCATTGATGTCCATCCATGTCCCATGATGGATGCCAGTACTTTTTTTGAGAGATGCATGAGAGTGACACATCAAATTATTAGGCTTGCCATTGTATCAGTCTGTGTGGCTATTTAAGGTCATGGTGACTCATTGGTTTTAAAAACTTGCTTGCATAGAAATATATCCAAATATTTCAGTGTGAACTTCTTAGGAAAACGGTTATAAATCTTAACATTTATATTGTTCTTCATTTCAGATAACATTTACTATAATCTATATTTTTAAACTAACAATGGATCAAATGACTCTTATAGAAGAATTATCATATAACTCTGCAGTTCACCTTAGCTCTATGGAGCATTTCTTAGCATCTTTCAGCTCATTGTTTAGATTTGTTGGCTTTACGGTTTTGGTTCACTCTCACTGCTGTTAGTGTAATTTATTCCAGTGAAAAATCTCTAAAAACCCCACTGTACACTTCCTTCTCAGCACCAAACAGCAGACTGACACAGTTAGCAACTAGCTGGTAAACATAGCGGAGCATTTAGCAGCTAAAAAGCTAGATATATAAGCTAGAGAAGACCAAAAACAGAGCTAAACGGAGGGTGAATATTGGACTTAAGTCCATCAGGTGGACAAAAAACAAATGGTTTAAAGAAACGTTGAATGTAGCAAACATTATGCAAATAGGAGTAAATAAGGTATTTGTCGAGGATAACAGATTTGATGCTTTAGTGAGTATTTATAGCATCAGCATGGTGTGAAAATGTGAAATTCATTCAAAATAAACCACAGCACCCATGTTCTTTGAAATGAAGGAAAACACAGTGCAACAGTGTGGTTCATAGCTTTTAGACAACATTGGAGCTTTATGGCACAGAAGAATAAGCTAAATCAGGTTTTGGCTACACAGTGAATAGGAGGATCGATTTATTGTTGGTTTAATTGGTCTTTTTTGATGGTAACTGTTGACAATAAGAAAATTGTAAAATATTGCGTATTCTTTAATTTTGTTATACGTCACAAAACATCTTTCTCAAGTATAAATACACTGTCCTGTTGTGTCTGCAGGTTGCTTCAACCTCTTCTCAGAATATGCGTAATGTCAGGAGACGTGTTGTATTAGTTTTGGCTCAGCAGTTTAACCCAGTTTTGGGTTCATGCAGGTTCAACCCTCATCAGTCTCTCTCAAATGCATGTTTGTGGATGAGGTCAAAGGTCATGACCACCAGAGTCAGGAGTTCATTGTTAAGTTTTGATTGATTAATGACCTGTCACGCAACACCACCTGTTCCTACAATGAAATCAGCATTTTATCTATTTCATTTTCTAATGATTCCAAAATTCAGATTCACTGAAGCTTTCTGTGCATTTACCATGTTTGTTTTGCCAAATGGGTATGTGTGTGTGTGTGTGTGTGTGTGTGTGTGTGTGTGTGTGTGTGTGTGTGTGTGTGTGTGTGTGTGTGTGTGTGTGTGTGTGTGTGTGTGCGTGTGTGTGTTTTTTTTTATGTGTGAGAGAGTTAATGTTTGGAGGTCTGTGGCGTCTAAATTATTTCTTTGATGTATGAGCTCTGGGAGCTTGGGACAGATATTACATTATTAAAGCCGCCAGGTTTTGGCTATAATCATGAGAAGAAGTAAATGTATTAGCAGCGATTTGTTTTTCATCTAGTCTTTGAGGTGTCATTACTGTCCAAACAGCCAACTGGTTCTGTTCTAGAAAGCTAACATTGACACTGTTCACAAAGTAAAAGCTAATAAGTATGTCTATCATTTTCATAAAATATAGAGGCATAATAATGCTATCTACAAAGAAAACTTCAAAAGCTTAATTTATTTGAGTTTGTGTTTTGTGCTACTGCTGCTTACATCAACAATGCTTCTATATGTATCAAAACTACATTGTATTCATTCTCAGAGAGTGTTTTTGTATTGGCAAAATACAACAGCCCTGGAAAATAGCCTCAGTGATGTTGAAAAGAGATAAATACAGGGAAGTTGGAAGCAGAGTGGCAGGAGGTTGGATGTAGTGGTTGGATGTGTGTGAAAGCCTCACTGTTTTTCTCTCTTATGTCTTGAAGCTGAAAGCAAACAAGAAGTGTGAGACAGCCTCCTAAAATGCAAAAATGTGGGCAATTATCAAGCCATACAAGGTTGTTCATTCTACAAACAAATACAAGGAACATGATGTTGCTATTCTACAAGCTGTGACTGACTCAGATTGAGAGGTTTAACCTGAGGGTGGGTGAACGTGCTCGGTAAATGTAATAGTGATCTGCCCACATGTTGATATTTCTTGTGTACAAGTTTAAACAATGGCCGTTTGATAGCGCATGAATAACCACAAATAACCTTACTAAATGCCAAGACAATTCTGGCCATGCAGTAGTTGTGTCCTGAACTGAAATCGTCATCTTCAGGCTTTTTTGCTAACAGTATAACATTAGATTTTACCTTTATATTTATCAGGTGCAAATGGAAATTCACAGAAAACATCTCTACATCACCAAATACATGCAGATTCACCTTCTGAGGACCATGAATCATATTCACACAAAGTTTATGGAAATCCGGCCTTAAGTTTTTCAAATATTAGCCATTAACCAAGGTTTTGTTTCGTCAATGGGTCCTCACAGTGAAGCTAAACAAAAGATTAAGAGGTCACTGAAATAATTACAATAATTATAATTAAAATCATTTTCTAGCATTCATGAATATTCATGTGAATCTGACCGGCAGTTGTTAATATATTTTGCTGTACAAATGGACCACTAGATGCTACGGTAATTCTTTGAAAACAATAACATGCAATACTGTTGTAATGAATGTATTTGTATGTCATTTAAGGCAATAACACAAAAAATACCAAGTATTAAATTGCTGATTGTCTACTCACACATACCAACAAAGCATATGCATCACAACAAAAAAGATGGCTGGGGTGCAATATCATTTCCTGACGTTGCACACTTTCATGTTTAATAAGAGAGAAAATGCTATAAAAAAGACACTTGAACCAAGCAGATAATAATAATACCAATAATAATAGAAAAAGACATAAAGAGGAACTATCTGGAAGATAAATGAGCCGAAGCTAAGGGTCTTCACTGGACACATTATTTATTTATTTCTTTTTTTAAATCGAGCTGTTATTATGCTATTTTCTGTTAGGATACTCAACAGACTCCATAACTGACACTGCTTTCCATTTTAATCAGGCTGTGAACGGCGTCCGCGGTGAGATCCCTGTCTTCACATCCTGAATGATGATCGTCTGATTGTTTAAGGCTGAGTCTAGTAATCAAATGGCTGTTGAGTGAGTCTTAGTAAATACTAGTGTAATAATGTAAATTACAGCTGCAGTAACTTACATTTGGATTATTATTGTATTCATCTATATAAGGTAATCTATTGCAAGTTTAGCCATTTATATACTCAGTTTCTAAATACTGACATCATGTTAATTCATATTGTTTGAATCAACAACAGGTTGAGGATAATAGAATTTCTAAGTTGAAACACAATATCACTCAGACACACCGGGCTGTGTTTAATCTCCATCAAACATAATATCAAAACAAATGGAAAAGTCTCATGAGGAGAATGAGCTTGACACTATCTTCTACAAAATCAAATTAGACAAAAGCAATTTCTTGAGCGCACATGATCTCACTCTCAACTATTTGGTGTAATTCATGCGTGCGAAGATGTCACTTTTCAGCTTCAGAAATATGACCTCTGGGCCTGCAGCGTGCATGGAAGCATGATATTATCTTTGTAGAATGAAATTAATCCAACCTTTCAACTGTTATACTTACTTAAATGCAAATCACACCACTGAGGCAAGCAGAGGAGCTTGATCGATGAGATTCAGGCCAAAACGCCAACTGTGTCTCGTCTTACAATGAGTTCAGTCTCAAATATTAATCTTGTGCTTGCCAGTAGGCACTGTGATATTATTATCGGGATCAGCCATTACTGAATATGCTCATATAAAAGAATAGTTCAACATTTTGGAAAAATACACTAGATGAACCATTTATGCCTAGATATTACTACATATCGGGAATGATAGGCTGTCAATCTGTCACGTAACTCTTGGCAAGAAAGTGTATTTCCCAAAATGTCAAATTATTCCTTTAGCCCACTATTTAATATCCAAGATTATCCATACAGGATTTTTTCGAAAACAATAATACACTGCAAGTGTCAAAAGAGGGCTTACATCAATGCTGGTTTCGTTTAACCCTGCAACAGAGGAACCATCGGAAAAACAACAGTGTGTCTGTGTCTATTATAGTACAATAAATCCAGTTGTGTCAGATGGGGTTTCATTTTTTGAATACTTAAGTATCATTCACGCACAACAGGCACAAGAGTCTGAAAGGAATACTAAGCATGTTCATTACTCAGGAGTAGCAACAAATCCAAGAGAGCCATGGCAATCACATTTAGCCGATAAACACAGAGGACAAGGAAGACGAGATCCCGTGGGAGAGCTTCCAATTAACACTCAAGCTTTCTCCCTGACATGATGGCTGGCTCGAGAATGTGAAGAGATGGAAGGACAGGCAGAGAGAGAGAGAGAGACTATTAGAGACAAACACTGATTCATAATTGATCCCTCAGTCCTCTCTGCAAACGTTTGGCCCCCCAGTCATCTGGAATCACCCTAGTCTATGTTTTATTCAAACGGTTTTCTGCTCAGGGCAATTATCAGAGCTGGGAGATCCTCTGAAGAGAAGGAGGTGTTTCTTCCCTCCTCTGAAGCAGAAAACTGAAATTAATCCTGCTCCCTCAAGAACTCACCGAGTGAATTTTGAAGACTATAAATTAAACGTATACAGCGTACCAAGGAGTATCAACCTTCCAAATGCAATACATGTGGGTTGTATGAAAATCAGGCAAAGCTGTGGTCTGTTTTGCACAATCACTTTATCAACTGTTACTGGGTTAAGCTTTTCAACAAGTCTCCTCCTTTTCAACTATAGCTTTCTCTATCAAAAGACCACCCAGCAGAAGAAATCAGGCAGAGTTCAAATCTGCACTTCAGCTCCACTTTGCACACACCCTGCTGAGCGCGTCTCCTCTGTGGTTAGAGGGACTACTCCTACTCTCACTGTTCAACATACTGCCCACAAAGGGTGATGTTATAAGGGCAGACAGCAGCCTTTTCAGCGCCGCCAAACAAAGAAAGGGCACTGCTACGGCAGGACTGCCTCTGAAGCAGCGAGGGCAGCTGTATGGACAGACAGGAAAATACACGACTCAGACTGAAGACAGAGAAAAATGTGTTCTGTTCAAACAGCAATCTAGGTTTTGTATTTCGGTGAGACATTATCACTTTGCACTGTGATGTTTTGCCCTGTGTGGTTAATAAGATGACATCTCTTTCCCCAAATCTCCCGTTCAATTTTTAGCTCCTTTATATTTTTTTGCACAACAATAATGCAAACTAATCACTTCCTGTCCGTTGCAACCCAAGATGAGAAATGTGTCCCTGTCGGTGTGCCAGAGGATTTTTTTTCTAGGGTGTTAGTAACAGCAAATGTGAAATCTTTTTATTAACTGGAAATTACTTGAAGCAGTGATAAACTGTATAATTTTAAGGATTTCAAAGACACTGATGTATATGAAAATGTGGATTATGGCTCTCAGGACTAGACTGAGTAAACCCCGCCCAATCTGCCGGCGATTTGATTTTGCCCTGCAATCTTAAAAGATTGAGATTGGTCTGGTGATAGCCAGACTATCTCAAGACGCCACTGTTTAATAGAATTCACATCCATAAGCCCTGACAGTGTAAAACATAGTTGTTTTTTGGTGGGTTTACATTATTTAGAGAGTAGGCTGAAGCTATGTTCGATCATAAACCATCACAAAAACATGAACAAATGTTGTACAGTGCCATCCCACCCCCACTCCGCCTGAAGATGAGAGACGACTTGATAAACCTGAGGTGTTAATGTATTCTCGCTCAGAGAACACAGAGGCACACTGTGTGCACTGATGTGACATTAATGACAGAAACAGGACTGTCAAGTTACACATGCACCCACACATGCATTCACATTTCTGAGGCCCTCGGGTGATATTTTCCAACTATCAAGCAGCTTCCTGTGCGATATTGAACGTTTACAGGCTAGATTTTCAGGGGACTCCTCTAAGGGTGCAATTTATTTGATAGTGATGCTGACAGGACAGAGCAAGACGACTGACACATTGTCAGTTTCCTTCAGTAAGCTGGAACCTCATGTTTAAAGTCAGGCTCATCAACAAATTGTCAGGGTTCATATTTGTCAGGTTGGAAAAAAAATAAACTGGTATAGTTGAGGCTATTATGGAAGCTGATTTATGCCAGAAAAGAAATGTTGACAAAATAGTCATTACAAATATTAAAATGTTAATGGTGTATCAACATTTTGAATTACTAAGTGAGATAAAAAGTCAAAATTGTAATATATCCATTTCATATAACATGAAACAGTCTGCCAAAATTAATGGAACTATAAAAAATGAAATACATAAAAATGCGGCATGGTTTGCAAAATGGTTAGCTGTGATGTAAATGATATGTGAATTTGTAGTAAATTGGCTACAGAAGTAGTTTCCTACCCGGGTTTTGTGAGCCCCACTAGGGCTGCAAAATTAATCAGAGGGGTCGCCAGAGGATTAACAGAGCATAAACAAAAACAAAACAAACTTCTGCTATATGACCTAAATTATCTTTATTTTTTCAGACTTTCTTTCAGGGTTTTGGCATTTTTTTTGTAAATGACTTTTTTTTTTAAAAATAAAGAAAACAACCAGTGATGAAAAGTTGCAAGAATGTTCTGCTTTATTTTAAAGGGTTAGACACATTTACTACGAGGTTAAAGCTCACTTGGGTATTGTTCCATCTTTATATGGTTTTACACCCGACCACAATTTTGGGCAATTGGTTAATTTATTCAAAGCATAAGGGACCCAGAAGAGCTTATTCTGCCGCTTTGACAACCTTCAAAAAAATCTTTAGTGTCCCTTAAAAACACAGTCAGTTCAAACCGCCTGTATTCTGTCTTGAACAAACTGTTTTGGACTATTTTATGGGCAATGGCAAAGTAATCTATAGTAAACAAAAGATTGGCTTGGTACAATATTGAATTGGTGGTTGTTATGCCATGATGACCAATATCAGACCATCAATACTATTATTAAAACTAAAGATTAAAACTGTTGCAGTACAAATGAACCATATGCATATGTCACCCGGGTCTCAAACCAATTTCGTCAGTCAAAATTATTTCTTATGATTTTTATTGTTATCATGACTAACTTTTATTTTTACTGGTAAGTATGGGCGTCCATAGATTGAGGCTGGAGTAGAGGCACACACACATTATGTTGACCACACTCTGTGCTGTGAACACAGACACACAAACACACACCCTAGCAACGTCCATCCATCGTCGTCCACTTATCTGGGGTCGGGTCGCGGGGGCAGCAGCTCCAGCTGGGGACCCCAAACTTCCCTTTCCTGAGCCACATTAACCAGTTCTGACTGGGGGATCCCGAGGCGTTCCCAGGCCGGGGTGGAGATATAGTCCGTCCACCTAGTCCTGGGTCTTCCCATGGCCTTCTCCCAGCTGGACGTACATTGAACACCTCCCTAGGGAGGCGCCCAAAACCACCTCAACTGGCTCCTTTTTTTTTCTTTCAGATTATTTTTTGGGGCTCTTCCCTTTATTACATAGAGACAGTGGATAGGCATGAAAGGGGGAGAGAGATGGTGGATGACACGCAGCAAAGGGCAGCAGGTTCGGATTTGAACCCGCGCCGCTGCACTCAGCCAACATGGGCCGAACGCCAGCCACCCTCCTGAGGAAACCCATTTTGGCCGTTTGTACCCTGGCACTAGCAACGTTGTTTGTTTTATCTCCAGACATGTGCTGTCATCAGGAGCACATCATTTCATTGTGGCTGTCAAACCAGCCTTCCTTTAGGGCATCATGCTGTTGTGACGCCTGCATGCGGATATCACAACTCATTCATCACTCCAGCTGGGTGTGATGACTAGTAACCCAAAATATCTACGCTGCTTGGAATATTTGGCGTTTGTTAATGTATGTATCATGTGGAGGTTTTAATTTTTGCATTACTCAGTGGATAAAATCACTTTTACTTCTGCCTTTAGGGCAGTTTTTTTTTTCCTCCTCTGAGCTGATGTGGGTTTTATCAGCAGCACCTCTATTACATCATCCAACTTTCAATGTGATGTGCTATTTGAAACAATTATCTTATATATTAAAACCATTTTAAACCAACTTTCATTCAAAAAAATCCAAGTTTTGTGGAAGCACTGGCTGATACATCATGTGAAATTTAACACATGTCCACAGGCAAATCGCTCAATAAGACAATGGAGTGACACATGGATGCCTCCCTTCGATGTCACTTAATTGATACACAATGGAGAATGTCGTGTCACCGGTGGGGCGTAAAGTGAGCTGACAGACAGGCCATGTCAGATGTCAGCTTGCTGAGCGCTGTTCGACAAGTCTCCTCCTGTGACTGACAACCGCCCCCAATTAACCTCCAACTCAAATACAGACAGAAAACACATACAAGTACACCTGCTCTCTCTCTCTCTCTCTCTCTCTCACACACACACACACACACACACACACACACACACACACACACACACACACACACACACGCTGGGTGCGTGACAGCTGTGGAGCTTCGTCTTTATTCATTCGGCGCTAATTGACCTTGTTTTACAGAGCTCTCAGTTCATCCTCAGCAAGGGGAAAGCATTGTTTGCTTGCTGCATGTGTACAGTCATCTGAGTAGCTAAAGGCAATACATACATGAATAAATAAATGAAATACGCTCAAGAAAATTGTCAAGGTTTTTCTATTCATTCTCAATGCATTCAAATGTTCAAGGTAAAACGTGAAACGCAGCAGAATACTGATTTTTTTTTTTCAGAAGCATTTGCGGAAGCAGCCTTCTACCAAAGTATGTCACTCTGGGTCCCTCTAGTGTGGTAACAGACAGATGGGAGGATTTTAGTCCCAGCATCTATTTACTCTCATTTAATACAGCACAGCACATAGGCCTGATAGATGGTGTGATTTATTATGTACATGTAACACACAGTGTAGAAGCATCATATGTACACATGACTAATATTTCTGCATTATCTTCACAATACTGCATTAAAGAGGAAGAAGGCAGCGTTGCATTGATGGAAGATTTACAAAAGCAAAGGACAAGGATTTTTTTTGTATAAGTCACAAAATGTAAAGTGAAGCATTACAGTACCAATCTCATATTCCGTTTGATCTTAAATATATTACCTGGTGTCCCTTTTAGTTCAATTAAAGTAAAAGGCAGGAGCACAGTAGCAGATCACTAGAATCAGCAGGTAGTAGAAATACCACATAAGGTGTTGTTATAAAACCAACAATATACAAGGAAAATGTGGAAGAAATGACAAAATAACACATTTTGAATGTTTGAATGTTGACATTTGAAAGCATGAAAAGGAGCAACGCATGAAAGGAGCTGTAGCCCAACACACTCTGTTTACAGATGCTAAGCAATGACCTACACACTTAGGCAAATGTGTACTGTACAACTAATTGCAGCCCTGCAATAAAGTTCATATAGGATAGTATTTAGCCTGCCTTCATTCATATAAATGGGGTAGACAGTTCATTTTTGAGAAATACTTGTTCTTTATTACTTACAAGTATTTTTTATCCATGTACTATCTATCTATCTATCTATCTATCTATCTATCTATCTATCTATCTATCTATCTATCTATCTATCTATCTATGTATCTATCTATCTATCTATCTATCTATCTATCTATCTATCTATCTATCTATCTATCTATCTATCTATCTATCTATCTATCTATGTATCTATCTATCTATCTATCTAAGCACCACTTTTACCTGCTGCAACATCAGGGATGCTTACACCTATTGCATTAAAGTAATTAAATATTTATGTTTGCATAATGAGCTTTTCTACTTTTGGTAATTTAAGTATATTTGGATGCTGATACTTAGCCTGTACTTTTACTTGAGTAAGTTTTGAAATGCAGTACTTTTACTTGTAATAAGAGTATTTTTACACTGTGGTATTACTTGTACTTAAATAAATTTGATCTGAACTACTTTTACCACTGATTGCAGGACTGTTAGATTTCTTAGTTTTAGCTAGGTGTAGGCCTACCTAATAAACTGTTAACTAAGTGTATGTCCATAGGTGTATGTCGAACTATGCAAAGCAAATTTAAAAACATAAAACTAGTGCCGGTTCCGCCCATTCGCATATGGTCCGAATGGTGCCAAATTTCAGATGAACAGCAGATTAATTTTGCCAATAGATTTTCGTAAAACACCAAAGTGACAGGCAGAGTGAACTATATTTTCCAAAGCAGAATCACGAGTGCGCAAGGTTATTGATTTGTGAGCGGCTGACTCCCCCTCAGTAGGCTAAACGGTGAGCTCGGTTAACACTCTGGACTTTCCGGTCACATGGAGAAACGACAGCAGATGAAAGATGCCCTTCAGCGGTGCATAGACAGACATAAAGACGAGCTGCACAGTTTGAGTCTGGACATTTGGAGCCGACCTGAACTTGCCGGAAACGAGACACACGCGCACGACAGGCTGGTCCGCTTTTTTTCTCGGGACCAGACATGGACGGTAGAAAGTCACTACAAATTACCGACCGCATTCCGGGCCAGCTGGGGTGCGGTCGGTGGCGGGGAGGAGGAGCAGCCGGGGCTGAACGTGGGGTTCCTGTGCGAGTACGACGCGCTTCCGGGCATCGGGCACGCGTGCGGGCATAACCTGATTGCAGAGGTGGGAGCTGCCGCTGCTCTGGGGCTGAAAGCTGCTTTAGAGAACCAGACTGAACTCCCTGAACCAGTGAAGGTAACCAGGGAACTGTAGGTTTAAGAAAAAAACAGCCAGACGTCAAACTTTGTCCTCAGTCAACTCCTTCACAAAATGTGACTCAGTTTCTTCAACAGACAGCAGCCAGAAGAAACATTTAAGATACATTAGCCTATAGACCATAATATTAGAAACTATTTCATACATTTATTTTTATTACATAGATAACCTGATAATAACAAGTTGTGTGGATGCATCTTGGCTACAAGAGGTTTTCTAATATGAAGATTGTATTAGTTTATACCTTTTTTTTTTTTTAAATATTTGTCAACATCCCCAGTTCCCACTTCCAATAATTAACCGAGACTGAGAGACCGTAAAACTCTTTCTTTAGTCTAAGCTAAATCTAGTAAGTGGCCCTTGAGTCAAAATCACTGTAGAGTGAACTTCCACCTCTGAGCTGAAAACGGTTGACTTTTTTGACCAGTCGGCTGACTGACACACATGAGCTGATGTGATGATGTCAAACGACTGAATTAAACACTTTTTTTACCAGATAACAGTTCTGGGAACTCCTGCGGAGGAGGATATAGGAGGCAAAATTCAATTGATTAAGGCAGGAGCCTTCGCTGACATCGACCTCGTCTTCATGGCTCACCCAGCTCAGCAAGATGCTTCTTTCCTGCCCTGTGTCGCAATTGTTGAGTAAGTTCCTGTTCAGAGAATTTATAAATTCACAACTTGTCCTGTGTCCTCTAACCGCTGCATATTTCAGATAACCCTTAACACGCTACATTGATGTTACACAGGGTGTCAGTGAAGTACCATGGGAAGGCATCTCATGCTTCTGCATACCCTTGGGAGGGAGTGAATGCCCTGGATGCTGCTGTGCTGGCTTACAACAATCTCTCTGCACTCAGACAGCAACTCAAACCAGAGTGGAGGCTTCACGGTAAGGAACAGGCAGAAACTGTGATCAGCTGACCTTCAAAGTTCATTCAAAACAATCTCTCATGGATGAGAGGTCCCTAATGCACATGGAATATTTAAACACCTACAGTTCCATGACAACCAAGCAGCATTCATCTGCTGACACACTCATTGAAGGAGAATAGCAACCAGAGGGTACGGGGTGCGAACTACAGGAGAGCGAGGGGGAGCTTGGCTCCTGTTTATAAGACATGAGCTCCCCCTGAAAACATGATTTAGGAAATATTGGGGGTTTGCTAAAATATTGACAATGCTATTTTTGCCACAGTTTCTATTTTTTTGTATCTTCATCATCATGGATCCTGCGTATAATATGGCTATTATTCAGGCATGAGGGTGATTCATCACTTATTTGTTCTAATTAAGATACTGGCATGCATGCTATTCTTGCCACCACCATTGCGTGGAGGCATAATATCAAAAATGTCTCCACAAACTCACTAACTCAAAAATCAGAAAACTTTCTTAAGGTGTGTGGAGGTTTGATGTGGTCGTCAACTGATTGGTATATATCAGATGTGCTGACATTAAGCAAGTAGGCCTACATGGCGGGACATCGAAAATAACGGCCTCCCCACACGTAAAACAAAGTGAGCATCCCTGAAAGCCATGGTACAGTTCGCAAACTGAGAGGGTATCAATGTCAGGCAATCTTTCCAAGTATCTGTAACATATTTTCATCTGGTTTTTCAAATGTAGAGGGATGTTTTATCTCTAATGGAAATCAGAAATAACACAATTGAACCCAAATTGTTCTTGTTATGGATGCATTCCTTCTTATCCTCCATTGTGTCCATTTTCTCCAATACAGGCATCATCAAACATGGAGGGGAGAAGCCCAACATTATCCCTGCCTACACTGAGTTAGAGTTTTATCTGCGCACGCCGCTGGTTAAGGATCTTTGTGACCTGAAGGCCAAAGCTGAGGCTTGCTTCAGGGCAGCTGCTGTTGCCACCGGCTGCCAAGTAAGCTTACCTAAAAGTGTTTTCTTCCATTCGCTTCCCTCTGGCCCAGATGTAAGAAAAGACCATGTATGTTGATATAGCTGAGAAACGCAATGTTGGAGTTACCTCTGCTGTTATACAACATGCCCTTTTCCACATATTCCTGTAATTATGCTCTGAGTGTTATTCTACTGTTACATAATTAACCGTTAACTCCAGGCTGCTTTTCTCTTGCGTCTGCACTTGCTTAAGGCAGATTTAACACATCACAGAGCATGAATTGGGCTCCATATTCTGTTGATATATGATAGTAATCTTTATTTTTGTACCAGAGATTTTATGAATGACTGTATACTTGTGTTTCCTTCAGGTGGAGATAATCTACGCAACCGATGGCTATGATAGCATTCTGCCAAATGCCACACTGGCAAACCTGTATGAAAATAATGGAAAAGCTTTGGGGATTCAGTTTCCAGAGCAGCCAGGCAACTTCTCTGGTATGTGAAAATAAAAAAAGAAATCATAGAAATAGACATAATTATCTCTTACTGTCCCTGGTTTGTGCAGAAGAAATGTAAAGAAGTGTATCAGCAGAACAGCAATCTAGTGTTTTTCCCACAGATTGTCATTTTTGTTGTTCACTAAATCAACAATGATTGTTATCACAGAGTATTTATAATTATCTGGCAGGTTCTACAGACTTTGGGAACGTATCATTCATAGTCCCCGGTATCCATCCTTTCTTCTACATCTGCACCGACGCGTTTAATCACACTGAGGAATACACCGAAGCAGCAGGTATGGCAGCTCGGTGTCTATTGGGAGCACATGTTGTTTCTCGTGATGAATTTGAATTGCACTACGATCAGACGATTTCAGCCATCATTATCTTTCCAGGTCACTCGGCTGTTTAGTTTCTATTTGCTTAGATGCTTTATTTTCCTCCTCTACTCTTTTCCTTGTGCCAGGAGCTGAAAATGCCCAGTTGTACACCCTGAGGACAGCCAAAGCCCTGGCTATGACAGCTGTGGATGTAGTGTGCTGCCCTGTTCTGCTGAGGCAAGTGAGAGAGGACTTTAGACTGGCCAAACTGAAACAGGAGAAATGATTAGAAAGCAGTGATCCAGCCTTGACAGCTCATAAATACAATGACTTTAATAATAAATATAGGACATGGGCTTTAAAGGTATAGTGGAGGATTTTCTTTTTCCGGGTGGATCATCAAAACTATTGGTCCTCCTAGTTGTCACTCATTCTGGGATATGTTTACGTAAGGCCGTCGTACGTGCCGTGACAGGTCAGCGAGCAGACGGCCACAGCCTCCGACCATAGACAGTATATAAAAGCCTCCGACCGCTACCTCCCCGCTCTTGGCGATAGCTTGTTTGTTGGCCTGTAGCATGCTAAAGTTAGCTATAGAGATGCTTGTCGTAAATAGATTGCCACTTACCGGTGGCGAGTCTGACATAGTGGAAAAAGTGCAAATCTTCTTTTGCAAAGTAGGCTTGTAGAGCCATGCCGACAGCAACTTGTAAACAACGTGTGCACGAGGAGAACTAGGCTCGTGCATGCTCTCTCGTGCACACGTTTAATAGGCGTTCCCTCTCGGGAGCAGGTAGGGTGTTGCGCATGTGCATTTTTTCAAAAAGTGGAGAGGGCGGTTCTTTTCCAAAATTCGGGAAAATCCTCCATTATACCTTTAACTCAAGAGCACATATTGGCTAACAGCAATTCCAACAGTTTGTATGGTTACCGTTGAAGGATAGAGCTTTCACCACTTTCATTAGGTTGGACGAGCTCATTCCCACTAGACTAGAACTGGTGTTCTCAACTGGTGCTCGCCGAGGTTCAATAGCAACATGGGAACCTGTTTTTCAGGTTGTGTGGTGCCAGGAACTGGAAGAAGTTACCTGTGCACATTGAAATGATGAAAAAAGTAAATAATTAACACCACAATTTTAAATAGAAGGCTTATGAGAAACTAAGAAGTGTACGTTTAACATCCTAGTTATCATTTTATGTATTTTTTTTCATATAGTTTTTAGCCTTGGTAAAGTCTAGTGGTTGGTTGGTCCACCACTTTGGTCCAGACTGAAAATCTTTAACAACTATTGGATGGATTAAGATGACATTTTCTACAAACTTTCAGTTTATACGATATTCACATTATGAGACCTACTGGTGATCCTGGTAGACTTTTGAGGTTAAAGATTTTGGTTTTTACAACTATTGGATCTATTTTTTTTCAATACTTTGGTTTATGACCAAATACCTGCAAAACTTTACTTGCATCATCCTTAGCTGTAGTTTGCATTTAGTGCTAATTAACAAATGTCAGCACGCTAAACTAAGATGTGTTAGCATTTAGCACCGCTGTGCCTAAGCACAGTCTCACATTGCTAGCGTTGCTGCCGACTTAGTTTTGTTTTTAGATGTTTGTCCATCCGTCATCGTCCGGTTATCCGGGGACGGGTCGCGAGATGTTTGTATTGAAATTATTTTATTAATGATGATATCTGGGCATAATTTCACCAGCACACAGGTTAATTCAAAACCTTGGCTTCCCTTGAGTGGTCACAGATGTGGTGGCAAATCAGGTTCTGGACATCTCTTTTATGCTTTATCATTTTCATGTCTTTCTTCTGCAGTGATGACTTTGTTCAAGTTTTTTGCAAGATTATGGTGCACAAAGCTTGAATTGTCAACTTGTCCTTTGGGACGTTACTAGGCTAAAAAGAAAAGTTAAAAAAGAAACATTCCTCAACATAATCCACAGTTTTGCCTGTAAGAAATCAGAAAATTGGCTTAATGATATATATCTATATCTTTTTACGTCACATGTGAACAGTCAATGGTATTACAGATTATGCAGTTTATATGATTTGGTATGAAAGCTCATCAGCAATCAGGCCTGTGCTATAGAGAGAAGAGAGACCTGGCAGCTGGTGGCAATCCAATGTCTAATAACTGTGAAAGCTTATCCTCCAGCACTGTTTAAATATACTGTATAAGAGAGCAGGAAAATAGGATTATAGGAACAATTTGGGACCGTGACTTTTGAGGTCGTTTCAGCAGATTTTAATTGATGTCTGCAGAAGTAATATTCAGAAAAAAAGCAATATTCAGCCATGCATCTCAATCCATTTACATTTCTACATGCTAAATGTGTTACATGGAGATTTAAAATGTACAGTATTGTGGTTGTGTTGTCCAGCACCTAAATTCTGCTCAAGTAATGTTCACATTTTCATAAAACAAAACATTAAACATTTTTCCCATATTTGATATCTGTATGTTTGGTCATTTAATTGTAATAAACCACCAAAATATATATATTTTTTTATCAACAAATTAAACTAGCAACTAACGGGTCACAGTGAATCTCAAAGCCTCACAACACCAAACAGAGGAGATGAGCTTAAGTTGTATAAAAAAGAAAAAAAGAAGAAATAAAAACATTTAAAAAAAAAGTCAATACCATAATCAGTATTTGGGATTTACTAAACATATATTTTTACATTTGTGATTTTAATAGAATGCATTATTTTGCCTTTATACCATAACTTTATCAAATCACACAAATGCAACACAGTAAGTAGCTTGACAGCAAAATAATTGCATTGAAACAAAGATTACAAGAAATGTAACACAGACTGAATCATAATAACATGCTTTAAGAATAATCAGATTAGCAGGTTTTTAAAGAAATAGTTTCACATTTTGGAAAATGGCACTAATTAGTTTTCTCAGCCAAGAGTCAGACAAGATTGATACCACTCTTATGTCTGTACAGCTAGGAGACAGTTAGCTTAGCTTAGCACAATGACTGAAAATAGAGAAACAGCTAGCCTGGCTAAGCTAACTATCTCCTTGCTGTAGCTTCATATTTACTGTAGGCTACAGACATGAGAGTGGTATAAATCTTTTAACTAACTTTCCACCAAAATGCAAATAGGCCAAACTATTCCTTAAAGTATTTTAGTTTGCCATTGATTGTCAAGTCAAGAAATTTGTTTTCAATGTCTGTTCAATGTTTTCATTTCACATTTTTTTGGTTTTTAAAATGTGGTCAAAGAGTCACTGCATCAAGAACTGAAATGTCGCCAAGTTAAAATGCACAGGTCCATGTTTGTGCGTCTCACTGTGCAGTAAGTCCTGAGGTGACAATATCCAAATGTCTTTCCATCACCTGCACTGATAGTTACAACATGAAGCCACGTAGATTTGATAGAGTGAAAAAAAACAGCGATGACTGTCCTGTGTATCAGTAGCTCATTTATAAACTCTTCTGTTTTAAGGGGCTGGGTCGAGAAGGCAATGGTCACCAATCTGTTAATGGTCCCCATGCATCTTAAGTGCAGTTTCTGGGTCTGAAAAGCATGAAATGCAATGATATTTTCCTGCTCCTCTACAAATGAGCCAAGCTCCTGGAGTCTGATCATTAACGACTCTCACAAGAATCTACTTCTGCATCCCTGGTTACGAGTAGATGGACCAATAGATGATGTTAAAGAGGATGTACGCTCCAGGAAACACAACCCTTGAGTACTTGTCTATGGCGTGGGTGTCTATCCAAATGTTCACATAGCCTCTGGATGGCTTCACCTGGCCTGCAATCTGCGGGTCATTCAATGACACCTGGGCCAACATTCGATCCTGGCGACCGCCGTTCTCTGGCATCCCATAATTCCCTGTGTTGTTTATATCCATGGACCCGTAGCCAGTGATCTGGGGGTCGATCATCATCTCGTCAGGGTTGCCAATGCCGCATGTACACGGCAGCTAGAGAGGTAAAAAGGAAGCTTTTGAAATCTGTCTATTGTAAACGTTACTTTCTGTAAAGTCATTAGCTAAAGCAAGAATATAAATACATCAGTTTGTTAAATGTTTATAATTTTTCTGCACTTTCTGGTCCTTTAAATAACTTTGGCATGAAACATTTATAGAAGGATGTTTGTGCTGGAAATGTTCCTCGGGGTACATGGCTCCATATGCTGCAGCAGTTGGCAGATAAAGAATAGCGATATAGTACACAAGCTGTAGTCCCAGAATTTGCCATTGCCCCGAGAGCAGCTTAAAGTGAGTACATTTAAAAAAAGATTTATCTGTCACATAAATCAAAGTATTTATTCATGTTTCTACCAGTTTAGAAATATTTTAATGTGTAAAATGTTTTAATATAAAATCAGGTCAACCTTGTCCTGTGTTGACTTCGATAGAGCTATCAACATGTCTGTTTCACTACAGCCGTCTGCTTTCTTGCTTTTAATATTTCATATCTGCAGCTAATACAGGATGCAACTTATATTTTATCAGTAGACCATTTTATATTTAGGAAATTCAAATCAGGATGAGAGAGCTTTAAAATCATATAAGCTTTATGGTGTTCCACCCGTGGGACACTCTTGCTATGTATAACTTATAAGTACTGATCACTTAGACTCTCATATGTTTGGTCGGGGTGGTCATGTTTAAAAAGAACGTCCTCAAGAAAAAGACGAGGCTCTCTGCACACTAAAATTTCATGCTTCCAAGAAGAATAACCCAGGTACAATACACGGCAGAATATACAACTAAAACCTTAAACATATGGTGTGGGGTGGGTGTTAAAGGGTTAAACCACAACTACAAGAACGGTAAGGATATGTCCTCTGCACAGATTCAAAGCTATGTGGCTAGGGTTCAATTTAGGGGAAAAACAAGAAGAAAATATTTGTAGCACAGTTAAACTGTCTTAATAATAATTTATGAAAACATTAGCAAAGCATTTGCTTCCTCATTTCTACTTGCACAAAAAAAGGAAGAGAATGAGCTGGTCACACATTCATTACTTGCAATCTGTATGAAAAGATGTGATTTAATCACTCAATAAGAATCAATCTGTTTTTACTGTTACAATTAAGCTTGGCACTGTTGCACTCAAACTCAGGAGAAAATAGGACATCATTACTTTCAGGGTTTCAGTGCTATAATATATTTTTATATATTTTATATATTTATATACAGTATATTTAATATAGTGTTTAATGCTTAGGCACACTGTTTCTGTGTGCATACAACTAAATAAGTAAACCAGAGAGATTATTACACTGGTTTGGTAATGTTAAACTGTCCATGTGAACACGTTAAAAGATCAACATTTCATAGGTTAGGTGTAGATGTTTTTAACTGCAGGCAATGAACAACCACAGAGGAAAGTCACATAAAATAACACTTACTCTCTCCCTTAGTTTCCTCTCTTTCCTCTCCTGTACGGTGGAGAGGTAGTTGACTGCCGCGTACTCTATCACCGAGAGGAAGACAAAGACAAAACTGACCCAGAGGTAAATGTCCACTGCCTTGATGTAGGAGACCCGCGGCATGGAGGCGTTGACCCCGGTGATGATGGTGGACATGGTCAGCACTGTGGTGATGCCTGGAGTAAAACACGCAAACAGTTTAGTCACATCAGAGCGCATGTGTATCACAGGGCTGGGAAGGTACAACTGTTAAATACTAAATATCATAGTAAGGGTTGTACAGGAGACATTTTTCATTTTGTGTTGCCATAATATATATTTCTATTTGTTTACTGTATTTGTTTTTTAACAGTATTTTGTGAATCACTGTAGGAATGTTCTGTAATTGCTCTCCCACCTCCACAGGATGGTCAGAGGTCAGTCTCAGCTGCAGAACAAAAAAACAAATATGACTGACGTATTAAAGAATTTCCTCTATACACTTCAGCAGGGCAAATTTTTCCTTCCATCAGCGCCATAATCAAGAACTTATGTTGTAATAGCGGACTCCCTACTCACTATTTCTGCCATCTGTTCCCAACCTGCCGGTCGGGACCCCTGAAAGGGTCACAGGAAAAATATAAGGGGTCATAAGATGTTTAAAAGATAGCAAATGGGAAAAAACAGACCAGACTGCTATGGATTTTTTTCCTGTGATTTATCACGGAATGGTTTTCCTCTTCAGTCCTATAAGATATGTTCAAAAGCTACAACCAGGGATGGGAAATCACTCATTTAACATCTCACAGCTCATAGACAACCTGTGGCAAGGTGCTGCAAGTTGAATGAAACGTTGTGGATATAAAGTAGACTACCTTTGGACAGACCCAGACTAGTTGTTTCCTCATGTTCCTCTTTATGCAAAGCTAAGCTAACTGCCTTCTGGCCAGCTACTGTACAGTACATATTTACTGTGTACTGACATGAGTGTGGTATCAGACATGAGTGTGGTATCGATCTTCTCGAACTCTCGGCAAGAAAACAAATATATTTCCCAAAAATGTGGGTCACAAAAAGGGGTTGAGAACCACTGCACTATGTTACTCTGCTTTTTTAGAAAAACTCCCATTTCTCAAACAATTTTTTTGTAGAGCTAGGTTTCTTTGCTAAGGCCATGCCCTGTAAAGGAAACTCTATCCTACCTAGTGGCACCCTGGCAGGGACGGCCCTGCGGTCAATCCAGAAGGACACCCAGGACAGCATGACCATCAGAGTAGCAGGGAAGTAGGTCTGCAGCAGGAAGAAGAAGATGTGGCGCCGCAGGGTGAAGTGGATGTACAAACGATTGTACCAGCCTGGGGAGAAGAAATACCATCATTAAATTGTCATGTGTTACCGGCCGACACCGCACAAACACTCAAAGCAGAGGTTCCCAGCTATTGTGGCAGGGAGAGATAAGATGCAAAAACCCTTTTTTGTGCTTCAGGTTGCTCTTGAGAGCTAGAAAGTGGAATGTGGTTATAAGACGGCTGCAGGACTGTCACATTAGCTTTCCAGCAGCCCGAGAGTGGTTGGCAGTAGTTTGATTCATTTTGTTACACTGTAAGGATTAAATATGAGTACATTCTTCTTGGTGTAACATTCAAAGGACATGTAAGGAAGACTCAGTATAATTTAGTCGGGAAAAGGCTTAAAATGAGACTCATTGAAGTCGCACGATACACACACTTGTACCATTTGCATAATCAGTTCAGTTTACTGTTGGACGTGCTTGTGTTGTGGATTAGAGTACCTGTGCTGCTGTAGAAAGCCAGCTTGGTGGTGGTGTGAAATTTCTGGATGAGGAACTGGGACAGAGATATTCTCTCGTCCGTGTTCAGGGATTCGTTGCCTTTCTTCCAGTACAACATCAGGTCGTCGTCTGTGTACGCATCTGGAGGGGGAAGAGGTAAAGTGAGCACATCTGTAATGACAGATTTACTAAGAGCAATGGTGGATGTTGGTCTGAACAAAATGGGTGCAGATTTAACAAGACAAGACTGCAATTCTAAAGCACCACCAGCCCTCCCTAGAGACTGCAATATTCATTACACCGTCTGATTTTGAGTCTTCACTATCAGAGGAGCTAAGGGGATGCTAGAGGCATGGCATGATGTTTCTGAGATTTCATAAGATATCTGGCGAGCAAACTTGACATTTGGGCCTGAGGAGAGCGCAAATGTAGTGTCAAAAATGGAAATGAAAGAGAGTGTGAATGTGTTTAGTAAATGTTAGTGAAGAAGAAAGGTCAGAGAGGTTGGACTAGGAAACAGGATTATGTAAGCCGATTTCACGGAAATCCAGATGACTTTTTTCAGATACTGGGCCATGGGTCAAAAGGAAACTTTGACCTGATGGTGGTGCTTATTAGATGTTAGCAGTGGAAAAAAAAGTGATTGTTTTGCTGAAATATTTGTTCATATTTTTTGATAAATCCACTCACAGCTCTCGATCTCCAGCGAGCAGGTTTGGGTGTCCAGAGGGAAGCGGCTGAGGTCCATGTTGCACATGGCAGTGACAGTGACTCTGCAGAGAAAAACAGCAGTAGAAGCTCTTTTTTTTTAGTATTATAAAAAAGAAGCCACTCAATCTCCTAGTGTGAGTTTTTGGCTTAAGTTAAGGCTCCTGTCTATGTGTTTACCTGAGACTGTAGAGGACGTTGCCGTCAGGGTAAACCCTCAGCATGACGTTATCGGTTGTGGTGTCGTGGATAAAAGAGCGCTTGGAGTGGACGAAGAACATGTCAGGAACCCAAATCTTTTTCACCAGGCGACTGTCAAAGGTCATGCTCTGGTTGTTGGTGCTCGGGAACGACAGCCGCTCATCCTTCCAGTAGTGACGCAGGTACAATGTCATGGTAAAGTCCTACAGGAAGAAAAGAAACTTGTACTTAGATGCTTTACATTTGTAAAAGTACCAATACAACAATGTAAAAAAATACTTAAAGTAAAAGTCCTGCATTCAAAATGTTGTCTAAATAAAAGTGTTATCAGCTTCATGTACTGAAAGAATCCAAGTAAAAGTAGTGGCTATGTATCTACTTTGTATACAGTTAGGTTGTTTAGGTTCCCAACCTAGGGGTGGGGACCCTCCAAAGGGCCTCAAGATAAATCTGAAGGGTTGTGAGCTGATTAATGAGAGGAAAGTAGAAAAAAATACAGTTCTGAGACCTTTGTCTCATCTCTGTTTTTGTGAAATATTAGATCATTTGAAACCATCTAAGACATTTGGTGAACTATCTTATAGACATCTGAGTAGGTAAGTAGGAACCACTGGCTTAATCTTTAGCAATACATTGTGATTTTTAAATCTTATATTTTTAATGTAAAATCTTACAAATCTTAACTTACTCTAGCTGTCAGATAAATAACGTGAAGTAAAAAGTATATTTCCCTATGATATGTAGTGGAGTAGTAGAAGTTGAATACGTCCTGACTTACCATATCCACCTCGGAGATGGTGTCCAGACTTTCAACCTGAACATCCACTCCAACAGGAATTGGAGGACCTGAAAGAAACTCATGTTAGAATAAATGCATAACACATGCAGAGTTGTTATTTTCCTGCATAGAAGCTTGTTGAGCTCCTCCTGATTTTGGATGTGACAGTGGGTTAAACAGTCAAGGTGACCATAACAGAGACTGACTGAACCTTTAGTTTTGAAAAAGAAATTTTCTTTCCAAAAAAAGAACAATAAATCCCACAATTATAGAGCAACTGCTGGAGCCACAACTGTGTCGGTCTGGCTGGGATTTTACTTTTGACCTATTTCAGTCTTTCTTTCTCTGCATCATCCTCAAATAGTACACAAATACAATTAGGTCACAAAAATGGAGTCAAAGTTGATGCAGCAGTGGATGAAATCCGGCTCTCTCTTCAGCAGCTAAAGGTTTCGGCGAGGCGCAATTAGTGTGTTTTCAACAGCAGATTGTCGTGTGATTAAAAGTAGTCATGGTCTGACATAAAAAAAAGAAAACGACCTTTAAAGCCTAATGGCTTCGTAGTTAAATACAGCTCTTGTGTTTGTGGTTATTTGCCTTAAATGACGAATAAAAAGATAAACAAACAAAAAAGACAGCTAAAAGGATTATAAATATATATTTCATTACTTTCATTTAGTAAAACAAAAGCCTGTGTGCCTTTCTGACATGAAATCTAATATATGGTAATGATGCAAAAGACGTGTATTAGCACTCATGTGATGCACAGAAGCGAGCTGCAGTTGGAAACTCCGGCACAGCTTGCATGGATGGTGTCATCTCCAAGAGCTTAATGCTTATAGTACAGTTTAACCCAAACCAATGACTACTGCACACATCTTATCCAGCTGAGCGTGCCGCCTCTCCAGCATGCACCCAGCATGTCTGAGCTATACCAATAAAACCTGTTTATTTAAAAGCACTTAAATCTGAAGTAACATTCATTTTCTGACCTCCAAATGCTGGCCTCATGGTGAAATCATGGTCTTCTATTCTCAGGAGTTGCTCAGATTTTGTCATCAAAGATTTTGTCATGTCTGGACTTCGTTTGTAAATTGGGCTGTAAGAAAGAAAAGAAAAAGAAATGTGTTGTTTTAATGTCCAAATTAATTAGCCAAAGAATCAATATTACTTTGAAAATGTAAATTAAAGATTTTGAAAACTCACCTTCCAGATTTTTGACCTCCACCCCCTTCCATTGTGGTCTCTCTTCGCGTCCTGATTGATTTACAAGAGTAATACATAAATAAATACATAAATGTGGCAGCAGCACAACATTAAAGACAATGTTTATTATTTTCTAATGAAGTTTAATAGTCTAAAAGATTATTAGAGCAATGTAGTGAGAAAATAATCGGCAGATTAATCAATGATTAAAGTAATCATTGGCTGGAGAGAAATTATTATGTCTAAAGCCTACATGGTGTTAGAGTAGGGGCGATAATTACGCCTTGTTTTGTTTTGAGGCTTCTCACTTCCTAAGAAGATGTAGTACATCCGGTTACATAACACATTTTATCCACACATCGCACAAAGGGCAAAAGAGCATTTCCTCATCAGGAAGCTCTTCTCTGGGGTCGCTTTTAAGACGGCTGCCTCTGTATTCTTGTCTTTTAGGCAGCCTTTTCAGGCCAGAAACAGAGAGAGAGAGGTAGGGGAATTTTTTTCTCCAAAAACCCTAAAATGGATTATTAGAGTAGAGCATGCTGTGACAGACAGGGACAAATCCCTGTGACAACCACAGACATGCATCAAGGAAATACCACAGAGGAAGAGAGAGAGAGAGAGAGAGAGTGTGTGTGTGTGTGTGTGTGTGTGTGTGTGGGGGGGGGGGGGGGGGTATAAGGGTACTGCAAGAATACAGAAATAAATGCAATATGAAACGGTGAGAAGAGGGTTTTACTGGCGAGCTGCAGAGCTCTGATGGGCAATGGGTGCTACTCGTCTGTGTCCATCCAGCAGCTGGTTCCTAATCCTCTTGGCAGAAGTGCCTCTCCAATCCCCCTCTCTGCCTGCCTACACCACACAGTAGACTGCCACTCTGCACACTGTTGCCATGGACCTGCATGCATGCATCGCTGCAGGGGTTGCATCAGGGTTAATGGGCCAGATTCCTGCACGGGTTATTCTGGACACATTAATTTACAGTATGCAATTTAAGACTTGTTTTAAACATAAATCATTGGCATATAGATGGTGGGATGTAACTACAGTAAGTGCATTTACTACTACAAGTACTGCTCTTAAGTACAATTTTGAGGTACTTTTAGTTAAGTTACTTGAGTATTTCCATTTTGTGCTCCTTTATACTTTTTACTCCACTACATTTATTTGACAATCACTAGTTTTCAGATTAAGATTATTAATACAAAACATAAATTGTTTAATAAATTATAATGTATTATTAATAATTAAGCTACCTGGCAGTTTATACAAATATCAATATTATCCCCACATTTCATTATAAATTAATTTAATTTCTACGGTATTAAAAATATATATATGGTAAAATAAATGTCAACAAATCAAATTCTGGTGTTAACTACTTTTTGACTAAATATGTAGCTAGGTACAGCAGTATACACTTGTGTTACTGTGGGGTGCTTTGAATTTAGATGAGTTACTTTTACAGTTGGTATGCTTTAGATCAAATGTGCTCAAAGTGCGGCCTGTGGGCCAATGACGGCCCTCAGAAACATGTTGTCCAAATCCCTAACGTGACATGAAATGCATGTATTATGTTTCAATCATCTGTGTTTCAGTTCAATAGTTTCCCTTTTAATAGCCTGTATTTAATACACTACTCGGCTACTGCGTCAAACTTCACCCCTCTAACAAGCGTTTGCATGGAGACCAGTGGCACCTTGTTGCAGGAATTACATCCTATCATCAATGCTAGTGCTGTTTAGCTAAAGTTAGCAAGTTAGCAATTTTGGTGGACAATTCGGCAGTTTAATTTGGAAGTGAGATGGAAAAGCCAACACGGAAAAAAATGCTGTATGGCCGAGGAGAAAAGAAAAGAAAAGTTTCAGGAAAAAGGCATCAACTCTTTTAACGCTACTTCATCTAACCTCCGGGGACAGATAAAGTGATCTACCTTCTGCAGACAGCTCAAAGAATTTATTGTTAAACACATTATGAGATTAAGTTCATAGATGACGAGCACAACTGTAAGGTTGAACAGTTTCAACAAAGCTTATCTGTCCACCAGTCAGTCATTACAAATCTTGTGAAAAGTAGTGAAACTGTAACACAGGCAAGTGGTAGCATCTGACAGAATTGCTACAAGTAGTAAGCCGTTCAGTGATGGAGATATACCTTATGTTCTGAACCTGTGAGGCCCTCAATCATATGCTGGCTCCCCATTAAAACTTAGAGAACCCCTGCTGTAGATGTATATGTGGTGTGAAAAAAGCTAGACGGAAATCAGAAAGAAAGAAGCAGAATGATTCTGATCAAAATGTATTTTTCTGTCCCAATAATCATCTAGCTCATACTCAAAACTATCCTTTAAACCTCATGAGGGTTTTCTCCTCAGATGTTTTCTTGTGTGGGACTCTGCTTTCCTACACTTATCCCCCTCTGTGCTTGCTTCCTCAAGGCAGCGAGTGCAAAGAAAATGTAAGTAATATAGTGAAAACTCCCACAACACACGCCAGCAGCATCCAGCCGCTTCTGCAATTTCACGCTTAAAGAGAGGAGTGGAGTGATGAGAAACAGGGAGAAGAAAGGATCGACTTCGACGGTATATGAGAGTGTACCCTCGCTTCTGGAAGAGCAATGAGAGATTGAAATTTGATTTGTATTCTCAGACTTTGTGTGGTAGCAGAGAGAAGACATGATGTGAGATGACTTTTAACTAGTTGGTGAACAAAACACTGCTGTTTAGAGATTACGACGCAGCTTTTGCAGCCACTTGTGCTTTCTTGCCTTTTGAAGATTTTCCACGCATGACAACGATTGTGCTCTTATGCTTAATGATCATCTTAATCACCTTAGGGCTGAGATGATCACTTTAAATGACTGTAATTTCACGGGGCATTGTTCAGCTTTAAAAAGGACAGCTTGAACTGTTTAACACATATTCAATAAAATCAGATTTGCCCTGTCATTCGCTCTGACAGTTTGTCATAATGTGCATAAGAACCAGCAGGTATGTAATATCAAACACATTTATGCCACTCAAATGGAGGAGAATCTTAATAGCAACATCTCCTCTGATCTATAAATAACAGCTACACCATGAAAAGTGATACTGTATCCAAAGGCAGAGGGATTATATGATTTGACAGGGCTTGTTGAATATATTAATGCAAATCATTCAACGCTGATAGCATTATGAGGCGACCACGCTGTACTTTGCCTGCTTGGGAAAAATGTATCATCTTCCCCAGAGATGAATGCAAAGACAGTTTCTTACTTGAGGACCTCAGTTAAGCTCTTTGCTGATTTTTTTGGACAGAACATTTGCATTTTTCTTTTTATTTACTGTATATCAGTTAAAGGCAAATATCCTCATGTTGCTCTCAGCACGTGTTCAGAGCCATCTAGAGGTGTTGACTTAGCTGACCATTTTGGCAACAGAATGCCAAACATTTGCTGGTTCCGTCTTCTCAAATGTCAAGATTTGCTGCTTTTCGTTGTCTTTTCTTGTTGTTTTTTTGACTGTTGGTTGTATAAAGCACGACATTTGAAGACATCAACTTTAGCAAAATGTGATGGACATTTTCCACAATTTTCTGACATTAAATCATAAAAACTAAAATCAGTAGATTCATAGATAATGAATGTAATTAGTTGCCGTCCCAGTGAGTTAGTTCTCTGTTCACAGACATGTTCATGACAGCTGTTCAAAGCCAACTGAGGGTGTTATTTAAATTAATTCTGACAATTTTACTGTGCATGTAAACATTCATCTTTTGAAATACCTTACAGCTGTTGCTTTAAAGTGTAACCGACTCACTGAAATAATGATCAAATTTGCATTTCTAATATGCGTCAAAGACTAAGATGCTTTTTGCCTGTTTTGTTGTGTAAAAGCAAAAACAATTCCACTGCAGATATGCAGGCTGCACCTCCACATACTGTTCCCTGCACTTAACAGCAATGATCAGACATCTGATATTCTTATTAGACCTGAACAGATTAGTCAATTGACAGAGAAATGTATCTGTAATTATTTTGATGATCATTTTTTTTAAACAAAAATGGCAAATCTTTACAAGTCCTGCTTCTTAAATGTGAATATATGCTGCTTTTCTTAGTCTTATATGGCAGTAAACTGAATATATTTGGGTTATTTTGCTGAGTATTTAAAAAAAAAACTTTAAACGAATACAACATTATTCTTAATATGTCACATACACAGTGCAATGTAGTGAAATGTAATTACTGCATTTAACCCATCCTAAGTATTAGGAACAGTGAACAGCTATACATACAGCATCCGGGGAGCAACTTGGGGTTCAGGGTCTTGCTCAGGGACACTTTGACTTTGATGTGGCCAGAGAAGCCTGGGATCGGACCGCCAATCGTGTGGTTGAGGGGTGATCACTCTACCTCCCAGTCACAAGCCATAAGCATTGAGCTTTCTAAATACCACTTTCTTCACAGAAGATCAATATCATAAAGTGTTTTCATGCCACATTATGTGCCCCCCTAATTTAACTGAATCATTAAAATAATGATTATCAACATCAAGTTCATCAGCATTTCTAATGTCAGACAAAAAAGACGAAGATGCTAATAGATGGTTTTGTAGTGTAACTGTTACATTCCTTCCACCACGGGTATGTGAGACCCTACACATAGTGCTCCCTGCACTTAACAGCACAGATAAAACTAATAAACAAACAAACACAAATCTTTCTATTTGAATCCCTTCCTACGTCGAAGCCAGTTCAATCAATAATATGTAGAATTGAAGGAACGATTGCCAGATCTAGTTCAGTCCCCGACTAAAACATCTAATCCATTGAACGTGTTGACGAGGCAGCAATTAGCCTAAATAATCACCTGGAAATGACATTGGCTACAACTGCTGCCAGTGGGGAAAACAGTCATTAACCGGCCTGCAGCAGTTGTGGGGCAAAAGAACACAGCATTCCCTTGTAGTGCATAAATAGATGTGGGGATTTAGGTCTCCCTCTCTCTCTCTCTCTCTCTCTCTCTCTCCGCTCTCCAATCTGCTGTCTGAATAAGTCTGTTTTCAGAGGCGGAGGGAGCAGCACAGGTGACCCAGGAAACACTGGACAACATTGTGTAAACCTCAAAAAACATCGATAAGAACATCATGAAGCCGATAAAAACATGCAATCCAGTGTTAGTCTTTGACACATCTGTGACTCCTTTGACATTACCTGCTCTGTTTGTAGGTCTCCAGCTTGTGACCCCTCGACTGGGCCAACCTCCCAGCTGCTCCTGCGAGCCAAACACAGAAGAGCACAAGAACAGCATCCACCTGCATGGTTCACATTCCCCAGAGGACGGACCTCTCCTGTCAGTCAGAATCTACTCCCCTCAAGGATTCGGAGCACTCTGCCTTGCTGAGACATTCCCTTCTCCAGCGCCGGAGCCGACAAGAGGGAGGAAAAACAGGAACAGCAGCATCAGCTACACTGAGCTATTCTATGGCCTGAGTGGAAAACATCCTACGGTGCTTAATCTCCACAGTGGGAAAAGCAATTTTGACTAAACCCATAAATCCTTGAGCGTCAGATGGTACAGATTTGATCCCTGCAGCGGCGGATGTGCCTGCTCTCTGTGCTCTGCTGTGCTCAGATATCCTGCACCCTGATGTGCTCTACTCCACTTTGCACCGCCCAGAAACACCAATTCTCACAATGATGCGGTGCGCTCAGTTGTAAGGTCAACGGTTTAGAGATGCAGACTCACAGAGGCTGAGAGGAAGCTCTGTGTCTGATGTGAAAGGCTTCTCAGCTCCTTCTGTTGTGGGAGTCTCATGTCTGGCATGTCAAAATTCTCTACCAAAAGAAAACAAAATATCTGCATTTCTGCTCGTTGGTGTTTGCAGGATTTCAGTTTTGTTTAATGTAAACCTGGATAGTGGATGTAGGGTTTTATGATTGCAGAGTTGTTTTCTTGCTGTCCGCTGTGTCTACTGTTTTTCCTCAGATACTCAGATTTGGGAATATTTTTGGAGGCTCCAAAAAAATAATTATACAGGTTACTGTGTTGGCAAATCCATCAGAAATAAGGCCAACAGATTTTTTTTAAACAAGACCTAATTAAGCAACTGACTTTGTAATATTCACAGTATCTTTCAACGATTATTTGGTCCTCTGTTTTACCAGATGATGGAGAAAAAATACAGGACTACATACATTTAGTCTTATAATCCCCCATTTATCAATCTGCTTCAAACAATATATAAATAAAATAAATTAAATATATATCAGAGGATAAATAATAGGTGATTTTGTTTGTTTAGCGATGCATTAGAGGCTGCACCACTAATTTGTCTGTCAAGACGTGTCCGTCTGAATAAGCCAATCAAAAAATGTCTCAGCACTGACATCACCGGACATGTGTCCCTTTTTTTTAGCAGCCTGAACAGTTGGATTATAAGATCATGAATGTGGGTTAGCTCCATGGACGTCAATCTGAAAATTGGTGTAAGTATGTTGTAGTATGTTAAGCATTTTTTTTTTTTGTGGATCCTTCTTTACAGTTGTCCTGCTGACTGAGTGAAAGTAACAATTGCACAACATACAATGTCCTCTTTCTTATAACATTTATGATTTAAACACTCATCTTTGAGTTGTTGTACTGAATAACAGTGAGCCTAGTAGTGGTGTCCAAATATAATTTGAGATTTACATAGAGGTTGAATTTGAAATTGAATAAGGAATGAATGAATGAATGAAAAGCATGACATACAACAGAATTCAACTCACTTAAAATCATTTACATATTATTACTACATTGCATGAACATGTGTTTGATTTACTAAGTCAGACGGGTGTAGTCTTTTGTACTTGTGACCACAATCAGCTTTGATGTAGCATCACAGCTTTACAGGGTGAGTGGAAAAACATGTTGTCACCACTAGTTGGCAGCGAAAACCCAGATTATTAGACTATAGCAGTTACTCTTTGCATGATATCAATATTCAGCCAATATTTATTTTTCAACATAAACATGCGACAAACAGAAACGTCTGCACACAGTGACTTCTGCAGAAAATATCATTTAATGCTAAATTACTTATTATTAGCATTTACATTATTTAATGGTAAGTACATTTCCTGCAGAAGACAGTGTGCAGTTTGTCTTATAGCACGCGTGCATGACATTTCATAGAATACGAAGTGGAGTGCCTATCTTTACATTCATTAACATTGTCACTACCTGATGTGAGTCGAATGCAGATGTGAGTTGCGCATGCTCAGATTTTAACAGTTTACGGCATAACGCCAAGGCATCCGGATCCAGCTGCAAGCAATTAGCTATCTATGATTGTTTAATTGCTAACGTTAGCTCAAAACGCCATTCAAGTGACAGCCTTTGTTGTGTTTGATTGCTAACTTGTAGCCAGCAGTGAACAAACTTCGTTATGTATCTATTACAGAAGTCTCTCGTTAGCAGGTTCTTGTAAGCTACTTCAGCCTGTAATCTAGAACTGACATCAGGGATCATGCCGTGAAAATGTGATGCCTTACGCTAAATAATAAATGACTGCTATGTAATGTACCTATCTCATTATTCTGTGGCTAAACAGATCTGCGTGAAATCTGGTCTAGCCTGTGTGGGGCTGTCGCAAAATGACGCATGCGCAACTCACATCTGCACTCAACCATCGGGTAGTGACAAACATGAACAAACATTTTTGATAGGGATCCCTTAAAGCAACACTAGAGAACTTTTCCCGCTTCGGTCCCCCTACAGGTTGGAAGCGGAATTGTCCATTACATTACATTATGCAAGTTTGCCAGATTGGGTAGCGGATCTGTAGTTCAAATGAACTGGACAATGCAATGTAATGGACAATTCCGCTTCCAACCTGTAGGGGGACCGAAAAGTTCTCTAGTGTTGCTTTAAATTTTGGTTTTTAGCAATTGTAACTAAGATACAATGAATGGCACATTTAAAAAAATTAACTTTTCAGCGCTCCCTGGAGGCTGTTTCTGCTTGGAACATACAGTATCTTCTGCACTACATTAAAGCCCACATATAAACCAATTCCAATATATCTGGGATATGGTCAAATAAGCCAACTATAATGGCCATGGATATATATATATATATATATATATATATATATATATATATATATATTTATATTTATATATATATATATATATATATATATATATATATATATATAAATATATATATATATAACAAAACAAAAATCATGATGTCCCTTGCTACAGCAACAGTTCAGTTCTCGCCAACACCTGGCACTTGGCACACATGTGACATCGGGTTTATATCTGAACATCAAAAGTAGATCATCACCTAAGGACTCTTACCTCATCTACCTTTTTGACCTGATTGACTTGAGTTGGCCCACATACAGTAGAATCAGACCAGCAGCTACTCATCAACATGAGCTCTTGTGCTGTTTGTTACTTCTGTATCCTTACTTTGACATACTATGTACTATAGCTTTGAGTGTGGGATGTGAGTGCATATACTACAGCTAGTTTTAACAAAAAGGCACGAGTTTGACCTGAGCTAGCGCTTCACTAATGTTTCTAGCATAGACTGTAGTCTATGGTTTATATGTAGAACTACGTCACGCTCTGACGTTACCCAATAAACGGTAGACATTTAAAAAGTGAATATGTTGCCCTGAATTTAGTCTGTCAGAAAGACAGATGCAGTCTGTTCTCGTGCTGTACATTGTCCACAGAAACTCCAACAAATCACATACTTAAGTGCTAAATTCCAGCAGATGGCCAGGGTTGAACCGACAACCTTTTAATCCCAGTGAGCGAGGCGGGATTTGCGCCTGACAGGCTAACATCAGGGTAAAATCCGCTTCATTATTGATGCACTGAAGTGATTGGCTCGCGCAGTACTGGCGGGGCGAAGTAAAGTTTACTGATAGCTAAAGCAAAAAGATGTTTACTAAAATCTTTACTATGTAGCGCTATTTGATGAGACATTGAACACGATCGGTTACGTAAATGACAGCGAGGACATCAATGGACCAGAAAAGACGTCTATCAGTGAAAATGACGTGAAAAGGATTGATTTGTTCATTTATGATTTGGCAATTACCGCGCGCTGCGTTGTTATTTACTCCCAGCTGTATGTTATGTTAGCTAACATAGCTAGCTGCCCATCAGTGCTAAATCAAGATGAGCTCTTCACGGGAGATAAAACGTAAGTTTCACTTTCACTTGCTTTCTGATTTGTTTTAATTGTTTACACTGGTAAAGGGTGATGTGTAAAAACATAATGTTTGATTACTCTGCAGAGCTGCAGAAAGCAAAGAGCAAAGTGCAGAACAGCAACAACTTAAGAGAGGAAGCAAACATCTGCAATCAGCTAGGAGAGCTGCTGTCCAGAAATGGTAAGTGGGTCATATGGCGACCATCGGGGTTGAAAGCATTAACGTGGTCCAACTGCACTAACTTACATCTCGTAGCTGGTCACACTATTGAAATTACTGTCGAATATGTAATTAATAGGAATCTGTGCAGAAGCACTTGTCTTATACAAGATAGGGATAAGGACGTGGCATATACAGACGTACATAAGGACACAGATTAGAAGTTGTTAAACAATAGATAGTGATCATCCAGATTATACAGAGTAACTCATCATTTTGTGAAATACAACGATGTGATTTCAACAGACGAGACTTGCAAACTCAGCCTGTGTGCATTTACATACTATACATTAATTTATTCACAATGACTTCACATAATAAGGACCATGCTGGTGAGTTTGAAGTAGTTTTCAATCAGCAACTTTGAGCCTCTGCATACATTTGAAGGTTCACAGTCCTACACACACCGCTGTGTTCTTGTTCTGCTGCTGCCTCCTTATTGATTCAACCCTCAGTTTGGAGTTACTAGTTGTTCGGTCTCTGCACTTAACACAAAAAAACCCCATGTAATTGTTTCCAGTAATGTAAAGTGTGGTTTCTGGATTACTGCATATTCTAAATCTACTCATCCATCCTCCTTCCTATTTTTCGTGTATGTCAGGTGATTATGCGGCCGCCATTACGGAACACCAGCAGGAGTTGTCTCTCTCTGAGGTTCTAAACGATGTGATTGGACGAGCTGTGGCCCATCGTAAGATAGGCGAGTGCTACGCAGAGATGGGAAACATTGACGTTGCGTTGAAAGTAAGTAAATTGGTCTGCTTTATTAAAAATGGCTGCATTGCAAGCTTTTGTGGTCATTAAACAAATTCTTTAAAATCTTTACATCAGTACTATGATGATACAAATGTAGGGGAGAAAAATGTAAGGGTGTTTTTGTGTATTTTTTTCTTCTTCAGCACCAGCGATGTCACCTGGACCTGGCTCGCTCTGTCAGAGATCATGCTGAGGAGCAAAGGGCGCTGGCCACTATTGGTCGAACCTACCTATTCCGTTATGAATCAGACCAATCGAGGAACAGTTTGGAGCAAGCAGAGGATGTCTTCATGAAGAGCCTGGCCATTGTGGATGACCGTCTAGAAGGTCTGCTATGTGCTTGTTTGCTTCCTCAAGAATTTTATGGAGCATATTTAATTACCTAGTGCCTGTACTTTCTGTATTATTTGTTTGTTCTTACATTTTACATTGTTCTTACCTCCAGGGACTGTGCCAGTGCGAGAGATTAGTGAGATGAAGGCACGTCTCTTCCTCAATCTTGGTCTGGTCTGTGATCATCTGGGGGAGCCCAAACGTTGCAGCGAGTTTATCCGACGAAGTGTCTTTATTGCAGAGTGAGATTATCCTGAATTATACTTTATTATAATATAAAAACTCAGTTAGGAAGATGGGAAATTTTCAGGAATCCTTTCTACAGTCTTACTGTTAACTGGCTGTGTAACAATAGGGACTTGCAGTAAGTGTCTATAAAAAGATTATCATAAAGTATTGTTAATTGTGCTTTCTCCATTCTCATCCTGTAAAGGAAGAGTCAGCTGCTGGAGGATCTCTACCGTGCAAACTTTAACCTGGGCAACATCTACTTCCGTCACGGTCAACTGTCTAATGCCGTGCGCTGCCTTGAACAGGCCAAAGAGTGTGCGAGGAAGATCAAAGACAAGTTCAGTGAGAGCGAGTGCTTTCACTGCATTGGCAAGGTAGGACCTCATTCTAGAGAAAGCCATAGCAAACAAAAGTCCAATTGCATTCTACCAACTGACCCATTTTTGGTTACTGTGGCTGTACATTTTGTAATTAGTCCGTCTCCATGGCATATATCCACAGGTGCAGCTGTCTCTGGGTGATTTCGTAGCAGCTAGACGATCTCTGAAGAAAGCCGTTTTACTGGGTTCCCAGCAGCCACTGGACAGGCAGGCAGTGAAGAAAGTTTTCAAATATGGTGAAAGAGCAAGTTTGTTTTATCCACTCAGTCTTGTTGCTTATTTGTATTTAGTTACAATTATTTTGTTCACCAAGATAGCTGAGCTGTTGGTGTGATTTGTTTGAATTGTACAGCGGACCAGGGCTGTAAATTGGAGGAAGAGTTGGGGGAGGATCAGGGCAAAAGACTCAGCTCCCATCAGGCCGTGGGGCTGGCAGAGCAGATGGGGGACCTTTACTGCAAGGTTGGCTGCTACAGCAAAGCTCTGGATGCATATCTAGCTCAGGTAAAGAGTTTTTACGATTACTGTAGCACCCAATATTCACTGCCTTTTTGCTCCTCTCCAATCTGAGTGTATCACATAAAAGAATGAATTGTTTTAAGCTCTGTTGTCTATGTGGTGCAGCTAAAGGGCGCTGAGGCGTTGGGAAAGCCTGCCAGGGAGCTGGCTGTCATCCACGTGTCCCTGGCTGCGACCTACACAGACCTGAGACAGCACAGCAAGGCAGTGGAGCACTACAGACAGGAGCTGGCTTTACGACAGGGCAGCTCAACTGAGGTATACATGCACTACATGGATCTTCACCCAGCATTGTCTTTCATTTAAAAGAAATCATCATCATATTGACATTATTTGGGTTTTATTATAGGTAAATCATGTATGTCATATACATTATGATGATCATATTGATATCATTTGGGTTTTATTTTAGGTAAATCATGTATGTCATATACTTTTATAATGGTTTAAGTTTATCAAAAAATCACCAGCTGATCACCTGTAAGATTTTGGAAGATGAGCTGCCTAGTATTTGATTGCTAGTCTTAGTTTGGATTGTCAAACTGTCCAACATAATTTACAATATTATAACTATAAATCTTGCATCTAATTGAATCACTTGAATGTGTCCTATATCAGGAGTGTAGCACTTGGCTGAACATCGCAACAGCTCAGGAGGAGAGCGGCTGTGCCTTGGAGGATATAGACAGCAGCTACAGTACAGCCTCACACTGCGCCCACAAGTCTGGGCAGAACAGACTACAGGTGAGCTGGAATGAGCAGCTAAAAGTTGGGAAAATGAATTGGATAAGAAAAAGTTGGTACTTGAACTGATTTTTAAAAAGGGATGATCATTTTCATGCATATTAGCCTTTTTTATGGAGCTGCAAATCCATATACTGTGTTGAAGAACAATACTTACAATACTTTGGGAAGGGTCTACAACAGATGCAGTGTATGAACGCTCACTTTCTCTCTTATAGAAGCGTGTGTTAAGGCTCTGGCTGGCGTCCCAGAGACGACTCGGCTCATCGAAGGCTGATGACACTGAAGCGAGGCTGCAGGAGCTGTGTGCTGCGGAGGGCTGGAGTCCTAATGGGAGCGACGGTGAGGAGGATGAAGAGGAGATGGACAACAGTGAACCTCTGGATGACAGTGATGTCGTTCTCTCAGACTCAGGTAGAACTGTCTTTCTGCCCCCCTGGCATCTCTAAACAGATGGATGTTAACATTTCCCAAAGCCATTCTATGTTAGTCTCATGACTCTTCATGTGGTTTCTAGATGAGGATTTGGAGGGTTATGAAAAGATGGTATCAGGAAGGAGGAAGGCAGGAAGGGTGAGTCATATATTAGTTGGCACTAAGCACTAGCAATCCTCATCTTTTGTATTCCATGTCTTTAGTGTTTTACCCGCCACTCTTTTTCTCTCTATTTTCCTGCTTTAGTGGAACAAGAGGAACGAGAAGGGCGAGACGTCTCTGCACAGAGCGTGTATAGACGGAAACCTAAAGCAGGTCCAGTATCTGGTGGAACAGGTGAGAAAAACAAGATTCATCATTTTTGTTTTAAGATATTATGCAGTTTTTTTTAAAATCAGAAATGTGGCCAAAAAAGGCAAAATCAAGCCAAAACATAATGAAAGTCAGACAGATGAGAATAAAATCCTCAGCAAACGGTAAACTTACTGTACTTTACTGAGTAGAAGTCCAATAACAAAGCTCCTTTTTTAGCTTGTTTTACTTCACAAAAACACATAATTTCCCTTGATTTCAAGAAGAGACTTTCTCTGCTTAAATCATTCATAAGAAGTGATGTTAATGAAGATGGCAGTGTAAAAACCAACTGGATTGTATGGTCATTAACAATGTTCTGCTTGTCTGTATGTCAGGGTCACCCGGTAAACCCCAGAGACTATTGTGGCTGGACTCCTCTTCATGAGGCCTGCAACCACGGTCACTATGGTAAATCATTTTATATTAACTGTATTTACCCTTTTTTTTTTATTTATTTTTTATAAAGTTGTATTTCTTAAAAATAAAAAAACTTTTCCATCCTCTTTCTGTCATGCAGACGTTGTAGCGGTGCTGCTGGAGCGCGGCGCTAACGTTAATGATCCTGGTGGTCCCTTATGCGAGGGAGTGACGCCTCTCCACGACGCCCTCACCTGTGGCAATTTAAAAGTTGCAAGGCTCTTAGTGGAACGAGGGGCTTCTGTCACCCAGCGCAACTCCAAGGTGTGTGTGTGGTATTTTAGCCCCTGGTAAATTACAGGAGATGCTTCTGTAATAGAAATTGATATGCTGCAGGAAAACCATTTGATCCTTAGTTAGTATTATTTACCAGTAAGCCTTTTACAGTAATTCTGTCTATCATAGAAAGTTGTTCATGTCTTATGTAATGAATGGAATGATTATGTCTTAAGTTCAGGTATAGTGAAACCATTTCTTCCATCTTTCATCTAATTCCCTCTTAGCGTAAATGTCATTTGCCCCATGGTTTTAATTTCCCCTATTATTTCTTTCCAGTCATGGAGGCATAGACATGATTCCTGTAACCATAATTTCCTGGTTATAAGTTTCAGAGCAGAAATCCTTAAAATGTTGAGTAGATAAATATCATGCTTACACAACATATATGTTGGTATTTTTTTTTACCAAGTAATTCCACATACAATTATAAGAAGCTTTCTGATAATTACATTTCTGTAATTATTCTTTTCCTAACTTGGACTAATTGTTTTCTGAAAAATAGCAGGTGATTGTATCTCTTCTTCTTACTTAGATAGGGGTGAAAACTAACAGACCTATTCACTCCAAAAGGGGTTAAAATCACTGCCTGGTAATATTTATTTCACCCCACGTCCCCTAGAAAAATAAATCTGTATGTGTGCATCTGTCTCATGCTTGACCATCCTCTGTCAGGGTGACACCGCCATGGACACCCTGCGCCAGTGGCAGAGGACGTACAGCAGAGAGTTAGACCAGGACACCAAGCAAGAGTGCATCGCTACGGAGAGACTGCTGAGGAAGGCGCTTGCAGGGGGAGGTGAGCTCCTTACATCATCACAACCGTTTAGCCTCGGTTTGCCTTTTAAATATCCTTTCACACTCTCTTTTTTCCCTTCCTCACTTATCTCTGTCTAACACAGTTGCTGCTGCTCCGGCCCCAGCCAAGCCTTTCGATGCCCTGCAGGACAGCCAGCTGTTTGATGCTGAGAACTCAGAGCCGCTGTTGTCCTCTGGAGGGGGCTGTTCCTCCAGCCAAGACTGGCCTCGGACCAACAGGAACTCAGAGGTGAAGGCAGTACCTGCCAGCCCCAAACGGTGGAAGAGCAACGGCTCAACACAGCGACACAGAGCCCGAGGAACAGAGGCTGCTGTTCTCTATGGGGTACTGTCTGCCAATTGCTTATTGATATGTAGATAAAACTACTAAATACTATAATGTTTTTGCCTCTGATTATGAAAAAAGAGGCTGTTTAATCCTGTAGCCTGTACACTGTCACTACTGCTAGCTTCAGTAGCGAGGAAGTTTGTCTGTTAATGGGAAAGTGTCGGTTTTAATTAATTATTGAATCATTTTTAATTGGTTAATCCATCCATCAATTCTTAATGCTGGTTATACAGATATTGTTAATAATTATGAAATATAATAATTTACTTCTAGGATGTACTGAAAATAATGTGATATAATACAAATTAGGGCTGCACGATATGAGGAAAATATCTAATTGTGATTATTTTGACTGATATTGCGATTGTGATATGATTCATGATATTGGAGGGAATGATCGTTTTTGTATCATTATTCTCATTTTCATTGCAAAGTATTACCATTGAAAGAAATTAAAATGATTATAGTGTAATTTTTGCAAGGATCTGTACCTTTAGTCTGTAGGATACGATTTGTAGGCCGGGATGTCTCTGCAGCACCACAATACAGAATGGATTGCGATTTGGATATTGCACCAGTCCATATTGCGATTTCGATACAATTAAGATTAATTGTGCAGCCCTACTACAAATCCTTGTAGGCCATATCGTACTACTGGTTTTCCATCATACTTTGGCTGGTGAAATAAGTATTCAATTGCATTCTATGTGATATTAAAATTGCCTTCAAAAGTCTTGATTTTAACTTGGTTGCCCCTAGAGAAGCCCCGCCTCTGAAACTTAATTCTTTACATCTACAATTGCAGTATGTCATTTGTATGTATAATGTATTCCATAGAATAACAGCAGCACCTCAGACGACAGCGACTCTGACAGTCCGGTTAGTCCTCTCCGTGTCGTCCGCCCTCGACACAGTTTTCCAGCAGCCCAGAGTCAAAAGGAAGTCCCCGCAATTAAGGAAGCCAACCCGATTCCCAACTCGGGTAGAGAAAGTTTCAGGGAGGCTCCCGCGCCATCTGTCTTCGTACGACAGGAGTACCACAGTGCCATTCGAGGCTTAGGCAGCGCCAAAACTCTTCTCCAGGGTCTGTCACAGCCTCAGTTCTCCAGCACACCAGCTGTTTCTACCAGCAACAAATCAGCCCTGGTTCCTGAGGATGAGTATCTGGCTGATGAGTGGCTGGAGGATGATTTGGGGGAAACCCAGCCAAAAAAGAAGAGGAGGCTTCGAGTGGAACAGAATGGAATGAGAGGGGAGGACACTGCCTTGTCTTCAGCAGCAAGGAGTCAAAACAGGCACTCATACTCTGAAACCTGCAGAGGTAATGATTTGACTTTTTTCTTTAATTCTATTTGACTCCACATGTCTTTGCTTGTTTGACCTTCGTTATGCTTCTCTTCTCTTTCAGGTTCTGCAGTTCCTTCCTGCTCAAGCAGGAGTCTCTCTCTGAAGAAGAACAGCACTCTGAAGCCTCACCAGGTCAAAATGACTCAGATCCCAGGGATGGTCCGGTTGGGCAGACGAGAGGTCAACAGGTCACACAGCCCCACAGTTACAGATGATGATGACATGAGACCTGAGACGCCACCACCCCCACAAATACACATACAGGTGTGAAAAAAATGTCTGTATCCTGCTTTTTATTCTGATAAGTTACAGATGAAAAAGCACCGTATTATTTGCCTTGGACAAAGGCAATGTACCTATAAAAGGTCTCATTTCAAGTTCAGAAAGAGATTTCTCATTACTTATTTAGGACAACGTTGACTGCAGCTAGACAATTATTAATGTCTCAGCATCACTAGGGGCCATAAGTGGAACATCATTTGTCAGGAATCTGTCTTTTTTTTCTTGATTAACTATAGGCAGTGATGAATATGCTGGTAAATGAGAGAGAGAGACAATCAAGAAGATTGTGCCATTTTAAGACACTGCTGCAGCTTTAATACCTTCAGCTGTATTTTGAATCTAAACTGAGTTTGTGTATTTGCATCATAACTTTGCATGAGTCGCGCTGCACAGTTTCACCATTTGCAGATCTGAGTCTTGATCTAATTCCAGGATTTGGTGGAGTTCCCCTTTTAAAGAAACTAATCTGTTTTGCTTAGCTTATATGTATTTTTTATTCCAGGCTCCAGCTCAAACCTTTGCTGCTCCCATGCCTACATTACAGCCTCCACCAATCAGAATGAGGGTCAGAGTTCAGGAAGATATTTTCCTCATCCCAGTTCCGCAAAGGTTGGTGTATATATGGAACTATTTTTTATATGAATGAATGACACCAATGATTTTGTTTCTGGTCCATACTGCTGTTTTGCCTGTTTTTTGATACATATCCTCATTCCACTGTGTTCCAGTGAGGCCGACTCCTGCACTGTGTCGTGGCTGTGTGAGCAGGCCGCTCAGCGTTACTACCAGAAATGTGGCCTCCTGCCTCGCCTCTCACTGCAGAAGGAAGGTGCTCTGCTTTCGCCCCAGGACCTGCTGCTGGCTGTCCTGCACACCAATGAAGAGGTGAGGCCAGTTTGAGGACAGGCATTGAGAAAGGTGCCTTTTTAAGGTTACTTTGACTTATTTTCACCAGGACAGAATTAAGATGTTGTGGTGGTGTTGTTGTTGTAGGTTCTGGCTGAAGTTTGCTCCTGGGAGCTTCCTCCTCTCCCCGAGCGCTACAAGAAGGCCTGCAACAGCCTGGCAGTGGGTGAGCCACACACACACAAATGCACACAAAAATAGGAATACACATTTTGATAACCCATCATTGAGCATGTCTTTGTCTCCCTGCAGATGAGAACAAGCGTGTCACCCGGCTGTGTGAGGTGCAGGATGGGAGCTCCTCTATGTCTGTGTGCGGCCTCAGCTTGGCTCCCTCCTCCCTCAACCCGCTCCTGCGTGCCTTAAAACTGCAGGCCAGCCTCACCGAGCTACGTATTTCCGGCAACCGTCTCCATGACAACCTTCTCCCCGAGCTGGTTGCCACAACAATCACCATGCCTCGGCTTCGGCTGCTGGACATTTCTGCCAATGGCATTACAGGGGAAGGGCTGGAGAAGGCAGTAAATGCCTTAAAGGGACAGAGTCATCCTGCGTTTCCGGTAAACAGCCCAGCTGGACCAGTTGGCTTTTATTTCAACTGCTGTCATCAGTGTTGCCTTTTTAAAGATAATTTGGTCCCATAACATCACTGTTTGGATCCAGATAGTGGTGAAAATTGTAGTTAGTTTAAATTGGATTAACAATTAACTTTGAAGCGTACACTCACCCTAAATCACAAGAAATCATATTTTCAATTTCTTTTTACTCTTAGCTGGTCAGACCGCTGCAGCGATTTTGCCACCACCAAAGCACTGTATTCACTGTGAGATCTGTGGATTATAGAAAATAATGGAAAGACATGCAGTACTGCTGTTGAGTTCAGTACCACAAACAAACTGCTATGCTGCTTTATTTTACGTGCGTTGGGGGCAGGATTCTTAGAAATAGATAATTCAGTCAAGCAGACTTTTTTTTTATTTAAGGGTGGGTGAGAAATCTTTTTTGGTTCTTGCTATTTGGTTGAACTGACTAAGGTGTCTGCTAGTGGTACCAGTGATCATGCTGTGGTGGCACACTGAACTTTGGTTTTGACGACTAATTGCTAAAGAAAAAGCTGTTTTTTATTGTCCTCATACTTTAATTTCACTACATTTTATTTTATTAACCCTTATTTTACCAGGAAATAATAAAGAATGCAGTGTAAGTGAAATTCAGTGTGTTAAAGTATATTCACACTTGCTTAGAGACTAAAATCACACCCCTCCTTGTGTTGAAGTGTCACAAACCACAGTGTCGAAACAACGTCATGCACAACATCACTCTCATCTGAGAATGACATGCCATCAGTTTATTATAAATTCAGTTTAGTCGAGAATTCTTTCTCATGCACATTGCTGTTTGTGCTTGTTTTCCTCTCGCAGTGCCTGGAGGAGCTTGACCTCAGTATGAACCAGCTGGGTGATGGTGTGTCCGAGTCCCTGTCCTGTCTGCTGTCCTGCTGCCCTCTTTTAGCCAAGCTGTCTCTGCAGGCCTGTGGCTTCACTGCTCGCTTCCTACAGCAGCATCGACTGCTGCTAGCCAACGCTCTGACAGGTAGCGCTCTAACAGGCAGAGTCAGTGTGCTTCATGGATGTTTAGATATTAGGTTAGTGAATGGGATAGATAAAGTTATGTTTGCTTTGATAGGTTTTAAATTAGAGCTTGTAGAGAGTGATGAGCAGAATCAATAAAGCTCTGAACTCGAGTGTCTGTTAATCAAATCCTTGTATTTTTTTTTTTTGAGAGGTTTAACTAATAAGAAATGTCATGTTTTTTAATTAGCTAGAAATGGAGACAAAGGATGGTATTATAGTATTATGTACACGCCAATATTTTGTATCAGGATCAAACATAGAATCTCTTTCAGCTTGAAAAAAAGATTATTGGGGGTTTAAAAAAATGAGTATATAGATAACTAATAAATTAATACCCTTATCTTTCAGGAACTGGCCACCTGAAATCAGTGTGTCTCTCCCACAATGCACTGGGTTCCACTGGCTTTGAGCTGGTGTTGAAGACTCTGCCTCTCCACAGTCTTACACACCTGGACCTGTCTGCCATCCGCAGGGGTCCGGCTGATTACCCGGCACTGGAACACCTCGCCAAAATCCTGTCACAAGTACGCGCACATAAATCATGTTCTGTACTCTGCACACAAACAATTTTAATATACAAATATCATGCATGTGTGGATTGATTGAGAGCTTTAAGTGTAACTGTACCTACAGTACAAGCAAAGCAAACAATTTGTCTTTCCCCGTAGGACGAGTGCTCACTGACCCACCTGAGTCTGGCAGCAAACGGGTTGGTAGACAGCAGTGTAGCCACCTTGGCTAGGTGAGCGTGTGTGCATGCGTGTGTGCGTGTGCATGCGTGTGTGTGACAGCATTCACAATATTTCAATCAGAATTATCACCAAATCATAAATATGATGTCTTGGAAGCATGCTACCAAAGGTCTGTGAACATCTGTTCAGAATTATCATTATATTTCTCTATTGAACTTTTTGGTTTCTCCTTCCAGGTGCCTGCCTTCATGTCCGACTCTGGTGAGTCTGAACCTATCAGGTAATCCGTCTGTTACATCAGCAGGACTTCACAACATCCTGATCTCTCTCAGAGAGGCTTGTCGACCTTTGACCCTTCTAAACCTTCAGGGTACGTACGTGTGTATGGGTCATAAAGTTACAGGGTTTGTGTGTGTGTGTGTGTGTGTGTGTGTGTGTGTGTGTGTGTGTGTGTGTGTGTGTGTGTGTGTGTGTGTGTGTGTGTGTGTGTGTGTGTGTGTGTGTGTGTGTGTGTGTGTGTGTGTGTGTGTAAGGTGCACATTCACTGTTTCTTATCCTCCTTGAGGTCACGGAACGGAAATTTCAAAAGGAGAAAATACTGGCATTAGCATTGTTGTCAGAAAAGATAGTATTTCATTGGGGTCATTTTTGGATTTATTACAGTAAATATATTACAAATTGGACCTTTTAATATTAATGATATTATTATTATTATTATTATTATTAATAAAATAATCCCTAATACAAGGGTGAGCCAAAATAAGATTCTTGTTGCTTCCCCCACAGGTTGTGAGGTGACTGGTCCGTGGGACAGTGAAGGTCTGGATGGTTTGTCAGAGCTGGTCAAGGATCTCCGTCTTTGCTCTCAGGGACTCAACAAGTTGGACAGGCAGACCTTAAAGCAGAGCTGGGACAGCAGTCCATCACGTGGACACATCATTGACCGCCACAGCAAGTGCCTGCTCTCCGCTGCAGCCTCCTCATGAAGAGGGGGAAAATAAAATGTACTTCAGTGACGATGGCAGATGTTTTATCACTGAGACTGAATTTTGAATTTTGAGCCATGTGAAATCATAAACACAGAACTTTTTTTTAATAAGGGTGCTATCCTTTTAAGGTTTAGTTTAGTAAGCAGTGATCACTTGAGGCTGCACATTTAAATCTTCAAAAGGGGCAAACTGCACTAAAAGAACCACCAGTGACATGGCATCCTCGGACATACTATGTAATATATTTTGTACTCCGTATTTATGTGTGTGAAAGTCTTAAGTTTATGTGTAGCAGTGTGTTTGTGTCATGATGCATCCACTGAATTACTGTATGATTTGATATGTAAAAGAAAATTAAAGTGACTCATGATGTTTTTGTCTTTCAGTGGCCTATATATTTTTTTATCTCTATGAAGAGATTCTTCCTGGTTTATATAAATCCTCCTGAACATCTAACGTTTTACTCTTTTGATTGACAATATCGAACACAACTAAGTACTAATAATGGTAGTTGATGAAAAGTCAGGGGATCACCGAGATTCATCCTCTTGGGAACGTGAATGTCTACAGAATCCCATAACAATCGTGTTTTTTTTTTTTTTTGTGCACGTCATTGTCACCTGCTTAATGGCCGTCCCATGTAGTACTGTATGTTAAAAGGATTTCTTTTATTTTTAAGGTTTGTAAGAAAGTTTCAAAGCCAAGTGTGTCAATGAAATCGAACCATAGAAGTGTGCAAGTTAATCACCAAAATTGGAGTTATGAGACTTTAACTGGTTCAAGGGAAACTATGCCCATTTTCAAAATGAATTTGTCATCACATATGTCAGTTTTAGGCCAACTTTATTTCTATAAATTCAGATAAAGCATGTTGACAGTATGCAACTTGTGTTATAGTGGAATGTTGATAAATCCGAAATTCTGTTTGCAAGTGCCTCAGCTTGCTAACACAAAGCTAACATTAGCTAATAGCTTGTCCTCTCTGGTAGAAATGGGTTGATGCAATACTAAACTGACACTGTGTCTGACTAAAGAATATTCATACAATTTGAAATGCAAACATTTATTGATATAATCTGTGCACAGATACAGAAATAGAAAATAGCAGTACAGACATTGCAAAATGTAAAAAGATACAAGGAAAACTGCAACACAAAGTAAAGACCAAAAGAAAGCTGAAAGAGATTCTTGATTGATTTTTGAAACAATTGCGGTTTATGTTTTTCTGACAAATTAAGTGCACCTTAATTATTGTCCATGCATACAATATCAGGGTTATTCATTAATTTCAACTGATGACTCATTGTCCATTTGATAGAAGTGCAGGTCCGAAAACTCCTTTGGCCTGAAGAGAGTACATAAGAAAAGCAGGCAAAGATAAAAAAAAACAATTCTCAAATGTAATGGAGAATCAGTGGTGGAAGTTGTATTCAATCATTTATTTACTAAAAGTTGCATACCACACTGTGAAAGTACTCCATTGCAAGTCAAAGTCCTGCATTCAAAATGTTACTTACCAATATAATGTATGTATTAAACATACTCATTTGAAGAATGGCCTCTGTCATTGTTAGAAATGTTAATATGCAAGTGGTTTAATGTTGTAGTTTGTCGAGGTGAAACCTAACTACTCATACTGTGTTGTGTAGTTTAATCTATAACAGTGTTATGTGTAATAAGCTGATCATATGTCTAGCTGTCAGATACATGTAGTGGAGTAAAAAGTACAATATTTTCCTCGTAAATGTGGTGGAGTAGAAGTATGAAGTAGCGTTATTTGGAAATACTCAAGTGAAACTTGTAGTTACTTTGTGTTGAAAGAAAGAGGATTCGTCCCTGAAGAGTTGTAATAATATCTGAATAATGAAATGTGTGGAAGGACTTTCTGGAGACACTATTTAAGGTTATATTGTTAGTTGGATGCTATAATGGCGGGCTGGTAACTCACTTGCAGGCTCCAGCATTGACACAGATCGTTTTCACATCATCAGTGGTCGTGAGCTCCTCAATTAGTTCTGGTAGGTGTGTCTTCACAAACTTGCGGCACAGAGACTTTAAGAGGCCAATTTCATTGCAGACGGAATTCAACTTTGAAGTCAGTTTCTGTAAGAGTAGAAATGACCATTATTGCTCATAACACAATGCACCTCCAACTAGATCATACTGCTCACTCAGATGTCAGTCATTAAGACATTTTCTTTTACCTCCACAGTGGCGTTACGTCCAGCGAGTTTCTTCACCTTCTTTAAAGCCCAGTTGCACGCCCAGCACACACCTGGAAGCTGCAGATAAAAGTGGCACATATTTTTTATACTTAGCAAAGGGATGACTTCTGAAATAATACTTAATGTCATGGGAAAATGTTAAATAAACACTAACTAAACAACTAATAAATGGTTTTATTAGGAACACATTATTCGTGTGTGTATTCGTACAAGTGTGTATTAATGTATTTGTCAAAATTTGAAGTAGGCTAATACTATATGAGTTATATGATACTATATGAGTCATTTTCTGCAACAATTTTATTTAACTTTTGAAACTTTAAGTAAATTCTGTTTCTGTATTTACTTGTTGTACCTTTACTTAAGCTAAAGATCTAAGCACTACTGCCACCACTGATCATGAGCCTGAGTTTATTCAGGTTGGGTTTAGGCTGGAATCAGAAATAAAGTCAGGGTTAAAGGTTTGGTTGGTTAGGGTTAGGTCAAGCCCAAAGTCAAGTTTAGTGTTGAATGCTGGACCATCAACGTGTTCACGTTACCTTGCTGGCCTTCACAGAAATGTCCACTTCCACCTGCTCCTGGTCATCAATGTTGACCTCGAAGCTTCCACCGTGGACTGTCCAGACTGTGAAGAGACAAAACAAAAAAATGTTAAACAACAGCTTCCATGATAAAGACAATGTTATACAATCAGAAAACAGCGTACCTGAACATGCCACCAGAATGCACACAAGGAGGACTGAAGACGTTTCCATTGCTGGCGGTGATCTTTGAATGTGCGTGTGTGTGTGTGTCTGGTGATAACACACCTTTTATACACAGCAGATGCGAGTGGCTTCACCACAAAACTCATGCAAGCTCCCACAGACTGAAATTCATCCCACACCCAACTGCATGCACAAACTCTCAGGTGGTTTTGTGGAGACCACCATCACCAAAAACCTTCTTCACACCCCCACCCACTCATCTTGACTCAAATATTTTCCCCTCAATGCACTCACTCTTTGGCAAGGAAATGTTCCACTCGAGCCACAGTGTTGCACCATAAATCTTCACTATTTTAATATCACTGACATTTCGGCATAAAATACAATCTAATCTGTCTAATCTTTAAAATTGAAACAAAAATCACTGAGCAGTTCCTGTGGTTCGCCCTTAAATAGAGAAGAGTGATTTTGAGCTTGGGAACGGGGCTGAAAGCCTGAACTCATTTTATCATGAAAAGCTTTAGGCATTTTTGCACTGAGGCGGGCCCTGGCGTTTACATCTCTGCTAGCCCGGAGACTGATCTTGTTCAACTGGAGGCTCGCCCGCCCCCGACACACGACCGTTGGATTAAAGAAGTGCTTGACAACTTGAAGCTCGAGCAGCTTAGAGCATCTATGAAAGGCTCCTTCTCAACATTCCTAAATACATGGAACCCTTTCCTAGAATTAGTTGACTCCCTCAGCCTATTTGCGGTTGAGTTCAGCACCACAAACAAACTGGCAGTCTGTTTTATTTTATTGTTTGGTGGCAATATTTGTAGAAATGCATATCTCAGTCAAGCAGATTGTTCTATATTTACAGAAGGGGTGGGTAAGACAATGTTTTTTTTGGTTGTTGCTATTTAAGTGAAGTGACAAAGTGTCTAGTGGTACCAACGTTCCTGCTGTTGACCTTTGGTTTTTGTGACTAATTGCTAAAGAAAAGGCTGTTTTATATTGTCCTCATACTTCGATTTCAATGCAGTTTAAGTTTAATCGGTTTGTTAAAGTCTAGTCACACTTGTTTAGAGGTCTGAAAGGCCCTCACATTGTGAGTGATGAGGGTCCCTCGTGGTCAGCTCACACTGTAAGCACCCGTGGGTGAAATATAAAATATGTTCTTGTCTTTTGTTAGGTCTCGGGTCTGACAAGCTTCTATTGTGAGATGGACAATATAAAGTGCAGTCAAAAGATGATTTTAGTAACGTGGGCAGAAGCACACTGCATGAGGCACTCTGGAAATCAGACTTTTTTTTTGCATGTGGCTTTAATCACAATCATTAAAATCTCCTTTTCTCTTCCCCTTGTAAGTAGCTACTTTTGCATGTTTAAAAGCCTCTGGTCCATATTCAGTATGCTTTATGAAATCAGCTTTCAGGGACTTGAAACTTGTTTCAGAGAGGCAATACAGACCATTTTTGTTAAAGATACATTATTCTTGTGGCCGGGTTACCTCAGTTGGTAGTGCAGGCGCAGGTGTATGCCTCGACACGGAGAGTCCAGGATTCGAGTCCGACCTGGGCGATTTTCCTGCATGTCTTCCCCCTCTCTCTCCCCTTTCATATCTGGCTGTCCTTTCCATTAAAGGCTGAAATGGCCACAAAAAATCGTTAAAAAAATAGATAAATAAAAAAAAGGGTACATTATCCTTGAGCGGTAAATGTGGAATGATTGGGTTAGTGTGTTCACATGCCACTAGGAAGATCAATGGAAAGGGATGCTGTGATCAAATTGCACTGCAACTGCATTTGATTATCATTGAAAGACCACAAAAGCACCATACTGACGGGTTTAGTGTTAACCCAATTAGTGACTAAGTATAAATTCACCCTTACTCCATCTGAAGAAGTATTTTATGTGCAAAAAACCCCCCCGATGTTAGCCTGTAATAGTGGAGCATCTTTGTAGGTGTTAACTGGCCAAATGTGCTTTAGGAAACTATGTGTGTCGACATTTATGGTTCCACTAAGCGAGATAATGAGAGCAGTGTAAACCCATGGCCCTGTAGACTGTTGCAATTCAGTTCACTTTAACTGCTATGTTTTGTCCACTTGTGCAGTTCACTGAGGGGTTCAGCAAAATATGAACATGGGCTTTTCGTCAACTGTTTACATTAACAGACACCACCACCAACAATGTGCTAAAGGCTGTCAGTTTCCTTCCTGCTTCACACTTCAATTATATTTAACACCCACAGTTCATCTACACACTGTTGTGGAAAAATACCCTGGGTGCAGCAGGTGTAGATTAGTTAACTGTTTTAGAATAATTTAAGATGAAACAAGTACAAAGAAATAGTAGACTGAAACCAATGTAGGTTTTTGTCATTTATTAAAGTACATGTATTCTGCAGAATAGGAGAACTCGTTCACAAGATGCACGCGGCAGGATGTGGAAGAGTCTTCAAAGTTCACACATCAAGAACATCAGCTTAAATACACAGATAAGAGAGAGGGAGTGACATCGGATTCAATCTAATAACAAATGAAGATGGGACCTTCTGGTCTGTCTGGTTCACAGGGATGTTATGTCGTATAACTTGTAGAGCCCTTGTGACTACGGTTGTATCTCAGTAAACCTAGGTTGGCTATTTTCTCACAGACAAATGTATTTAACTTCTCCTTAGGGGAGACATAACAAGAGCACATACAGAAAAGACATAGTTAATTTGGTAAAATATAATTTTGCCATTACAACACTCTTTCACACGTACACTATGAAACATGTAAACCATTTTTAACTTAATTTAATTGTTTTAATAAGTAGATATAGGCTACATGTACTGTGTGTCACTTTTGTAGATATGGAAATGCTGGAATATCCCACATGTTCCCTTTAACAGTCTAATCTATAAAGAGCATTGTTCCCATTCAAAACTGATCTTTGAAGATACATAAAAAATGTAGGGATCCATTGACCAAAAGTGAGGTTTTGACTTGAACTGGCATTTATTTATTTGTATTTGGCTACTTAGCAAAACAAACTGTAAACACAATTATATTATTAACATATTAACACCTTATAAAGTTATGTGTTAGCAAACAATTACCCATTTACACACCCAGCATCCACAGAGCAACATTATAGTTCATTTGGACTCTTGTTTCTGGTCACCTGGCAAAAGCAAGTCCAGTATTGACTCTATGTTAGCTCTGTTTTTTTGTTTCTCCAATTCCTGCAGGAAATATGTGGCTCTTTAATAATAATAATAATAATAATAATAATAATAATACATTTTATTTATATAGCGCTTTTCATGGTACTCAAAGACACTTTACATCAGCACATAAAGCACATTAAATCCAGAAAAGCAATAAAACCAACACATAAAACAAGCATATTAGAAGCAATTAAAAACAAACCAGTAACCATCAGGTGAGCAATGTAAGACTATTGTATGTGGAAAGCTAATCTGAAGAGGTGTGTTTTGATTAGTGTTCTGAATGTGTCCAGGTCAGTACAGTCATGGATGTGGATGGGTAGGGAGTTCCAGAGGGATGGGGCTGCAGTGGTGAAAGCTCTGCCGCCCCAGGTACGGTGTGTGGTCCTGAGTGGTGGTCCTGAGTGGTGGGGAGAGGAGTCTTCTGTCTTCTGTTTGGTGCTGACCAGGTTGTGTAAGTGGGGGTTTAGAGTGTCTTTGCACTGGAAACAGCTCTTTGCTGCATCAGGAAACAGCACTGATTAGAGTGGAGAGAGTGAACTAAAACCAGTAAAGTTGTGGGCCGGACAACTGAAACAATGAGGTGGAAGGAAGGTGCACTAAAGCTCCTTAGAGCTGAGAGGACCAGCAGAATTGGGTGATACTAATCTGTAGGCTGGTAATCATAATTGTGTCTTACCAATACAAGCAACCCCTTTCACATTCATATAACAATATTGATTACTGCAGCTTTAAGTTGAACTTTTGCATAGAAATAATTTCTACTTGAGTCCTTCTGTTGGGCCAAGAAATCAAGTGTCACCAATCATTTTGTGATTTCAGACACATTGTGAATGAGTACCACTGTTTTTATATATAATTTGTTCTGTAAGAAAATAAAAAAAATCACTTGATATAGTGGTCCTACTCTGACCTCTGTATTCTCTGGAAATAAACAGCTATCAATACAGTAAAAAAGAGTTTGCACAAACTACAACTTTGCATTACTCACAACTTAAAAAGTCACAGATGTGACTTGTTCCTCAGTAGTTCAGATGCTGTTGCACTGGAACATCAGAGAATCAGCTCTTCAGTAGTCTTGCATTGCCAGACCTACATTATCTCTACTGCACTGTGGCAGCCCTGGAGTAGTAAGCTCAACAGTAACTAGATGTTGCTGTTACTCTAATGAACCAAAGGGTGGTGCTAGACTCAACTCTCTGAGACCTGCCGGCACCCTGCAGTGATGGCCTGGTGTGTGCCATTACACAGACACAGAACAGGAAAATGGGCAGACACTGAAATAGAAAACTGCCTGTAATTGTCTCAACTTGTATAGTTGGGCTGTGCCTCCAGAGACAATTTAAAAATTGCTTAATGGAGCTGTTGAAGCCTCCAACGTCTGAACCAGACTCTCATGGTGGACTGCAGGGTGTGCAGATTGTCTGGTCAGATGGTCCGGGAGATGAAATGGGGCTAAACCAGCAAGACTTAATGAGCTGTGAGATGAAGAGATCATAAAGTGTCCCGGAAACTACAGTTTACAGTTTCTTTTACGCTTTGGATAACAGTGTAAGCAAAATTCCTAATGAACCTAATGAATATAAAATGAAAAACCTCTGAGTTAATGCATGACACAACCAAATTAGTGACAGTGCAAAGTGATTGCCAGTAATCTCGCTTTCACAACAGGCTGCAACAATACAGCCAGTTACAAAACAATCTCCGCTCAAGGTCCACTTACTCCTTTGTTCTCCAACTTTCAGCCATATCACTCAGTCAACAGAGGAAGTTTGCAGTCGACATGAAACTGTAGATGTTCAAACTTGGCTGATAGATTGATTAACCTTATGATTCGTTTGAAGGATGGGCACAAAATTGAACTTACTCGATACAAATGTACAATCAAAGACCACTTTTAGAACTTTTCTGTTGTTCATGAAGGTTAAGAAGGAATTGTCAATCTCAAATATAGTACAACCCCAAATCAGAAAAAGTTGGGACAGTATGAAAAACACAAATAAAAAAAAGAAAGTAGTGATTTCTAAATGTACTTTGAATTTCATTGCAGACAATGTGAACACAAAATATTTCATGTTTTATCTGGTTAACCTAATTTCATTTGTAAATGTACATCCTTTCCTGTCATTCAGACCTGCAACACATTCCAAAAAAGGTTGGGACAGGAGCAATTTAGGGCTGCTAATCAGGGAAATTGGTTAAATAATGATGTGATTTGAAACAGGTGATGTCAACAGGTGATTGTAATTATGATTTGGTACAAAAGCAGCATCCAAGAAAGGTCTAGTCCTTTAGGAGCAAAGATGGGCCGAGGATCGCCAGTTTGCCAACAAATACGTGAGAAAATTATTGAAATGTTTAAAAACAAAGTTCCTCAAAGAAAGATAGGAAGACATTTGCTTATTCACCTTCAACAGTGCATAACATAATTAAAAGATTCAAGGAATGTGGAGGAATTTCAGTGTGTAAAGGACAAGGGCGCAAGCCTCAGCTGAACAACCGTGATCTCCGATCTCTCAGGCGGCACTGCATCAAGAATCGTCATTCATCTATAAGCGATATAACCACATGGGCTCAGGACTATTTTGGCAAACCTTTATCAAGTACCACAATACGTAATTACAGCCACAAATGCCAGTTAAAACTGTACTGTGCCAAAAGGAAGCCCTATGTTAACAGTGTCCAGAAGCGCCGTCGACTTCTCTGGGCTCGAAGGCATCTGGAATGGACAATCACACAGTGGAAACGTGTACTGTGGTCAGATGAATCAGTATTTCAGGTATTTTTTGGGAGAAATGGACGCCTTGTGCTCCGGACCAAAGAAGAAAAGGATCATCCAGACTGTTACCAGCAACAAGTCTAAAAGCCAGGGTCTGTCATGGTATGGGGTTGTGTCAGTGCCCTTGGCAAAGGTAACTTGCACTTCTGTGATGGCACCATTAATGCTGAAAAGTACATAGATATTTTGGAGCACAATATGCTGCCCTCAAGAAGACATCTTTTTCAGGGACGTCCATGCATATTTCAACAAGATAATGCAAAACCACATTCTGCACACATTACAAAGTCCTGGCTGCGGAGGAAGAGGATACGGGTACTTGACTGGCCTGCCTGCAGTCCCGACCTGTCTCCAATAGAGAATGTGTGGCGCATTTTGAAGCGCAAAATGCGACAACGAAGACCCCGTACTGTTGCCCACCTTAAGACTTGTTTGCAGCAAGAATGGGACAAAATTACACCTGAAACACTTCATCACTTGGTGTCTTCAGTCCCTAAACGTCTTTTAAGTGTTGTGAAAAGGAATGGCAACATTACAAAGTGGTAAATGCTTTACTGTTTCAACTTTCTTTGAAATGTGTTGCAAGAACCAAAATAGGAATTTTGTTTTTTTGAAAAAACAAAAAAAAACAATCATGAGGAACACATTAAATGATGTGCTGTTGTATTGTCTGCAATTAAATACAAGTCATAGTACATTTAGAAATCACTACTTTCTTTTTTTATTTGTGTTTTCCATACTGTCCCAACTTTTTCTGATTTGGGGTTGTATATTGATTATTGATATTACTATCCTTTTTATTTTGGGATCGTTTGGAGTTGAACTGTTTTGGAATTTTAAATTAGGTTTTTATTGCAGGAGTACATTTTGAATAACTCTTGTTATGGATTACTATATTCATGAACCTACAAAGTAACGCACAATAAACTGGTGCCACACAGAATTAATAGAAAAGGCTTAATGTTTTATGTTTTGGACACATGCAGTCTTTCTTTGTCTTTCTTGCATCAGAATGGGCTCTAATACATTCATATTGCCTTAATTGTCCAGTCGTGTACTGATGGCTGTGTGATTGAGAATGCATTTAGATAACAATTGTCTTGTTGAAACGTGCACAATGCACTACCTCATTTGGCAAATTCATTTATATTTTCCATGATTTGTGAGCTTCCATAATTAGTCCATAATTAGAAGCATCACTTTTAGCATTAATAGTTTGGGACTGAGGAAATGGTGTTGTTGTTGAAACTTCATAAAAGCATCTCGGTGCATTACTTGTCTATATTGTTGTGAAAATAGGTTTGTTTTTTTACGCACTCTTAATAACTGAGTCACAATCCAATTGTTTTTACTGGGAACTAAATCACATTATAATATGGATAATTGCATGATGCATCATTTTTGTCGGGCCCACTTGAGCGAATGATAAGCTTATTATCGATAGCAAATGTATGAGCACCAGAGAAAAGAGAACCATGACAGAATTTTCGGAATCATTCTGACAGACGGATGAATCAGTAACATTCAGGATGAGATATGTGAAATATTAGGCATGTGTTTTTATGGAATTCATTGTAAAAACTGTTTTACAGAAAGAGGACAAGATATGCAAGACACCACAAACATCATTATTGTGATAAAGAAGACATTTTAATCTTGTATGTACATTATGTACATTGTGGAGTTATTGGACATTCAATAAAGCCAAGTTTCAGTGCAGAACAACCCTTTAAGAGATATATACTATACTGTATCAGCTATGATGCAACACCTCTTTAAAACAAACTTAACTGGAATCTGAACAATGTGCTGAGAAAGAGGAAAACCGCACGAGAGTGATCACATTTAAAGTCAACACGCAAACTAGACATGTTTCATTGTCTCACAGGCGCCATCATGTGTTCACAGGTCATCCCCAGCAGATTACACGATCATTAAATCATGAATGTCCTGATTTTATCCTAGCTGTACCTTCTCATTCACTTTTATAGCAATGAAGCCGTGAAGCTTTCGACCAAAACGACTGAAAAGAGAGAAAATGAAATTAAAGACAAGCTTTAAATGATAAATCTAACAGATACTGCAGCATGGAGACTGTCCACAGATGTTCATTTAATTGTAGCTTCTGATTCTAATGATGATATAAATGTATTACAGTCATCATTGATGATTACAATGGGTAAGACATTATTAACCCAGGGAATATGAGGGCGGTGTTTTTGGAAGACCACTGAGACGTCTTTGATTGTTTCAAACTCCTCTGAAAATACTCCCACGCATCTCTTTGTTGCACCCGATGTGCAGTTTCTCACCTGAAACACATGGAAACCTTTTGAAGTTATTTCATAGGACTGTAACTGTACCAGAAAGATATATGGCAGGTAGAAGTTACATTTATTTTAAGGGAGATTTGAGGCTTCAAAGAAAGTAAATGTTCTTGTATTTGTTTATTCATCACCTTTCTGACACAAAGGATTTTGTCATCCAAAATAATCAGACACTTCGGAGTCTATTGCAGACTGCTTTGCATTAAAAGCACGAAGCATGCTTAGCATGAGAAACTAAACTAGTTGTAAAGGGAATGCCATTGTGTGTGCTGAAACCTTGAAAAATAATCATTGTAGTAAGTGTTTGTTTCCTTTTCTTTGGCTGAAACAGCCGGAAAGCTGTTCCCGTTTCCAAAAATGAACAGCTTGTAACAGAATAAAACTAATAAGGGGAAAAGAAACACACACATCGGCTCTATAAATTAAGTCAAGTCCAGTGAAACAGTCATTTCCTGTCTCCCTACAAACAACAAACAGTCTGCCGTTTCAGCATCTTTCTCTGTGCTGAGAGGAAGTAAAGTAAGGTACAGAGACTGACCTGCAACAGAGTAGAGTCCTCATCATTGACAAAGCCAGCATCACTTAACTACTCACATAAAATCTCCCTCACTGGTTTCTTGTAGCTATTTTGCAGGTTCACTTTCCTCCTCCTCTAACGTCCAGGCAACAGATCCTACCCCCCACCCCCCTCGCTCTCTTTCACTCTCTCTCTCTCTTCATTTCTCTGAATGTTTGTCTCAGATGATTTCCAGAACGTCACAGGGCACAAAGCCTCTCTTCTTTCCACTCCCCACTCTGATGAAGCCGCTGCGTTCGCCCTCACTGCTCACACAGATCTAAGGGGAAAAAATTTAATTTTACTTTAATGTGAAAACGAGTACAGTGAACAAGTAGTCAAACATAGTACAAAATATGTGGTTAAAAAAGCGGACAGCACTGTTGACATACCATTGGTCACATACTTTCAGTCTGGAGCTCTTTCTCAAGGTTTAAGTTAGGCACACATTTACTTTGGTTACCTGTCAGTTTTCATGTTGATTTGAAACTCTTCTACTACAGTACATATTACTTGCTACATGGCCTTCTGCCAATATATTTGTCAGAAAAGCTTTTTATGTATGAACCATGAAAGTCCCACACGTCCTCTAGCATAACCATATTCAACAAAACAAAACAAAAACCTTCCATTGTATCATTGTCTCTAATTGTTTTTTATTTTTTATTTTTACTGGTTTATTACATGTAAAGCACTTGGAGGTGCTATACATACAAAGTTTTAATTATTTTGAAAGTCTCATATCACAAAATACGCATTTTGTATTGCCCATCTGGAGTGTAAATAATTGCTTCAGTTATTGTTATCATTACATTTAAAGGTGCTGATGATGATGATGATGATGATGATGATGATGATGATGATGATGATGATGATGATGTAGTTGCAATTACTACTGTTAATAATATTGCTATGATTAGTGTACTGATTGTGAGTGCTGAGATCGAAACCTGATAGGGGATGTTCTGAGGAATAAATACTGTTATTTTATATCAACAAAAGACCCTAATGATGGACCACCACACATCATATTTGCATGGGTTAGGGTTAGTACTATCCAAAATCTCCCCCTGGGTTTGTGTGACTGGAAAAGAAAGGCAGCAGGTCACAGAATCATCTTGTTTTCAGTGGTTTTATCTCCACTGGGGGTTTAGTCTCCTCTGAGTCCCACCATGTCCTGGAAAGCATTGTGGGAAAAGGGGGGGTAATCTAAGTACAGCCATTATGCCAAAATGCTAATCCAATGGTAACTTCTGAGGGATCCTCTATCATCCAACTCCAGTTAAGCTATTAAGTGAATAAGCATATGCAAGGGAAGAGTCGCTGGAGGTAAGAGGCGACGTGGGAGTTGCAGAAGGGTAATAAACTGGCTAAGGAGCTGCTGGATGATGTGAATCTGATGTGCTTCAATGGCTGGGGTGTGATCATGAATTAGACACAGGTGTAATGTGGAAGTTTTAATGTCCACACGATAAAGGTCATTGCTTCTCCAACGCATGATGACGAGGACGTTCATGTGATCAACCCTGCTAATGTCTGGTTTAAATTAATCCTTTATGTTTTGTCTTTGTGACTCTAAAGGGCAGGCAATTAACCTTAACAACAAACCTATCGTTACTGTCGGGTGAAAGTTTCTCATCTCTAAAAAGTCACTTAATTATACACTAAGAAAACTAGCCTTGTTATTAGCTTGATTGCCAGGTATTTTCTGGTTTATCTGGGAGGTTTTGAAAGGCTCTTATTCACAAAAAGGTTGTCTTTAATATACATCTTTACTGGGTAGCATTCTGCTTCTTGCGGCATTGTGTTGAGCGTCTCTATAGCTGAAAAAGACACACCAGCTGCCAAAAGGTCAATACCCAGTAAAAACAATACAACAATAATAAAACAGGAAGAAATAGAAATAGAAGGCAGAGTCGTTGCAGATGCAGAAGTTGACACAGGCGACCTAGAATAACGCAGCAGGATCATTTGGGATAAAAATAAACTATTTTAAGGGGAACATACTATCCAGCCTGGCTTTATGTGAAGGCTTTTCACTTAAAATATCCATCATCTACCTATAATCATCATCATCGTCCACATAAGGTTTACACTGTACCTGTCCCTCCTTCAGCGTGATCTGGCCTTGTTCCTTACAGCCAATGAACGTCCTGGTACACCTGAACACTCGGTCTTCAACCCGCACCTGATGAGCATAGGCTGCTGGGAAGAAACCGATCCTGTCCTCAATTATCCCCTGAAAAAAAACAAAAAAACATCAAATATGAAAACAGCTGACACATGGGAGAGCTGCACAGTACATAAGAAGATTACAAACCCAATGATTGTATAAATCCTTGAAAAAAACAAGAGGGTTTATGTTGGTTACAGTACATAACACCTGTATTATTATTTTTATTATACTTACTTTTATATACCTGGTACATACATATATATAAAGAAGAAGATACTGTATACTCTATATGTCTTTACCTTCAGTACCTATACAGCAGGTGTTATATCAGGTAAAGTAAGGCAAACACACCAGATGTCTTTGTTTATCTACTGCCATATAGAGAACAGCAACATAGTTAAAATGCGTGATGAGTTTCTTCATGGTCTAGTGGCAGCCGGCTTTGTCTGTACAGTCACGTATAGGCCCTTTTGTCTCCCTAATTTGTCTGTCATGCAGTTGTGTCCTGAGGCAACCTGTTGCCTCACTCCTTCAATTTACAGCTTGACTTCCTGTAATTTATCAAGAGCTTTCTGGAAAACACACACTATCTGTCAACTGGCAACAACTAACTTGCAAACATTGGCTTAGATCTTTCCATCTTGGAAGGTTAATTATAATTGTAAACAAAGAAAAGGTTTTAGATGAGCAATGTCACTACTTTAGGTGTACTATTTTGGTATCGTACCCACCTTCCACCAGTCATCGTTGGAGTCGTCAGCCAATAGGATTCTGTCTCCCGCGCTGCAATATAGAGCAAAACAAAAGAGAAATGTAAAGCCTCTTTTTCTCTTCTTATCTGCATTGTTGGATAACTCCATGTACTGTACATTTTGAAACAGAGCCCCTTTACAATGCAGGTATTAATGACCCACCTTAGCCCTGTGCTTTAGTGGTACATGTCTACAAACAAATTTGAAATAAATCAAATACCAATTACCAATACAGAACTGATTAGTTATCCTACAATACAATGTCAATGACCTTTATTAACATCTCTGGATGTAAATCAGCTTTAGCCTCTGTCTTTTAGTACAATATCGTACCAATCCAGTGAATATTTAAGAACACTGTAACATGCTTCTCGTTTAAAATGAGACAACTGGATAGATTCAAAAGTCATCATGGAGTTTTTTAACCAACTTACCATAGCAAAATCTACTAGTGACAGGCGTCATTTTAGCTAACAAAATCAACAGTCATTGGGTAGAAATGAGAAGCCTGCTTTTATTTATTTCTATGTGAAATTGTTGACCCATTGTTAAACTCTGTCGACAATGAAAGGAGCTTTATCTCTTCACTTGATCTTTTTAAAAGGGTCCTCCTATTCAAGTGTGGTATGTTGTATAGTCAAGCAGAAGAGAAGGTGTTTGGTTTTTTTCTGATTGGATGCACCTTAATCCTGTTTGCTGTGAGTAATTCTTCTTTATCCAGGAAACGTATGAATCATTTTACCCCATCACCGCATGTACCATAATTACAAGCATCTGTTCAAAGCCGTCGGCTAAATTTGACCAATAAAAACTAAAAAAGGACCTGCATAGTTGAGTCAAATGTTGGTTTCCGTAATTTCCATTTTTTTTTCCTCTTGTGGTTCAGTTACAACACTGTCTGTCCTTTGCTTGGCAATGCTCACCATGACTCAGAAAACATTGTTTATTGTAGGTGAGAAACAGCACAGCACCCAATGTTGTAAAAATGTCTAAGTTGACAACAAAGGGTTTACCTCGGAGGACCATGTCCTCCGAGTACTGTGCCTTAAAAATCACATTAATCATGAAAACGTGAGCCATGAAAGGGAGAACAAAGCGTCCAATAAGTAACAAAAAAGAAAGTGGGTTTTCTGATTCTATATTCTAAAATGCAGAACTCATCATCATTACAATCACCACATAGTCGAAGGTAATCATGTAATCAGGGGATGTGACGGCCACTGAAACTAATCACAAACCTGATTTTCTTGCTTAAACTGAAAATTTAACATTTTGATTAAATATTCCATTTTCCCCTTCATTTGTGTTTTATGTCTTCAAGCATTTGATGTTTTGATTATTGTCTGCAGCGAAACCTCGAGGAGAAAAAAAACATTGATGTAGGCTTTCATAAGAGAATACATTTAAAACAAAGCTTGGTGAACTTTGTGCCGTATCGCAGGTGGACAGAGAGAATTTTAAATTATACCTGACGGTTGAAGAGGACGTATCCATGAGTGTGTGTGTGTGTGTGTGTGTGTGTGTGTGTGTGTGTGTGTGTGTGTGTGTGTGTGTGTGTGTGTGTGTGTGTGTGTGTGTGTGTGTGTGTGTGTGTGTGTGCGCGTGTGTGCAGGAGAAAGAGGGAAAGAACAAGTGCACTCTCATATCCTTAAATCCTCGTAGGATTTCTGTGAGAACCAGGAGCAAATGGGTCCTTAGACTGAAGGACTGCTCATAATGAATACTCAGGGCCTATTGCAAAGTATGTTGCAGATGATGCCTATGCCTTGCCTCAAATCTTTTAAGAAACATATTTTAGTATAATGCTCACTGCAAAATGAGAACATTTGTGACCAAGTTGGGCCAAAACCAAGCATCACCCACCAGCAGACCTGGACGGAGCAAACTTTCTCATTAGTAAAGAATAAATAAAAGCTGATTCCCAGAGGACAGAAGATGGTTACCCTCACTGCTAGTTTTGTAGTAACACCAGATATACTTAATAGCTTAAATTAGCTTCTTTTGTGGCAATTGTTCAAGGTCTTTCTGTAACTTTTCTCTCCATATTCTTAGTTCAATGAGTATTTATGTATTGGCCAAGTGTCATCATTTTTTTTAAGATTATTTTTTGGGCTTTTCTGCCATTATTTGATAGGACAGCTAGGTGAGAGGAGAGAGAGAGAGGGGGGAAGACATGCAGGAAATCGTCAGATGTCGGATTCGAACGCTGGACCTCTGCGTTGAGGCATAAACCTCCAAGTATACGTGCTCCTGCCCTACCCATTGAGCCAACCCAGCCACCCAAGTCTCATCATTTTAACCAAAATAATATATGATTTTTTGCCAGCATTCAAAAATAATATATCCCCTCTTAGCCACTGGTACACTTTGTACGCATCATGGGAGCTATATATGGACTTCTAAATGGACTTTCCAAAGACTCTCAGGATAAATCCAAGAAGACATGAGATTGACTGATATTAATAGACATCATGGCACACACAGATATAGGTACTATTAATGAGGCCACCCCAGAGAAATAAATCTTTGTGGACCATTACCTACAAAGAGGAAGCTAATTAGTTTTGTAAATCTATACTTGTATACGTTGACTTCTAGTCTAAATACAGTGATTATATAAGATAGACAGACATACTAATTAACAGACAACTGAATTTTCAGCCATTAAAGAGTAGATGAATATAGACACAGAAGCAGAGAGGTTTTCAGACCAGCATGTCACCCTATTTCCCAACGTAAATTAAACACCTTGTGTATATGTGTGTTTGTGATTGTGTGCCTAGGTCTGGCATTGTATGACTGTATACGGGCATAAAGTACAGTATGATTGAGTTTTTTGTGTTTGTTTTTGAAAATGTACATTATGTGTGCTACAGAGCATACAAGGCAACTGCAATTGACAGGTGCAACATGCATGAAGTTCATGATTTATGTTGTAAAGCTCAGGAGTCAATGAATGAATCTCACAAACGAGTCACGCAGAGATTGTGTTTCTCTCCATATACAATTAATCAATATATTATGATAGTGGTAATTAATAATAGCAGAATACACCCACCTCCCCCTTATCGCTAGAGTCTGAATACTGATGTAAGATGCAAAAATATTCAAACAAATAATGATCATCAAAAAGTGTAATTGCAATATTTAGGAACTGGCACAGACTTGTTTGCTCTAAGATGAAACAAGCAACATAACCTTGTTGTAGATCCGAATCACGGGGCGGATACACAAATTATCTTTTACTTTAGTTAACATTAAGAGAAAAGGAGTTTGTGCTGCATTCATGGGGTGTCAAAATAATTGGAAAAATTGGAAAATTCACATTGCATTAACATTATGACATAGGGCATGCCTTGGCAGAAGTCTGCACTCTCCCAATGCCATTCTAGTTGTCTTTGTTTCCTCTTTTCTTCAGAACATTTTAAATAGCAAAAAAATGTATTAAAAGAGATCATGTTTCTTGATTAGACTGACGTGTGTATGTGTACACTAACCTCATCTCCAGGTCATGGCTGTCTTGGGGAGTGAAGCTGAACAAGGCCACATAGGTTCTGAGCTTAAGGACATCTTTCTGTAGCTGGATCTGCTCCAACTAGACAACACACACACACACACACACACACACACGGAAACACATAAACATACAGATTTGGTTTTCAAGAAGTCTCGGGGAAAAGAGAACCTTGCTGATGCTGACAGGTTAAACAAAGCTCATAGTCACACAAATACAATACAACACCATATTCTCTATTGTCACTTTTCTCGCAGTCGTATCTTAAAATAGTCTTTTGGCATTCACATAGGCAGGAGAAGCCTTTGTTTACAGAACACTGATAGACCAGGGAGCCGCTTAAGTTGTTCTGCAATCTGTTTCTTTTAATCTACCGTTAACATAAGTGGGAGAGCAGGATCAGGTTTTCATGAACACTCAGGAAGTTAAAACAGGACAGAAGTTGTTATTGAAGCATCAGCACAATAAGCAGGGAAATGTGCCGCCATTCTGGCGCTCTTCACACCTGCTCAGAAAACTGGTGGGCATTTTCTTGTTTTACCAATACCTTGAGTCTGAATACATGTGTTCCTGAAATCCCTCCAAAACTTGTTCTTGCATAATTGCCGTTGGCCAAAATATATGAGAATTACTTTTTAAGACACACTAATGACTGTTTTTGAAAGACAGCAGGATAATTTGCCATCTTTGTGGTGCTGTGTTGTTAATGAAGAGAAGTGTTTCTGGTCTTGTATGTCTCCCTGAGCGTCATCCATGTGTATGGGCAATGTAGCTGATGGATGAGTTGAGTTAACTGCAGCCACAAGGCAAACTGCCTCTGTGGCCTCTGGGTGAAAACAACAACATCAAGCACTGGCAATCCATTACAGCTAACTAAGAGCTGTTCACTGGCCACGAGAGGCTCTTGATGCTGTGGTAGCCTGGAACACTGAATGAGAGGTCGGGCAGGTCGAGATAACAGCCTCCTTTGTAACTGAGTTATCGGAAAAGAAGAAAAATGGAAAAAAGGAAATAGAAGAGCAGTGTGCATTCCTTTAAATCTGCAATTACTGATGTGCAGTAAGATGTAACCACTTAGGGGTAGTAAAACAACTTTAAAATATTATCACCTTATAAACTTCTTATGGTGAACCTGTTAGCTAACAGTTGCCTATTTATACATGTCTAGCAAACACACAGCACTATTAGCTTTAATTTGTCATGTTGTGAATGTTGCATTTCACTCTGCCTCTGGCACTGTTTTGCTCCACCAACTCCTGAGAATAATATCTTGCTATATAGCAGCTAAATGCTCCATTATATGCACAAACTAGTCGCTACATCTTGTCATTTGATCCATTATCTTATAAAAATATTGATAAGCGCAGCTTTAAGAGCTACTTTTTAGCTAATATGTTCAGAACAGTTGCTTGACTATGGCGATACATTTTACACCTTCTGGCAACAACAAAAGCACCAGAATTTAGTTTGAATAAACATAAGCTGCCTTGAATGAACAGACAAACAAAAAGAACACCACCTACGACAATATCAAACTTCTCAATCAGAGAATCCAAAAAGAAATCATACTGTAGCATGAGCCAGACTATTTTACTGTCAATTGATCTTGGGTAGTTTAACACAAAACCTGGGAAGTGTGAACAGATGGGGATCCTGTGTATGACTGTGTGTGTTCCATTTGTGCGTGTGAGCCTCTCATCTCAAATTGGAGGCTCCTTCTCTGGCGAAGAAGCAGTTTTCAAGCGTTTTTCTCTGCTCATTACCCTGCAGAGCCTCCATCTGTTGGCTGACAGACAAACAGGCCCCTGTTAGCTGCGCTCGGTCCAGCCTGATAACACAGCACAATGCACTTCAAGTCTGTTCCCCGAATGGAAGCGCTGGACTGCTAGATTGTATTGCAGAGGATAGTTTGTGTTTGTGCCTGTCTGTAGTTTTTGCCTTATATGGTTATTTGTTCATTTTTGTGTTTGTCCGAGTATCTGTGGTCTTTTTCCACTGTTGACAACTGAGATAAACATGTTAAACTATAAACGCAAACAGGATAGACGGCTGCACATAGAAACTGTGTACAAAGAACATTGATGCTGAAAACACATCACCCACAAAAACCATCATGGAAGATATAAAGGAATATAGTTTTGAAATCTGCCCATGAAATATTCATCGTTACTCTGCAGGGGGTGCCAAGATATTCACAGAGGTTTAACCTTTTTTTTCTCTCACAAGCATGAATTTTGCACCATCAGCACTGCATCTACACTGTAGAGAGTAGTTGCAGAAGCACAGACCCCAGAGCTGCAGATCAGCGCAGGCCAGTGGTTGTGTCAGCTCGGGCATGATTTGTTACAGCAGGAAGAGAAGTTTTTCCTTCAGAGTCCTGGGAAAATCAGCAGTGAGGATAAAGGCGAGGGGCAAGGAGCAGCATGCTTAATGGACACAGAACAGACTGGCTGGGTATCAGTTCTCAGAGTGACCACAAACAGTTCAGGCAGTGGTCAGTGGACAGTCTCAGTCTGCTCTCAGAGGTTTTCAGACTGCACCAATAATACACGTTACTGTAAGTTCAAGCAGCAGAATAACAATCACTATGAAAAGTGAGGAGAAAAGTTAACGGGTGTTGCTGACAGGACAGTTCAAGCTTGCCATTTCTCTAAAAGAGTACATTCACATTAAGTTTACTTTTTCGTATCCCTCCTTGTATAATTAACAGTTTATTATTTTTGCTCCTAAAATCTTTGGGACATTTTCATCTAATATTTGTTAATTACTGTGTATACATGCTGTTAAAATTTACTGGGATCAGGTTTTTGTTAAAAGGAACCGACCAATAAAGAGCGCCTTCACTAGAATGGATACATTACTGTAATCGGCCCATTGCTTTACTTGTTGCCTACATAATGGTGTATGTTGTGTGTTGGTGTATGTTAGAAGAACTGATCAGGCATGTATAGTGTACTCATTCACACACACACACGCACACACACACGCACGCACACACACACACACACACACACACACACACACACACACACACACACACACACACACACACACACACACACACACACACACACACACACACAGACTTGTCAGCATTAGATGTGTTTAATGTAAAACAATTGGATGGATGGATTTGTTTCTTACCGGAAAATCGTCCGGGTTTCTTTCTGGCTGGAGGTAATGCTCTGTCCCGTTCTCAATGACTGTGAAAACTGCAAAAAACAAAAACAAATAAAGAATAACTAAATTAAATCAACAACCATATTTGTACGAAACAAGATTAAATTCATAAGCCCTGCTTGCAGCCCATAAAAGCTGCAATGTGTATTCAATTATATGTTGGACACATAGTAAAGCATACTGATGTCTTTGCTATTTTTAGAACCTTGCTAGAAAACTGGCAAAAAATTATATGTTGTCCCATGAGTAATTAATGCCATAGGGCAAATTTCATATTGGTTTAATTATGAGATATCTTGTATGCATTTGGAAACGTTAGCTTGGTGGCACTAAACCGTTTTTCATTGACATAGCCTTTTTTCTCATTAACCCATGCACTAACAGCAAACTAGAGCAGTGTCAAGGCCGACACGTGGCCCTGGCGAACAACAAATTGATTTATTCTTTTGTTGGGTCAGGTGCTATGCTCTGGAGGAAATTGTTCAGCAGCATTGTAGCCGCTCTTCTTTGTAGTTGTGCCTTCACTGCTCAGAGTGAACGCTCCAGATTGTGAAGGGTCAATGCCTTGCCCTTTCCTACAGAGACTATTGTGCATCTCAAAGAACCCAGGCACCACTAAATCAAGAGCTACACAATGCAGATAAAAAAAAAGAAAAGTCCAAATGTTTCTTTAGTCTTTTTTCCCCAGGATAATCTATAGCAGGGTCAGAGTGAGCAAACTGCAAAAAGAGAGGCAAGAGTTCAGTTCAGTTGAAAACAGTGGGGAACCTTATTTCACGGTTCATAGGAGGAGAATTTCGACGTTGCAACCTTCTCAGACTCCCTTGTGGCAAGAGCAATAGCAGTGTGTGTTTTCCTGTGTCACTACATGGCTGTAATCCAGATGCACACAGTGTACCACAACAGATACTTACCATCATCGCTGTGTTTTCTCGACAGCTCCTGCCTACTGCTGTGAGCCACTACTTCCTCCGGAACCTTGTCCAAGTCACTGGTCTGCAGAGATCAGAGAGAAGAGATAAAACAGATTAGATAGATAGAAAGATAATGTTAGATAGAGATAGATAGACTAAGTTCAGTTTCTGAGAAGAAAACTAGCTGAAAATGCTTCCACTTGCACAGTCTAACCAGCTATTTTGGAGAAAACCGTAGTGGAGCAAACATGCTGTTCCTAAGTCTGCATTTGGAAACAATTATCATAACCCCTGTTGGGATCACATTGTCTCTGTGAGCCTCCATCGACACACACACCCATTCACTAACAGCTGCACAGGACAGGACAGGATGGCCCCAACCCAACAGCTTTCAGATGTCATCATACAAAGGCACGTATCCAGACTGCATATACAGTTTAGCTTACACTAAAAGTGATAAGCTATGAAAAACGGATTTCCTTGTGTATTACACACAGAGATGGAAAGGTGGCTGGAGAGTGTAGCTGTAGTACAATCAGTACACCGACATCGCCCTTCATCACTGCCTGGACCAGACTGCCTTTATTGGTAGTGTTTACAGCATTGCAGTGGCAGTATCTATTTAGATCATCAGCTACAGCATGTCCATTGCAAAGGGACAAAATAAAATACAACCTGTATGTGCATTATATCTTAACAAAGAGATAGGAAACTTTGTTCCTTAAGATAGGAAATAGGATATATGCAACTAAAAGTTTCAGTGACCAGTATAAACAAACACTATCCAACGTTATAAATTATCCTTTTCTTACCGAGTTTCTGTGTGGAGACTCAGAGCCACTGGCCCTCTTGGCCTTTTGTGCCAGCGACGTCCCAAATCTCAAGGCCTCATACACGGGGTCCACCTTATTGCCACAGGCTTTAGAAAAGAATGGATACATGATAAAAGCTGACGGAAAACAAACGTTACACTTTCAGGATAGGCATGTTGGGATTTACAATACTAAAAAACAGGTAGGTACATCTTCTAAAAGAGCTCAAGTGGAAAAGTGGTTCTAGAAAGAGTGGAGTAAAGTTTTTGCTTTATTTAGGGCATGCCATTCTACACAGAAGTGAAATTATTATGGCGATTTAAGCTGCTCACCGATGGGCATGACTTCTTTGATGCAGCCATACTGTTCCTGGATCAGTAATGGAGAGCTGTAGTACCGCCGAAAGCCTTTTGGCTGAAGGACAGATAGGGGGAAAAGAGAGAGAAGCGACAGACATTAGTGACAAATCAATATGCAGCACCGCAGGCAGCACAGTGCCCTGACACTGAAATACTGCACATAACTCTTTAGTCTGACGTTTCTGAGCACAACTGACAGAGATAAAGTTCTGCCACACTGGATGTCGGACATCACTGTTTGGATGAATCACAACAACTATATTTCACTCTGCAGACTGAAAAGACTGAACAGTGTCCGATGAATACCTAAGTATAATTATATATAAATTTAAATATAAATGTACACAATGTTAGTCTTGGCTAATCAGTCAAACAGTCAGTCTAAACAGTACTGTGTTTCAATGTGCACAGCCCTCATGTTAATGGTTGAATGATCTGTATGAATGTAAAAATCACAAAGATTTAGTTGTAATTCAACTTTTTAGTGGTAACTACTTATTCTTTCATGTTTTGTTAAAAACCATATTCATTACATTACATGTTCTGTTATTGATATATACACAGATTGGAATTTAGTAACTCTAATTCATGAGTGATTCATTCCAATCAATACATTGGAAAATGTTGATGATATATATATTCTTGAAGTAAAGTTAAAACAATATTTATTTGAGTATTTCTGTAGTACTCATAGGTAGCCTAATGTTTTATGTGTTGTTTGTTAGCATGTTTAAAGCTATAGTGCGTAGTTTCTGTCTCCCCCATGAGGAATTCTAAGTAATGGCAACAAAACTGTCAGCACATCCACATGATACAAGCCTTCCGTGATCGCACACCACCCAGACCCCTCCTCCACCCAGTTGCTAGTACCCAAGGAAGACAACTTCACTTGATTTTCTGCGCGCGAAAGTCATCAGACGAAACCAGTTTCTGAACATGGCCGAGTTCCAGTTTTGAGGAGCTGGTAGTCTTAATTAGCTTTGTATCAACTGATTTGGCAATGGCTTGAATGTAACAAATGTTCATTAATGTAAAAAAGTTACGCACTAAAACTTTAATTTAACATGCTTGTTTTAGACAACATGACTCCAGAAAAAAATATTTTATGTTTACTAATGATTTTTAGTAATGACTACTAATGTAAACTTGATTTGTCTACTGCATCAACTTACCTGTGTTAATACAACGGGACCTGTTAAGTTTCACCTTGTGTAAAAACTTAGTTTAAGGCAACGGGTTTACACGCAAAGTAAAGTCAACTAATCCGGGATAACAGTGTAGGTTAATGACATAGTCATTTATTTACATTTGTAATACTTTAATTTTGTTAGTATATCACCAATCTGTTGTAAGTTAACTGTTAGAGGTAAATATTTAAATATATATATATATATATTTTGGGAATGAAGATAATAAAATAATCACTTATTGAGTGAATGATGACATTTACACAAAAACAGGTAAATATATAGTATTATGAACCTGTATGAACCAATTTTGGTAACAATCTGGCAGTAATGCAAATGATTAATGCATCACTTATCCTACCAGTTAAATACTGATAGCATTGTGTCACTGCACCTGTAAACACAACTTGCAAAGTACGTCCTTCTGTCTAAATTCCACAAGATGTTAAGTACACAACCCTGAATTTTACCAGAACACAGCAGCTAGCTACATTTATTTACAGAATCTGTTAATGGGAAGTGGCAGGAAGTGCCTTTATAGCAACGGAATGGCAGCAATGTAATAAAAAAGACACACTAATAGCCCCGAAAAGGCGGCAACATCAAAAACAATGGCAAGGGTGGAGTGAACACAGATGCTGAAGGGCCTGTTGTTGTTTACAAAATGACGTCAGACCCAGTTCACACTCAATACTGCACCACCCCGCAGCTGGCGCAACATTAGTTCCACTCAATTTAAAGAACTTTCAGCAAATTATTATTAAAATGAAAAAATGTTAACAAATAAATTGTGCATGACCATCATAAATAAATAACTGATTTGTTACATACAGAGTAGAACATGTGTCAGATGTCCGGTGGTCCACTGCCATGGACCTGAATAGAAAAAACTGGTCTTAAAGTCACAGTTATAATTTATCTGCCTGTCATGTCCTCCTCCCAACTCCCAAGGCCCTCAAACATTTATCATTTATATATCCATTACCTACCTACGTCCTATCCAATCAATACTTCCACATCAGTTTTGACAGAAGTTTGAAATCCTCCTCAATCCCTACAGACATTAAGTCATCTGCAGCACACTGAGTATTAATGATTAATGTATATATCTTCAGGTTTTGAGCAATTTTTCTCTTTTTTGATTTCTGGAAGTAGTCCTAGATAAACATTCATGCATTTATATTCTTGTCTGTGGATCAGTGTTGGAGGACTGCATTTTTTTCTGTTTGTTTAAATTTCATCTATTTAGGGGGCAGGTGGTGAAATCTGCATCGCTAATCAGTCATGATTAATTCTTTCATTTGACACTTCTCGTGATGAGACGGCTAAAATAAGCAACCCTTGAGCTCTTCAGGCCCATCTCAAGAACTGAGATTTCAGACTTTCAGGGGCAAACTTATTACGGAAAAGGTAAAAAAGAGGAAGACTTGTTGGTTCATTTGGCTAGAAACAAAAGACACCACAAACTTGCCGTCGCTGTCAGTGACTTCATTTACTACACTGATGTTGTGACAGCAGTGATTGTAGACATGTTTTGGGGAAATCTGGGGGAAAGTCATGGAAGCCTTTCTTATGTGTCTTTAATTCACAATATGCATGTTTCTATCCATGAAGAAGACAGAACTCAAATTATTTAATTTTTTTCATGCACATTTCAGGATGCACAGAACAATATTACAACCACGCACAAGAAAGTTGCACAACAAAACCCACTATTACCAGTTTGCTCACTAAGGAAAGAGGTCTGCCTAAACATCTGTGCATTCATAAATAATTTAATTAGAGAACATTCATCTTTATGATTTTTGATTTTGAGGTTTCAGCACCCATCCGCACATAAAACAGTTAAGGATGTTCAGATGTTTCTTTATACATTCCTATTCATCTGCCATGGTTATCTGCACATTTATTTGTTATCTGGGAAATAAGTAACTTTTAATATTTATAGCTGCAATCAACCTTTGTAAAAGTGTACAGGGTGTGTTTCCCCATTTCCTATATTGAGAAGTACTGCTGTTTGATCTCACAGAGTAGTGGTATACACTGGACACCAAGGAAACATCTGGATGAAGCTGTGGCTGCAAACATGGGAAAAAACTGATAAGTGAATAATTGTATTAATCACAAGTAACTGGGAATCCGTAAAACTACTTTTTGAATTGTGTCATTGCAGCAGAGCTAGTGTAATATGTGGTATGTGCTTAGCTCTCACTGGTTACTGATTAAGAGTGTTAGCTGAGTTTCAAGCAGTGACTCACACATTAACTGACACATCTGAATTATTATTCATGTTTGTTCCGAGGGCTCCCAGAAGGAGCTGTCAATATTGAATCTTGACAAAAACTGTGTGTGTCAGGAGAGGCCAAATCAACTCTGTTTTAGCGACTGGTCAGCCTTTGTTAGCTGAGTAAGAAACATACTGTGTTTGCAAACTGTATACACAACCATAAACCATTTGACTCTAAGTAACACAATTACAGTGAAAATCTAACTATTCCTTTACAGAGTCTCTGAACAAAACATAAAAAATATAAATATAAGCTAATTGTTGCCAAAGCTGAAGGTGAAGTATTGTTACGTCAACTACGTTTCTTATGAATTCATCATCACAGTCTCAGTAAGTACAGAAACCTGATGAAGAAATAGTGATATACAGGTTTCATGGTTTCAGAGCATGAGGTCATTTGATATCTTTGCTAAAGGGTTCTCAAGCCAAGAGAAACAAGCATGGTTGCAGAAGTGTCCAAGTTTAGAGTAAGTCGAATTTAGAGCTGTACTCCACTGGGGAAACTTCCCTTTTTATGCTTGACCTCTCAACCTCATTTTCCACTCCTGAGAGCTGATCATATCTAGTGGAAAGACGTCACAACGGGAAAGGAGAAAGGCTGCCTACACTGTTAGTATTACTTCCATATCATTTCCATTTGACATCTATGCAATTTAACATTGCTGATTAACACAAACTTACTCCAAACAAATTCCAAATTTGCTTAACTAATTACAGCCAAATTCTCTCAAGGGAAAGTGTAACCAAATGCTGTAGGAAATAAGGTAAGAAAAAGTAGATAATCTCACAATTTGACTTGAGAGTGTTATAGTCTCTCTCTCTTGCGATGAACGTTTCTTGGCGCTGGCTTTCGCTGGTGTAACTGAACCCTGCCCAGTAAAACACCCAGGCCTTTCCAACGGAGCAACTCCAAAACCAAATGGTCTCATTATATTACAGGTTCATGGATGAGGGGCGATAATGATTGTGAATCGCATAACAGCCCACAAGCTTATCATCACCCAAAAATGAGGACAGGACCACAGAAAGTGTGTTGATGGGAGGGAGACGATTTACAATGACGGTAACAAGGCTTGATCTTTCAGTCTAACATGTTTAAGTTGGATGGTTACAGTATAAGGTCATTACCTCTGACTTGTGAGGTAATAAGACTGAAAAGCTGACTTTTTGACTGAACCAACTATTAAATAAATTCCCCTACTCAGTGAGGAAGTTTTGCTCTCATTTTTTATGTCAACATGTAATCGACCAATAAGCTCTAGCTTAATTTGCCTCTTTTATGGCTCCCATTTAGAGATCATAAGCAGAGAAACACAGGGAGGTAAATTGCTTAAATTACAGCATCTTTACAGATGCATTTTATAGACTTCAGACAATGACATAACATTGCAGAAATGTAAACCTTTTTCTCTCCAGCTTTTCACAAGCTACAAAAATCTGCTTATTTTAAAGGTCCCATGACACGGTGCTTTTTGGATGCTTTTATATAGGCCTTAGTGGTCCCCTAATACCCTAATAAAAGCGGAGGTAACCTTTCACCTTATGACCTCATAAGGAGGAGATTTCAGATCGGCCCATCTGAGCTTTCATTTTCTCAAAGGCAGAGCAGGATACGCAGGGCTCGGTTTACACCTAACGCCATTTCTAGCAGCAGCGTATTGTGGCCATAGTATAATTTATTCAGTATAATTATCACCCATCAATATTGCCAACCTCCTATTTTTGTGATACTGAAAGGTTTTCACAATCTCACTGCCTCTGCTAGTGATATAAAAACTGAAATTGAATCATTATGATGTGATAATTATTCCAAATATTATTTTACGCCTCCTAATTTCACTAGCTTCTTCCATACTCTTCCATCTACTTCCATATTAATAAAGAGAATGTGAAATGCCAAACAAACATGTGACATCTTCAATAGTGGTTATGAAGCTGCTTCGGGGGGATTGATCCCCATTTAATGGTTTATGCTGACGCCTGCATTTTTGTAAATAGTGAGCTGCATTACTATTATGTAACACACGGACAGACAGAGTGATTATATAACGATGATGAGGACGATGACGAGGATGGATGGTGATCACAGATGTACCAGCACACTTACACAAAAAGTGTGATTTCTGAATAAGCACATTCTGGAAACAGCCAATTCTAATATGTCTGTTTTGGTTTCTATCATAATGACATCAGTAATAAGATCAGAATTTTCCAAACTGTTGACAGCAGGGAGACAAATGTTGTGTCTACTGTATGTCATGTCTTGATGTCTTATATTATTCTGTGTCATGCATCTTACCAGTTTGCCCATGCAGCGCTGCTGTCCCACTCCATTCTCACATTTGTGGTGGAGGCTCATCTTGCAGGCTTTGCAGCGGAGGCCGTGCTTTGCTGTGTTTCCTGCTAGGAACACCACATGCTTGGCTGTTGTACCTGATACACACACAGAAAAGAGGCAACAGGTTCAGATCTGTCATGTCAGGGACTCGAAAGGTGAAAAGTGAGAAGCAAATTACACACAAAAAGGCAGAGCAAATGGAAAATATTGTTCAGAACATTGTCTCATTTGTTAATGTATTGTCTTTACACACTTATTCCTAGCCCAGAATTTCTGGAGTTGTTCCCAGCATGCACTGCGGAAAACCTGTGAAGTGACATGTGAAACGCAACACACATAATGTGCACTTCTGCAAAACCATTTGAACCAAACTGACTGTAATCAAGCCAGTGCTATCTCCACCATGTGAAATCATTTCAAACATCTGCGGCTCAGCCTCACTTATCAATGTGTCTCACCGATGCTGGAATAAATGAAGATTAATCTGAATTATTTGTGAACCAAAGTTACGCAACATTGCGACAGCAAACATTCAGCATGTGCGTGCGCATTTGTGCACAGGGGTGTGTGAAATGAGTAACAAATAAATATGGACAGAGAGATAGATGAGGAAACTAAGATGAGAAAGAGAGTCTTGTTCAGGTTGGAGATTGTAAAGAGAAAGGTGTTGGCACAGAACAACATATTGTATCAATGCAGTTTTTAATGCGAATCACTGAGCTGGGACTGTGACAAAAAAAGAAACACAACAAAAGGTTGAGAGATGAATAGGCAGGTATGCATGTATGCAGTAGTAGTGGGTAATACTGCCATGCTTGGGGAGCAACAAAGGAGTGTAATGTCAATGCAGGTGGAAATCCAACTTTCATTGGTCGTCTTACAGACTTAATTAGCTACATTTATATTTGATAATCAAGAAGGTAGTCACTAGATTGAACAGGCAAATAGTTCAAGATCACCTATTCAAAAGTCCAGGCTCCTAAACTTTTAAAAAATTGAAAATATCCTGATATCACTGTCTAGACCTTGAAGCATCACAGACCATATTAAAAACAAAAAGTTCATATAGCATTTTATAAACCCCAGCATGCAACTGAAGGGTTTGAGACTAAGTTCCCCTGTGGAGGAAGCTATCATCACTCACACAGGGAGCGACGTGGCCAGAGCCTAAACACCAAATATTAAGAAATATTCACCATTTAAATAATAATAATAATAATAATAATAATAATAATAATAATAATAATAATAATAATAATAATAATAACAATAATAATTGCTGAGTGAGCGGAATGGCTGACTGACTTAGTAGACAAGATAAGAGCCAGCTGTTACTGGACTCTGGAAGCCAAATATCTAAAATACTTCTACATCCCTTCAAGGATACCGTGGAGAGAGTGAACGGAAACAAGCGTACCACAGACATAATGCAGCCAAAGCTTGGCGTGGCCTTCTGCGGTACTTATAGTATAGGGCTCACGTCTGACAAGAAGCTCATGTGCTCCAGCGACTTGACCCAGGAGAGCCTGCTCGAGAGGCTAGCGCCTAGAATCAATGGAACGGGTATATTCTCCTGCACCCCCATCGAGACAACCACTCGCCTAATCAATCCCGTATTCAACAGGATTTTTGAGAGCACCAGGTACTCTTGGCGCTTAGGTCGTCGGATTGGCTGAGAGTCAGTCATTTCACTGCTCCAATGGGACAAAGGATGCACACGGGCGGTTTGGCGCACAACATAGCCCTGGGACTGTATGCCGTGACCGACTTTGTGCTCTCGTGCGCTGTAAACTTTTTCACCTCGCTCTACATGCACCCCATGGAACAGGAGAACACGCTAATCCTGAGCAGGAAAAGGGAGGACGCTGAGGTGGACATGGCAATAAACAACGTTGCAAGATCCATAGCAAGTTTAGACGCAAACATAGCCCTGCTCAAAGAAACCATGAATACAACCACAGGGGAGGAGTACAAAAGGTTGAACAAAGAGCTGCTCTCGGTCCAGAACGTTAGAGCCGACCTCCGTTGCCTACTGGGAGCACTCCGGGGAAGTCTTGATGCTCACAAGTTGATCGGTGCTGTGAAGACTCTTTCAGACAACGTGGGACTACAACTCAACGCGTCGGCATTCATCAACAGGCAGGTGTTAACCCTGGCAGTGCAAAGGGACCTGGACGATACGAGAGAACCTGTCACCAGAGTGACGGTCGAAGATGCATACCGGGACTACAGTAGAACCAAACCTTTGACCGGAACCCCTGTTGTGTAAAGAAAGACCTGTGTGTATAATAGACATGTCAATGTGTGTGTTTCTTGTGCTCCGACTGTTGACTGCTTGTGCAAATAAACAATCTCTCCCATAGTACACATGTGTGTCTTTTCGTCTGTATATCACCTGCAATGTTTAAAAAAAGTCGTATGCACAACTTGTTCAGCCGAGCGACTGGCTTTGAAACCAGTTGTTGTTGTCGAAACCAGTGACAGTCACGCCAAAGCGTTACACGACGATTTGACACGGCAGGGCAACAGCCGTGGCCAGGTGTGTGTCAGCAGGGAACGCCACTTTATTATTACGCGATTCCATAGTCATCATTCGATAGTCGTCCGGATGCCTCGTAGCTCCGTGCAACCCAGTGACCCAGACCCGTTATCATCATCTTTTTAAGTGGAGCATCTGTCAGCCTCACAAAAGATAAGAAAGAAGAGAGTGGTTCCTGAGAAGACAAACGTTCTCTAAACCATTATGTGTTACACATAGCATGACATAAACCCCCACTTTCAGTCATTCCATATTAACGAGAGGACTGTGTTACTAATTCCCAGTGCTGTTATTAGTTGTAGTCTGGCACCTATGCACCTCCAGCTCTTTATTGATAAATCAATGAGCACGTGCCCTGCTCTGGCCCATACTCTGCAATGCGTGCGTGTGAAAATATGGACATGCAAAGGATTCATCGATCTACTTTAGTGGGCGTTGAGAGCGCAAGAAGAATATTAAGTTTCATCACTGAATTGTCAACTTTGTTCACGATTGTCAAGTTGTGTATAGTTTTTTTGTGCATTGTGAATGGGCATAGTGGCAAGCAAATACTGTCAGCATTTCAGACCAGATTATCCTAAAAAATGCAGCATATTCAGTTTAATGAGCAGGGGTGAAGAGGATCAATGAGCAGGGCTAACACTGGATTGTAAACATGAAACCAAGTAGAACACTTGATCCCTATACAAGAAAGCAAACACAAGATACTGTGTACTTAAGGTACAAAGCCCCTCGTGTGTCATTTACTTAATGGGAAAAAAAATCTTGGCTTGCTCTTCACATTGCTTTAATGTGAACTGGTGTCACGGCTATCTGGAGCTGGGCAGCGGTGACAGGAACTCAGTAATGGGTGGAAAACTGGATCTGTATTCCCCATTTAAAGCTCTTGTGTTGCTTGGCTGAGCCTCACTGCCACAGAGCTGGCGGAGTTAGTTAACCTGAGATGGAAACCGGGAGAAATGTGATCCCGGCCTGAACCCCTCATCGGTCAGACACAGATCGCCTACAATGAGCACAATCCGCACCAATTTTTAGGTCACTCTACATCAGGTCAACTGATGATGTTGTTTAACAACCACTTGGAGTTTAATTCTCCTTCAGGTCAGCAAACATTTTCTCTACGGCAAAACACCCTGACTCAAGTCTCTCTGAATGCACAGGGGCAGGAAGTGAATGAAGCCCTTGTCAAGGAGTTGTTGATTAGCTTGTTTGAGCTGACTCACACCAACATGGAGGAATAATGAGACGCCTCCATGCTAACTCATAAGAGCTAGGAAAAGAACAAAGAAGAAGAATGCCTTTATTTATCCAGTGAGGGGAAATTCAGTTTTCACTCTGTTAGTACAGTTGCACACACATTGAACACAGGCCTGAATTACAAACATGCTCAGGACCTATACATGCTAAACACACTAATGGAGAGATGTCAGAGTGAGGGGGCTGCTCCTTGGAGGAGCACCCCGAGCAGTTGGAGGTTTGGTGCCTTGCTCAAGAGCACCTTGGCAGTGCCCAGAAGGTGAACTGGCACCTCTCCAGCTACCAATCCACACGCTGTACTAACTCCCTACGGACTGAGCTACTGCATACTACTATGTTTCAGCAGGCCGATACAAGAAAGTGACATTGTCGACATCCATAAGTAATGGCTTGGTAATGATGTGTGAGTGTGTGTGTGTGTGTGTGTGTGGGAGGGGGGGGGGGGGGGGGGGGGGCAGTCTCAGAGAAGAGTCCAGGACCTTAAGGCATTACAGCTGTGGGGAAAGTGAATGACAGTGCTGCTCTCTCTGGCATTTGCTCTTTCTTGGCTACTCTGCTTTTGAAACCTATTCTTCATTTACACAACACCAAAGGAAAAGACTCCTGCCAGATTTTCCATACCGTCTTCATCTTGCCTCAAATTTTTTCCCACAGTCTTTCTCCCTTAATTTCCCACTCTTTCTCTCCACAGTATCTCTATCACGCTGCACACTCTTCTTACAATAGCCACACATTACTGATCCATTAAGCCACTGTTCTTACTTCACGCCTCCTGATTTCCTGTGCAAATAACCTTCATCAAGACAATAATTTCTCCACCTCCTCTTCTTCTTAAGCCTCTTCAAAACACTGACCCAAGCAGCTTTTTTTGGTTTATTTGCAGACATTAACCAGTTTCTCCCACGGCCCTTTGATTATTTTTTTTACCACTGAAAAACCCATTTCCCCATCTAGAGAATTCTGTTCTGAGATCTCTGAAATTAACTGTATGGGATACAGATGTAACATTAATTTAGGCTAAAAGTATACAACCATGCTAGCATCTCTTTGAGACTGTACTGAGAGCTGCATGCTAACATTGTAACTGTGACAACAAGCTGATGTTTTGCAGGTATAATGTTCATAACCTAATCTTGCATGCCACTAGCAGATCACTTTATTTCAACTTTTTATGAACTGACTCTTTTCAGCTGACATTTTCCCCCGCTGGCACCCATATACTGTAGTTTGGTATTTTATAATCCATTTTAATAGTGCACTGACTGATGTGAGGAACATTTTCAAGATATGGCAGACAATGTCAAGTGTCAACTGTAGCAGTCAAAGACTGTGTGTGTGTGTATGTGTGTGTGTGTCTGATATGTTTGTGCATAAAATGTGTTAATGCAGGAAGATGTAGTATAACCTCAGTTAGCATCACAGCCATATCTGTCTACTACCCAACCTTGACCTCTGACCCCTAGATGAACTTTTCTCTGGGGTCAACCAAACCTGTCATGTGTCACATCACAGATTCATGCAAGGTAATCAAGTGAGATTACTCTCTCATTTGTGTTGAATATCAACTTGTTTTATGAATTAATCCAGGGATTTGGATGCCTTGATTTGATGCATTTAAGGGATCTTGTAAGTAAATTACTCAATAACCCCTAAATGTTGATGCATATCTGTGATTACTGACTGACAGTGATATTTTGTAATAGTACCCTGAATTGATATATATCCCTCATACAGTATGTACTTATTTTTTATTTTTAGAAAAATAGTTACTTTACAAAGTATAATCCTAGCTCTTGTGTAATTTGTTACGTAAATTCATAACCTAAAATCACTGTGAATATTTTTCTTTTCAAAACCTGCCCAGTAAATTAAATTTCACCTGCTGTCAGCCACAAATAACCATCCCATTCACTCATGTAGATGTTTATTTAATAAGTAATTTGCTGCAGGGACTTGTAATTACTATCTCAGCAACAGCCTGTACTTGATCAGAGCATTTTTATGTACCAGTAAAACGAACTCACTGTGAGCCTAACAACAAGGACATTTGCTTTTATGGACACGAGCTGCACATAGTATTTAGCCCCTTTAATAAGGATAAGAAAAAAAGAAGGGTAAAAACTAGAGTAACCTTGGAATAAATATAGGAACATGTGGTCAAAGGTGCCCACTGAATACACTTCTTAGTTATACTCAGGTTGAAGTTGGGTAGAATTTCTGCTTAACTCTATGATCTAAAAACAATAATAACTGTGTGGATGTCCCGCCCTGACAGGTGCAACAAAACTAACAGGAGAGTGAGGAAGATGTCCATCAAGCACAATCGCTCACACATTCCTGGGAAGAGACCTAATCAGGCAATGTAAGTGAAAACACTTAGACTGTGTTTGTGTAGTAGCTTTACCTTTCCTGTATCAGCCTGAAAGACTGAAAATTTAAACTGGTTTTGACAACATTTTTGTTCCATACTAAAAGGAGTCTCATCTCATGTGTCTCTGATGTGTCAGCCAGATAGAGTGTTGACTGTTTAAAAACATTTACAATCACTCCTATATGACTGTGTTTCCTCTCTAAGTCATTATCACATAATCATTATTAGTATTTATTATTTACTATCCTTACTGTATGTTGGAGTACAATTGTTCAACTGAACACAGTGTATGAGCTAGTCTCTTATGTACAAGGGGGTTTAAAACAAAAATTGAACACCTACAGAAAAATAGTAATATGTTTATTGCTCTATTTAATATTGACTAATGTAGTACTGCTCTACCTTCATCTAGCACGCCTAATGAGTGAGTCAGTGAGCACTAAAATATAATTCAGCCACTTCTATTATGAATGACACATTTAATTTGTACAGGCTTTTATATAATAAAAGATCCTCCCTTAGGAATACGGTGTAATGTTTCTACTGTAGGCTGCCTTTCGCAATATTAGCATATTGATATGAATCTACGTATTAGGGTGTGTAGGGTGTATCAAAAAGTTATCGGGATTGAAAAACCTTTTGGCAGTCGCATTGGTTATGAGATGAGAGGTAAAATGAGAATATATTCCATTTAATCCATTTAAAGATCACAATATCCTTTCCAATTATATATTATTTTATACTGGTTTTAGGTGTTGTATCTCCATATTTTATTCGGGTTTGTATCTAGAGGATGAGTCTGACAAATGTGAAAATCTGTCCTTAAAACACTTGTTTTTTACTTGATAGAACCAACAGTGTGGTTTTGTGTGCACAAAAATGTAAACATGTGTATTTAGTTTGCTGTGCACTTATATTCTTTTAATTACAAGTATTTTCCACTTCACAGAACCTTTTTCACTTTTATCAATGTTATAAAACACTTTTTTTACAAACAATTACTGCACTATTTGAACTCCATAAACTTGTAGCAATGTCTTATGAATTGCCATTAGGTTTCAATAATCACAGTATGTATCAGTTTGAGTTCCCTCTTATATCTATCTTATATCTTATATCTACCACAACTACAACCTGATCGCCAGATGGTTTGTTACACAGAACCATCTCAGAACCATCTTAATTGGATCAACAAAAATACCTGGATTGGATGAACCATCTGTCTATCACATGATCTGTCTATCATTGTTGTTTATAATGTGCAGTCGCGGCCATCACACACATTTGTCCAATGTTTATTTCTAAAGAAACACGACAATGTATAAAAGGCTCCATTACCTTGTATCTCACGTTATAGCCCCGTAGCAGCCAGTTTTTGTAAAAAATAGGCTAACGATTGCATCAGGACCATGCGACTTTCTGTCGCACAGTAGAGACATTACCGTATAGTACAGGAGAACCTTGCAAGCAATGGAGGCATACAGTCAGGGGAGAAGCCCATAGAGAGTCCATGAAAGCATTGGAACAAAATATTTCAGCAACGTTTTGATGGATTGGAAATACTTTGGTAAGTGGCAAGTGAATTCATATCAAGTAACATTTAGATTTCTCTTGGCACAGCTACCAGAAGACTTGCTCACGTCATATCTACGTTGTCAAGCTCAGTTTGAGGCTGTGCAGCAGCTGCACAGTACGCTCAGCCATCACCAGAAAAGTGCTTCTAATTGACTTCACTGGTCTCCGTCGAAGTCTACGGCATCACTGTGTCCATTTCTTTCACTGTCTATGGTAGCTGCCAATAGTTTTTTTGGAAACTAACAAAACAAACTTAACATTACATCAATCCTATATTCTAAAAACAAGACAGCTATTAAAAACCTGCATCTAAGTATCCTATATAACATTTTTGTGAACTGATTCATGATTTTCTGTTTTTGTATGTTTTATACAATTATTGACAAAGTTATTTGTCAATAATTGAATAATAAAAGCTGCCAGTAGATCCTCACATTGATAATATTACAAGATTGTGCTGTGCAAGGTAACCACAACTATGTCTCTCTCTCTCTCTCTCTCTCTCCCCCCCCCCCCCCCGTATGCTGCCCTTTGACTCTGACAGCACCATCGCAGCTCATTACGCACACAAACACACACAACCACACACACACACACAGAAAACCACCCTCCACTCTCGCTCTCTCTGCTGCTGACCACACTGTGTTCTCATTAAAGCAGGACAAATGAAGAAGAAGGCTGCATTTTTAATGAGTGGACCAGAGGGCTCAGCACCTATCACAGGGCCAGGCAGGCCTGACATCATACTTTTATATTATCAACAGACCACCAGAGGCCCATTCAAGGCTTTGGCCACTGGCCGCGCCTAACTGGCCACGCCACATAAAACACTCAGGAACAATGGTCGTAAACGATGTAGAAGTATGTTTTATGGTGGGATGAACTTTAGTTTTACTAGCTGTCATACATTCAAAGCCAGTATGTATTTTAAATGAGCAATACCAACACTGTTGATTTCAAAACGATTATAGTGTCCTCCATTCTAATGTGAAATGACAGAAATCTGTGTTTATTGAAGAGTTTTATGATTGTGGGGATGGAAAAGCTGTGATATCAGGGGCTTGTTAAGCAGATGGTACGGGCAGCCATTGTCATTATCTTGCTGCAGAGGCCCTGAGAGATAAAGACTTAGTGGTCCCTCAGTACTGATGATTAGAGAAGCTGGAACATCTGGCTAGGGGAGAACAGGTAGAGGAGCTGGCATGGTTGCTGGCTATCTGACACCCCAGCAGACAGATGGAGACACCTGTCTCAGTGTGAGAAAAAAGGAGAATAGAGATACTTTGGTCAGGTCAAGTTAGATCCTCAGTGTTAGGTGCCAGTCGCGTCAGATCGCACCCAACCTAGAGCCAGGTTCTGTCCGAGGTTTAAAGGTCTAAACCTACTCTACCTGTAAAGCGTCCTGAGATAACGTCTTTTATGATTTAACACTATGAATAGAATTGAATTGAATGTCTGAGAGTGTTTCGATACATATGGCTTGTGTGTTCATTCTTACTGGATGAAAACATGGTATTTGAGATATAAAACAAAGATTGGCACTTTAGGGGACAATAACCTCTTCCATCCTGCTGTGTCCATACCGTATGTGCATATTATTGCATTTTCATTACTCTCTAATTTTGATTCTGATTACAGAAAGGTTGTACTTATCAGGTTATCTGATGAAGGTCTCATTATGAAAAGGTCATTCTGAATGCTGTGATTGCAAAGTTCATTAGATGATGTTCAGGATTTATTTTACCTTGATATTTCCTATGATGTGCTTTGTTTGATATTCTGATCACACTAATGAAGAGGGAGGCAATGTAACCATACCTACGATCATGTGGTTGCAGACGTCACAGAACGTGGGCTTCTTGAAGATGTGCTCCATGAAGCAGTGTCCTGCTGAGTCTACCTGCAGTGGGTTGCGTGTTTGGGAGCGCGATGTGGGAGGAGGAGCCGAAGGGATGGCTGGAGGGACCGGAGGGATGGTGGTGTGCGGCGGGGCCATCCCAATGTTGCAAAGATGGCCAGTGCTGCTGCTCACGTCCGAGAGCAGCTCCATCTTGTTGTCACTGCTGGTTCGGAAGAAGTTGTCTGCGCTCTTGCTGCGGATGCTCTTGGTCTTGAAGGACAAGGAGCGCTTGAGTCTCTGCAGCTGAAAAATGAGAAATAAAAGAGTTGAAGAAAAATGGAGCAAGGGAGAGAAAAATACAGAAAATAAATGAGGAAAGAGAAGACAGAGGAGAGAGAAGAATTCAGAGCAACTGAGTGAAGTAAATCCATTCCTGTAACAACCTAAATAATTTATAAACTAAGTCTCTAAAACCTTCAGGCAAATGTCTCAGTGCCCAATGGCTGATAAAATACCATTGCGAGGGGCAGCTTATTACTGCTCAGTGGAAAACCTTTAAGGTTCCCTACCTGGAAGGTAATGTGATTTCCTGGTTGGAGCAATGCATCACATCAACACTATTTCTCACACACTGTGCTGCCATTTCAGCCTGTATCAATATCCTTAGGGCCCTCTTTTACAGTAATGCTATTCATAACACTCCACACTGACAACTCCTCATTTAACCTCTCAGTGTGTACTTCCTCCTCTGTGAAACCCACTTAATTCTGGGCTCAAACACGCAGCTAATGTAATGTGATTTTATGGTTCTGGTTTCTGGCTGGTGTGTGGCAGCAGGTCTCTGATTGAAGAAATGAATTATGGTTCAAGTGATTGATGGGTAGGGAAGGACTCCTAATAATTCATAATATCCTAGCACACAGATCAGGCTTGAATGTATAACTCTAAACAGGTAAACACCTGCGAGGATTTACAGTTTTTCAGCTGAGTGCAGAGAGGTTGATCTGTCATCTTCGACGTTCCAAATGAATATGCACACACAAACACAGTTTACATCAACCTGATTCTGAGCCGAGATACTCATATGAAATCCCAGACTTAAAGTGCAACACAATTAAGTGACTAAACATACATACATTGTCAGCTGTATTGTTGCCACCTGAACAAATTGTTTAGAGAGCTTATCATTGCAGCAGAGAAGACCAATCAATTCTACAGGTCACTCTGGAAACAATCAATTTAGACCCTTCACTACCATTACCACCCACACACAGGAATGCACAACAGACATCAACATAGAGCACACAAATATTCTACTGTCTGCAACCTCTTGTAGTTTTTGACTTGCATGGCTTTTACACACCCTGGAAGGAAAAATAATGGTAAAACATAATAATGTTAACACAGTTAGCTCTAGATAACTAAATTTGTAGATACTAAGCAATTTTGCAGTTCAATCAGTTGTACTTATTTACAAAGGATGTGATGGTAAAGGCCACATCTTTCCTGTACGGTGGTTTTATGTAGCTAAAATGATGGTAATAATAAAGATCTCTTTAAATAAGCAAAGTGAGGGAATGTGTGCATGCACTGAGGAGCTCATGCTGTGTTTGATGGCACCAAATATATAAGTACTGTGTTCTATCATAAAGCAAGGGGGGTTAATGGGGGCTGGACTGGATAAAGCAAAACAGAAGAAGTCGGAAGCCACTAATGGCATACATATATATCAATCAAATCATTGAAAATGTACTGATGCAGCCTCTAAACAAAGAGTGCCCTCTAGAAATATGGGTGATGGTGGATGAAACCTTACGTGGCACTGACGTCACTAAGTGATGTATCTTAAAAAGCAGCAAAAGTTGTAACGCAAAACAACTTGTATCTTAATGTACATGCAGGTATGCTGTTATGTTATAATGGACTCAAATCAGCAGTACGCTACAATTTACACAAGAGTGGAGGCTCACCTTGCGCTTGTGATGTTCAGGCCTCACAGTATTCTTAAAGGAGGAATAAAAACACAAACACAGCTTCACTTAATGGTAGAAAACTTGTTCAGCCTATTGTGGAACTTGTTCTACTTGTAGGCCTACTGTCTGTAAGGATAACACATTTTCTTGAATCACTTTTTTGTCTCCCTGAGGTGTTCTTCTACTACTACTAATAATGTGAGTTATTGGAAGGGAGTGCGGTAGTTTGGCAGAGGCTTATTGTGAAATGTCAGCCAGGACTCTCTTGAAATACCCAGTGACCAGGAAGGAAGACATATGTATGGTTCCAGCAAAAGCTTGAACTGTTTCTCTCAAGTTAACAAACTGTAATTTAATAAATATTAAAGAGAAAGTATGAGTCTCATCTGTCCGGTCCAGGCCATCCACTAGCATCATGACTAGTCCAGTAAAAGTACTGCTAATTGTAGTAGTCTGGACAACATGTGACCCACATAGATGGCAAAACGCCTGAGGCAGCTGTGGATCTCTATCACACAGCCTTCTTTCCTGCATTATCCACAAGCGGAAAAAACAAACCCATATGGCACTTATTTAATAATGTACACATAATATATTAACACCATATTGCTTCTTTCTCCACAATTTGTAGGCTGATCAAGAGCTTTAAACAGTATAGGTTCCTACCTAAAGAAAAAAAAACTATATTTTGATTAAAGTCATATAAAGAGTGTGGTGCTCAATAGTGAGTTTGGACTGATCTCATCTTTATCTAAAGGTTGTTTCTTATGTAGTGCAATATCATGATGTTATTCTATTACACACTGAGAAGGTCTTTTGTACTGAAATGAGTCTGTAGTCACTCTTCACGGCACTTTAAACGTGTTTTCTGTCCTACTTTTACAGCTGATGATCATTTTGAAGTCCCCCACTGTCATCGGTTGGTGGTATCCTCCTTAAATTTAATCAGTTTAATTGAAGCTGTTTTAAAAGGCTGATCAGTCAGTGAATCGGTGATTTAAAAAAGTGACATAGTTTACATGCATGTTGTTCTTTTTGGGAGCTGATCCCGGTTGAGTCGATGTTATTGTCATATTGATAGAAGTTAGTTTGCCCTGCTCTATTAATACGAGTTAGACTGATGCACAGTGCGGATCGCACAGTATATCCGTCTATCCGGCGGATGGTAAATAATAAATAAAAACACGACAGTCCTACCTTTGTTTCTTGCTGGCTGACGTTTGCCGTCGGGGATTTAGGTGTCTCATCCTGGTCCCGTTCGTCCTCTTTGCCCCCACTTTCGTCCTGAATCATATTGGCCGGTGGGATCATCCTCCCTTTTTTCGGGATCTCTAAAAAAAACTGTTGCTCTGTAGAGTTTGTTTTATCTAAGCTGTTTAGCCTACATCCTTGTCACCGTGACCTGGAGAGGAAGTTATCCAGACCCACTGCTGCAGCTGCTGCGAATAGGGAGATACTATGGAAAGCCGATACGAAAAATCCTCATCGAATTTTCATCCATCAGGAAAAGATGATAAAACGTCTTGATGAGGCTAGTAGAGTGCTTTCCAAATCCAAAGTTGAAAGGCAGTCCGGTTCGGCTTGAAAGTGTCCTGTCCTTCTAAAGGAAGCATTCGCGATTATTGCGTCGTCGTGCGTAATGCTGCCAAGACATCTCCAAGTCCACGCTGTGCGCCGTGCGCCACTGCCAATACTCTGATGGGCGGGGAGCTGTAAGCGATAAAGGGAGGGAAGGATGGGGAATAACGACTGTGTCCTCGCAAAATTCATTTGGAAGACGCACTCAGAAAAAGATGTTTAACAGTTTGGCAACAGTATGTCATTTGTTTCATGTTTCCAGGGCTAATCCACTTATTTTATAGAATGTTCTGGAAGTTAGTTGTCTTTCTTGTTTAGTCTAATTGACATGGACTTGTACCTGAAACAAATAGTGCTTCGGACAGAAAAGGTCTCTCACTTCAATCAAGTATGCTATGATTTGAGACTATATAATTATATTTAAGAATAGAAAGAAGCTTTGTTTTGACCAAAGTTATACTGAATTGTTAAAGGAATAATTCAGCATGTTGGGAAATAGCTTGTCATGAATTACAAGAGAATACTCGTTTCTGATTGTCTGCAGGGTGTCCATTGATTCCTGCTATACCATGGTCTGGATGAATACATGATTCTGATTGGCTGCAGGGTGTCCATTAATTCCTGTTATACCATGGTCTGGGTGAATACTAAATTCTGATTGGCTGGCTACAACACTGAGCGTAGTCCTTTAGTGCCTCGTCTTCTGAACACCACAGGATGGCGACTATTACACTCAAACTGCAAGAAGTACACTGCCAATCTAAACTTCTAAACAATCATCTGGCATCCCATTTGCTTTTCAACTCACTACTTCAGGTTGCGTCCAACAGTGTGGCTTGTAAACAATTTTAGATTTTGAGTGCAAAATGCATGAAAGTATAAATTAATGGTCTTACTGTTTTTTTTTTGTTTTTGGCAAGTGACCAATGTATAGGAGGGCTAATGCCTTTCAAAGTGTCCATAATCAGGAATTTATGGACTGGGAGAGGCAACCGTCCTTCACTGAGCATCGGACGGTTCTGGCCTCCCAGTCGTCCACTAATTCCTGATAATAAACACCTCGGCAGGCATTATCCTTTACTTAGATTAGTTTAGCATAAAGACCTGGGGAAACAGCTAGTTAGCCGCTGGCTCTGTCAACCCCACCTTTTCTGAAAGAATACACTCAAGAAGCAACCAAGAAAACAATGACACTGTCATAGATTAACACATGGATAAACCATTCTTTAGGAAATAAACAATATTATGACACTTAAGCTTTTGCTGTGAAATATGAGGAGTCTCACCCGTTGGTCCCGCTGTAGTGATACATCACGCTGCCTCCCTCCAGTCTCCCCTGTGATGTGATGTCCTTGAAGTTATAACCTATAGCGGGATGAAGGAGGCAGGCGCGAGACTGCAGCCTTCTCACCCTGACAGGAATGCAAACACCACCACAGTCCCAAGGAGGGAGTCTACATATTCAGCTCAGTTTCTGCTAGAGATCCGAAGGGATTCCCTACTAAAAAAAACCAGCTTTATGCTCTGAAATGAGACTTAAATCTGGTTTAATGTTAAGAATAATCACTTGAGCTGTTTTGTTTTTTGAGGCTAGTTATCAATTTGTCAGATTATACTTTACTAAAAAAACTGCGTTATTGTGTTATTTTGACACTCCTCGGCCACTTGTGATAAACAAGCTCCCTACAATTTACAGCATCATCGAAAAGCATCATCTGAATGACGAGTATTCAGGGGGCGATGATGCATGTAGTGTTAAAGAGCCATACATCAGAGAAAGCACTGCAGAGTGAATGAAGCACAGAGATGCATGACTGCTAATAACTGTCTGGGTGATGGCGTGTATATATATATATCTACAGTTTCATATGTGATGGAGTTTAAGCTACAGGTTGTTTACCCTGTGCTTCGTTAGTTTAGAATGTGTAGAATAAGGTGTTATTAATCCATAGTTGACAGGTTTGGGGTATAACTGCCAAAGAAGCTGTGAAAGCCAAATAAATCTATCAATTTAGATGTATTCTGAGAGAGATCAGTGACTGAAGACAGTTGTTCATACCTCCTGTCCTTGTACCCATTTAACTCATGAACTAGGCCTCGTCAACAGGATCACCTAAATTGGGAGAATTCTGGGAAACAAAAACAACATTTACACCAAGGTGACCCCAAAGACTGGGGTGGTGAATCTCTAACTCAGGAAATTATCTCCCTGATATCTATAGACAAGTGGAATGAAACTACAGTAAATCCATTGTAATTTGACAATCCCAACTCAAGGTAATCTTACTCACTTTTTCTGAAGCTTTGTTGATATTCACTTTTCACGGTCTTCATGAGAAAATGGAGTTGGTTTAGTTCTCATGAAGATGGACCCGTTGACATGCGAGCTGTTCTGAGTTGGGAATCTTTAGTTCAACAACTGTTCAAGTCAAGAATAACAAGTTGACTTTACATGCTTTACGGAATAGTTTGACAATTTGGGAAAATACGCTTATTCGCGTTCTTGCTGAGAGTTGGATGAAAGGATCGATACCACTCTTGGTTAGCTTAGCTTAGCACAAAAGGTTGGAAACAGCTAGCCTATCCACACGTAACACAATTATCCTACCAGTCCCTCTAAAGCTCACCAGTGTTGGTAATCTAATTCTTTGCAAGAAAGCGAAAAAGCGCATTTCCCAAAATGTCAAACGTTTCCTTTAAATTAAACGGCAACATGGATGAGAAGTCCTAAAAGTGGATGAAATTTCAAAAGAATTTCTAAGAATTTCAGATTAACCTCCATGACAACTGCAAACTCCATCCGCTGATAAAGACTGTGGAGTTGACACCTCCAGAAAAAGCATGTAAGGGGACCTTTAGTTGGGTACTTTTTCTTTTCAAACTACTAATTCCAAGATCAAGAGTGAGCTGTCATGCTTACCTGTTGAAAATGTAGTCCAAATTATTTCAACCAGTTAGGGTCTCAGTTTCTCAGTGTAGTAAGGATGGTGTTAAGATGAAACTCCAACTCATTTCAGACCAGAAATCATCTGGCGCTTTCACACGATAGCCCATTGCCAGGAGAGTGCAACAAGACAATCCCCTGAGTTAGTCAGAGAGCCAGACAACCAGAACATGAGTCAATGTTGCATTTGTGCATGTACTGTACTGTATGTCCATGAGGTGTGTGGTTACTGTGAATCATGTCAGCAGAAAAAGCCACATGCATGACCAGTTGTGCCAGGAAGCCAGAGGAGAGAGTAAAGTGTTAACGAAGGAATGAGAGACACAGAGAGAACATTACAATTTCCTCTCTCAGCTGCTGGACCATCGCAGTGGAAGGAGGGCATGAAAAGACGAGAGGAGAAGACGGAGCAATGGAGGATAGGACAAAGGATTGGAGCGTTAGGGGTTCATTATTCCAAATGAGAGGTTTCAGCAAGGCAATGTGAAGTTGTGCAATTCCATGGCTCACAGTCGTTTTTTTTTTTTTTTTTTTTTAAAGGATTTTTTCTTTCTTTATTTCTTTTGTACAATTGTATTCCTATGTATAAACAACACATTAATTAATAGAATATATAAAGACACCAGTGTGACCTCCTCCATTTGTTCTAATCTTGAGGTATTTCCTTGTCTGTGTTTACCTGAAACCAATTGAGACAGCCTGTAATATATATATATATATATATATATATATATATATATATATATATATTTGAATTGTTTAGCAGATTATATCAGAAAGTGCATTCCATCCCAGCAGACATTTCTGTTTGGAGGATTACGGTCAAACCTTCCAGACACAGTTTTCAGGTTTATTTTTATAACCTGCTCTGGTTATTTTTATGCATTGAATATGATGATTCATGTGTAAATACATGCAGGTCTGTTTTAAAGTCTGATTGACACAGAAATGTCACACCGAAAAGACTTTAATAAGAAGTCTTCATCAATGGAATAGAGTGCAGACTGTGAAGAAGCTGTCTATTGTATCTATACATTTATTAATCCAAAAATAGTTTTTTTTTCATAGTTATGCAGAAGCTGAAATTGATTATCAATAATGATAACTATAATGTAGTAATGTACAAATAAACCATGACTTTGTAAGGATCACACTCAGATTTACCCGTGCATGGCAGTCTTGTTGATGGGGATGTGTATTTTAGGATGTGCTGAAATGTGTGTTTTCATGCTGTTTGCATGTGTTTACCTTCTAATAAAGGAATGCATTCTTTCCTCAGTAACTTCTCATTAACTTATTACCTAATAATTCATTAATACAGTAACTCCCAGTGTGTTTATCAGTAACTGATCATTAGTACTTGAGTCACAGTCATTCAGGAAATTCTCATTAACTAATCATCATTCGTTCCTCATTCGTGCCTCAGTAACTACCTACATTTTTGTGTACCTTATTGTAAAGTGTTACCGATACTACATCATCCAAAACACTAAAGGCATGGCCTCACTGGTACTGCCGTGATTATGAAGTTTGAAGTTATATATGTTACACAATATTTTAGGAAAAACAAACACAAGTGATGATAGTGGTCGTAAGTGACGATGATTTGTTGTTAAATCATGTTGATTTCTGTTAATATGATCTGCACCTCCAAAGTTCAAGCCATAATATATTTCATAATTTCTGTGTGCTGATCTTATGCCTGTAAACAAATCACAGCATGAGGGTTAGAAAATGTTACTTTTTCTTGTAAACACTACACAGTCATGCCATTTCCGCTCATTGTGTCTCATGAGGTTATGAAATCCCCTATCAAGCCTTGTCACACTTGCATGTGCCAAACTCCACATTTTGCCTCTTTCTGGTTGGTTCTCAGCTACTCACTCAACATGTCAGCCAGCTATTCTTGGACTGAAGTTTCCTGCTCACGCATGTGGTGTTCACATTAGTTCCTGGTGCCAAGAATACATGATCAGAGCTAAATCCTTTCATCAACATTATCACATTCATGACAGAAGTAATAGAGCTAACATGTGATAGTAGTAATCCCAAATAATGATCCATCCATTTTTTATCATTATTGCTCTTTTTCAGATTTATTACAATAGTCACTTTTTGACAACGCCGTGAAAAATGTATGGGAAGGTGACTTTCTAGTTTGGGAGGTTGTTATGATTATGATTATGATTCATGACACCATGAATGTTTTCTAATTTAACACTGCAGCAGTTCTATAATTGATATGGATCATAACAAAAAGGCATTGCGAAGCATTTCTGTTAAGTTCTGTCAGTGATTAATATTTATTTCTAATATTAATAATTTCAGAGCAAACAGCAAATATATGAAGCATAATAATGAAAACTCTAATTTGATCATATTTACTGCAAATGACTGAAGGCATATAGAGAATAAAATCATATTAAGCGGTTGAAATGGCCTTTTAACACCTGTCATGTCAGATGTCAAGTGTACACAATCAATGTATTCTCTGTGTCCTCAGCTCAAAGCAAAAAAAATGAAAATGTTAGCAATTACCAATAACCCAGTCTGACATTATACACACACACACACACACACACACAAACCCACACACACACCCACACACATGTCCCAGCGTGTGTTGCAATAATGGGCAATGTATTCCCTTAGAACCAAAGCTAATTAGCCCATCTTATTATGAGCCATCCTAGGAATAGTCTCTGCAGGGTACATGACAAGTATATATATATATATATATATATATATATATATATATATATATATATATATATGTGTGTGTCTCTCCCTCTCCTGCAGAGAGGGAGAGAGGGAGAGAGAAAGAGGGAGATTTCAATTAAGAGAAGTGTAACTTCCTAAATTAACAAATATATAATGATATTTTTTTCCACCTTTAATGGACAGGACAGTTAGGTGAGAAAGGGGAGAGAGGGGGGGAAGACATACAGGAAATTGTCACAGGTCGGACTTCAACCCTGGACCTCTGCATTGAGGCATAAAGCTTGTATATGTACGCCTGCCCTGCTCTACCAACTGAGCCAACCTGGCCACGTATAATGATATTTAAATAATTAATGACAGCAACAAATCATGGTTAGAAAGTAAAATCATGGGGTATCCAGTCTGGCCCAACATACCCAGGAACCTTTGTTGCATGATAATATACCATGGTTTGTGTTCTCATCTTCACTGTCAGATGTTAATATTCTGATGTGATGAGGAATGTCATTCCAGATGATGGTGTATGTATGAAAAAAGGATTTCTGACCATAGTTGTTTTTGTATGGGGGGACTGGAATGAGTGCCTGTGAGACTGACCTAGTGAGGCGTACTGGTCTTGTATTGTGTGTCGGGAGAAGTGCAACAAGTGTTAAAATAAAATGCAATAACGTGGCTGTTAATGTAGTTCTGGTAAGTCAGAGCGTTTGAGCGTATGCGTGCTATGCAATGGTGAGACCACTTTGGAATATTATTAGCTCGATTGTATAGTTGTGCTATTGGTTCAGTAATTTCCTTAGTGGTAAGAGACCAGATTGGAAGACAGTAGGACATTGTTGAAAACACAATTGCAAATTACTCATAACTCAGATTGTTTTTATTTTAAAATGAAACCCTCTCCTTTAATTAAACCATTTACAATGTTGTCGCATTAGTTCAATAACTACCAAATTGTAAGCATTCTTCACTTTGTTTTTTATATTTTTACAAGAATAGTTTGACATTTTGGGAAATACACTTATCCACTTTCTTACCAAGAGTTATAGACGATGATCAATACCACTCTCATGTTAGCTTACCATAAAGACTGCATACAGGGGAAAACAAGTAAACCCCTCAATAACCACAACTTGGTTTTTGTGTGGATTAAAAAAATGAGATATATTTTAATTAAACAGCTTTTGCCATAACCTAGCAGCAGGTGATTACTTCCTAGTGACGCTGGTTGCCCCCCATGGTGACAACAAGACTCCAATTTATGAGAGCGGTATCAATCTTCTCATCAAACTCTTGAAAGGTATGCAGAGATGTTTATTTCCCACAATCACCATAATTGAAATGTGTGTGAACATGGCAGGTTGATATTAACACTGAATGTTTTAAAATGCTAACTTTGTCTCAGCATGTCTCTACTGATTCATGAATCGTCAGCACTTTAAAGGTGTAAAAGTGAGATGTTGAACTTTGTGGTGTACAGTTGTGAGCATTGTTCTTTCATCACTGTATTTGCTCCAGTGACACACTGCTGACCCACCTACACCCATGTAACTGGTCTCCAGCTGGTCAGAGCAAATGAGACAGCAGAGACTAAAAACAGCACAGAACAGCAGCTGATCTTTTGCCTCGCTGAGAGCATGGTATCTCAGGCAGGTTGATCGAATGTTGTTTGTGGTCACAACATATTTTGCCAAATAAACCAAAATTCCTTAAGTTCGTTAGGTGCCTATACCAGGAATACCAGGAGAAGTTTACTGAGTTATGTGGATAACTCAGTAAACTACGCAGTTTCCCTTCTATACCCGATCAGCCATGTCTGCATTATTATTATTTACTGATCAAATACGTATCTCACTCAACAAAGGTCAAGTCAACACATTTCATAGACCCTTTAATACAGTGAATCATCAGATTCTGAACAAACTCAGATGATTTCAATTATACGCAGTTTTTTTCTATTATTGTTAACAAATCCCATAAGAGGGCCAAAACCAAAAATGTGTCAGTCCATCTCGCAATACTTTCTGACTTAGTTTCCAGTCTGTGGTTCACTGCCACAAGCCCTTTGATTCCTATTGAAGACGTAAATCTCTATATCTACATCTACATCTTTTATTTCTAAAAAAAGACAAAAGAACTACATTTATTTACTAAAGCAGCTGGGCACTGTAGTTTTCAGCAAATGCAACATAAACAAGAGCAAATAGTACATTTGTGGAGGACTCATGCCCTCTTTCACATCAGCATCAAAGCTTTGACGCGCCTCAATTTTCTCTTCAATTTCCATAATCTACACTGTTCTACTCATCCACTCGATAAATAAGATGTATATTAAATATATTGTAAAATGTATGTATTTTACATGAGATTGACTCAAACCAAACTACAGTTCATGGTGCGAAGGAGTGGCTCATTGATGTATTTTTGAGTTTTTGGACGACAATAGAGGCACAGAGAAATAAGCAACACAGCATCAATCAATTCTTGTTTTTGTGTTTTTTTTACATTGGATTTGTTGACAGAAGAAAATAATATGTCACATAAATATATCATATGTCATTTTCTGGTCCCATGACAGTTGCAAAGAGGAATATATTAATTGCAATATGCCTACATAAAGATCATCTGACTTTTATTTTAGCTAAAATGTGTTCACTGGCTGCAGACTTCATCAAACATGCAACTCATGTAACACACGCTTTGCCTAAAGTGTAATGTTTTATTTATACCAAGTGTCGGTTCAGCCAAGCAATCGGATTTATTAAAGACTGGATCCAACCGTGCTGTTAATCCCCATAAAACATGGCTAGCTGGGCTTTATTGGTTGTTATGTCGCTCTGTTTGTCTTCTGTCTTGGATTCATATATATTTACACAATTCTTTCTCTGAGATCACACAGAATGAACTGTTTGATATTTTAAACTCTAAACTCTAAACATAAAAAAATGTATGGTGTAAATATGCATTTATTTGACTCATTTTTTTTTTACTCATGCTGACAGCTTTATGCCTCTTTTCCACCATCTGATCAATCTCTGTACCAGGCTTTTTATCTTTTCCTCCAGCTGAGAAACTCCTCAAATCACCCCCATTTTAAAATAAGATGATCCAACTCTTGTTCGAGCTACATGCCAATATCAATTCTCCTAGTAATATAGAAATAATTGAAAAGAAATCATCTCCAACCAATTAAACAATCATCTGAAAAGCAAAAACCTCCCAATATGGTTTTCCTTCTATACCCGATCAGCCATGTCTGCATTATTATTATTTACTGATCAAATACGTATCTCACTCAACAAAGGTCAAGTCACCGCATTTCATAGACCCTTTAATACAGTGAATCATCAGATTCTGAACAAACTCAGATCATTTCAACTTTCCTGGTGGTAATGATGCTCTCCTCATATCTATCTAAAAGGTTGTAAGTTGTAAAAATAGGTCAAATAACATTTTCCCCCATAACTTGTAATACGGGAGTCCCACAAGGCAGCATTTTGGTTCCTTTACCGTTTCTACTGTATGTCAATGACCTTCTAACTGTGTGTAACCACTATAATTGTCTACTTTATGCCGATGACGCTGGAATTTTTCTTTATGAACTCTCCTCTGATCTTCACTATTTGCACGATTGAATGCAATCAAACCATCTAACTATCAATGTCAAGAAAACAGGATGTATTTTAATTCCACTAAGAAATCTTTGTCTGGCCCCATTCATTTTGTAAATCAAACACTCACCATCACAGAAACCTGCAAATATCTTGGAGTACACCTCAATCCACATCTCACTTATTAAAGCCACATTCATAACTTGACGAAGAAGCTCAACCAAATATTGTATGTTTATAACCAGATCAGGCCATTTCCAGTGGTGGAATGTAACTAAGTACATTTACTTAAGTACAAATTTGAGGTACTTTTCTTGTCATGGCACTTTCTACTTCGACTCCACTACATTTCAGAGGGAACTATTGTGCTTTTTACTCCACTACATTCATCTGACAGCTGAATACTTCTTCCACCACTGACCATTTCTCATTGATATTGTCTCGGACAGGCCCGTCGCGACAAGGCAAGCAAACCAAGCAATTGCTTGGGGCCCCGAGCTGGCCTGGGGCCCCAAGACAACAACTGGTTAAAAATAAAATGCAACGACAAACTGCGAGCGCCCCTTTGATAGTCAATGCAGTAAAGTGCAATGACACTGTTATCAGGATCCCCCTCAAGGGGCCCCTCTCGTGAAAATACAAAACCTCCTCGGTCGGCAGTCATCATGAAGCGGAATTATGCTTCAGGAAGCCAGAAAAGGAAGAAGAGAAAAGAAGAGGAGGATAAGAAAAAACAAGATAGTGGTAAGTGATAAATTACACTGGATAAAATAGCTCTACTTGTCTTGGTGTAATTTTGCAGCAGGTAGGCTAGCAAAAATATGTTTATGTTAGCTAACGTTACCTGTAACCTGCCTGACGGCAAATGCTGCTTGTAATGAACAGTTAGTGCAACTTTTTTTTTTTCGAACGGACGGAATATGGTTACATACTACTGTAATATGTTTTTTAACGGGATAAAGAAGAAGCAGATCTGTTCCAGAATCACTGTTTATTTAATTTCTCAGCCCTCAGGCTCTTCCTAAGGATACCTCCACTGATGAAGGTAGAGTGAATTTCTCTCACTGAGCTGAGCTGTTAATAGTGACCTCTTTCAATATGCTAACAGTGAAATGGTAAAACGTACTTCACAGGTAATTTCAGATTTTTTTTTCAATTATTTTCTCAGCTACACCATCAACTTCATCCTCAACATCAACAGATGCATCACTTCTCAGTGCTGATGTTTCCTCTATAGCACAAGGTACACCACAAGCTCTATAATTATAGCTGATATCCTGCACAGCCCAGAGTTTAAACTGATAAGTGTGTGCTGTCATATTGTTAGAAAAAAACAGTGCAAATCACTATTGAATTCCCACCAAACTGTGTAAATACCAGTCACTGAATTTTTAATATACAGTAGTGCCTGTCAAATCTCTAGGTGCACAGTTTATACAACAGCAGTTTATGCACTGTAAACCTTTTTTTATTTATATAAAGTGTGGGTGAACTTTATGGCTATGCTGTGGTTCCTGTAGGCTTTGCGTGCGTGCGGGGCGGGGCGGGGTGGGGGGTTGGGGGGCCTCCATGTCTATTTTGCTTGGGGCCCCCAAATTCCTTCAAACGGCCCTGGTCTCGGACACATGGTCCTTACCACATAGAAAACCATTGAACAACAAGACTGTACAATGTACAATAGAGCTCATAGGATCCAAGGAAACCTTCCTCCTTGGACTCACCACTGCACTGCACTTTCACATTCTAACTGCTGGACTTTTCAGAATTGTCCAGAACAATAAATCCCTTCCAACACTTACTGCTCTACTTCCAAAACACAACACAAGAGAGGACTCAGTGATCAATTTTGCATGCACTTACTCCGGTACAGCCCTACAAAAACAATTAGGCTACACTAATTTAATCATATATTTGGCATCAGTTGTTTAATCCCTAGTTGTAGCTATTCAAGCATTGCATTCCTGATTTACCTTGTTAGAATGTTCCTGGTGTTTAACCACAAATATAAATTACTTCAAATAGTAGAGTAGTTTATGAGGAATTCTAAGTAATGACAACAAAACGGCCGGCTTGTCCACATGATACAAGCCTTACATGATCGCGCACGCGCCCCCACCCCTCCTCCACGTAGTTGATAGTAGCCAAGGAGGATTAAAAAACATGATGGACTCTCCAGAAGAGGTAATTATTTTCAAAAGTCACCGGACGACACAATCTTCCGAACATAGCCAGACTGAGAAATACAAAGAGAGTTGTGTGGAGCTGATAGTCTTAATTAGCTTTGTAGCAACTCATTTGGCAATGGCTTGAATGTAACGGACATTTATTAATATCAAAAAGTTACGCACTAAAGCTTTAAACATGGCTTATTTAAGTTGAGACCTTCAAGGCAAAGCTGGCATCTGCCCTGGACAACAGGTTGGCCTTGAAGGCATCAGGTTGTCTTTGTAGCAATTGTGGTTATTTGATTAATCAGTTTTATTTGGTAATATTAATAGCTAAAGCACAATAAAAACTGAAATGTTGTGTTTGTGGGGTGCATTTTGAGCTCATTTCTTCCCTGGGGACTCCAACAGGTTAATCTAGCGTTTTTTTCTACAGAAACTGCATCATTTATGAATGGCAGCCACATAGGCCATGATACTAAACAGTTATGAACCTGGGGTCATTTTTCTTTCTTTCTTTCTTTCTTTCTTTCTTTCTTTTTTAAAGGCTATCAGGGCCTTTTTAAAAAGAAAAGAAAAATATTGCCATTTCCTGCAGACACTTTTCCTTCTAAGGTAGCTGATTAATGGTAGTTGTCCCCCATGAGGAGCTGGCAGTCTGGAACAAGGCCATGATGATGACTTGCTCCAATTAACGGAGTAAAATGATGGATAAGAACACACCCCAGATATCTGGTTGCTGTGCTGTCCTAATACAGATACCATCAGCTTCATCTGTAATCCCTGGTCATTACGGCTTTTTTAACTTTTTTTTCTCCATTTAACATTTTTTCTCTCTTACTTGCAAATGTTGGAGGCCACAGTCAAAGGATATTTTGACATTTCGTAAAACAATTCTTACTTGCATTTTTTCGATGTTGGATGAAATATGAATACCGCTCTCATGTTTGTCTGTTAAATATAAGGCTACATAATCAGAATCAGAATCTTAATGGCCAAGTAAGTGTGAACACATACAAAACATTTGACTCCAGCTCTCACAGTTAATACACAGAAATAGACATACGGTTAAAAACAAGAAGAAAACAAATCCAAAGCCTATTAGCTTAGCTTAAAGAAAACAAGGGGACACAGCTAGGAAGTCATTGCTCCCAGGTAAGAAATAGTCCCACTTAAAACCACAATATCTTTACACTTTGGTTTCTAAACGAGATATAGCATATTAATTAGTGAGCTTTAGAGGTGCTGGTAGGTGGATTTTGGACAGAGCAGGACTGGCTGTTTCCATGTCCAGTCTTCATTCTAAGCTAAGATAATATAATACAACTTTATTTTACAGACTCAAGGTCCAGATAGAAAAGTACACATAACATATTACTAGAGGGGTACACACAAACACACAAACATAAATACATACAGACATACTGACTACCACATATTAAATAAAAGGAACATACAAAACATACATACAGACATACAGACATACAAATAGCTATGCACAATAATTAAAACAGGTACAGATGTGTGTTCCAGTGTTTCTAGATTTGGGAGGTATATCTGGTATCACTAAGTGCAGGGTTGGTGGAGAATAACCTGCTGCTGGATGTAACTTCCTATTTTCTGTAGGTGAGTCTTGTGAATGGTATCAATCTGCTCCTCAAACTCTCAGCAAGAAAGCAGTAATAAACGTATTTCCTAAAATGTGAAACTATCGTATTTCCTTAAGGTATTTCCTTAAGAAAATGGTTGAAGAGGAATTTAGCACAAAATTAATGGGAGATTAAGCAAAATTCAAGAGTTAATTTCATGTCTGATGTTTGGTAGAATTACAGATATTTCAATCTGCTTAACAGGAAACATGTTCATCTGTTAAACACAACACCAGAAAAGCAGCAACAGGTTCACCATAGTGTTACATTTGATTCACTGTTGATGACAGTGGCGTTGCGCTGTCATCAACAGTGCCATTAACAGTTCCACTTATGGACGCAATTTACTTTGCATCACAAAGCAATCATGTTTAGAGGGCAAACCCACTAATAAGACAGAAACACTACAGAGGCCTAAAAATAGAAACAGCAGGGTGAATTCAACGGAGTTGCAGCCGCTCTTGTGGAGCTGTTCCTGAGTCATAAGTGTTAGTTTTGTGTCTTGATGACGCTGGCGGATGCGTGGGTGACACTGGGGGAGGGTTGGGTGGGCGCATGGTAGCAGCAGCTGCTGTGTTCCCCCAGACCCTTCTTATCCTCTCAGTCTCGGCTTCATTCAGCTAGTTGTTGCTATGATACAACATTGGAGATGACACTCAAACTCAACATGCAGACAAACACTAAAAGGCTGCTGTGTTTTTATCAGTTCTGGGATTTGTTTTCTATTTCTGAAACAATTTAAATGTCTTGCCCACATCAAGTTGGAGTCGAACCAGGATCATTTGGCTGAACACTTAACATATTGCTGCAGCAGTAACCTAAATCACGTTTGATATGTATATTACAATGTCTTTTTCAAGTTTTCTTTCCCTCATACTTTGTCTCATGTGCATAATGAGGAGGACACAGGAGTTTGGGAGCTGTTTTGATCATCATGAAGCTCAGTGCACGGTGCTTCTGGTATTTCCTCTGGCGTTTCCAAAGTTGAAAGCTATTCTGTCCAGAAGAAGTCCATTTATTATTTATAACCACACTTAACTCTTGTGTAAAATGTACTTGTACCCAAATGTATTAATTTAGCATTGTGATAAGGTCAGAAAGGCTGCTATGTGGTTGTTTAAATGTTGAAAATAAATCTATTGTAAGGGCAAACATGTTTCCAACATGTAATCATTGTCTCAATGCACAATACTGCCAACTTTCCTGCCAAAATAATACCATTTTAAGGATGTGTGGTGATATGTATTGTAAATAAAGCACTCCTTTACTGTGATGCATGCAACTTCTTTAATTAATTCCTATTTAAGTTGTATTTGGAGGGAAATGGCAAATATGTTTCATGTTGTTAAAATGTACAACTTAAATAAATCATGAAAAGGTGTGTTTTCTTACAGTTAATGAGTGTAACATTAAATTCAGTACATCCACATCAACTAAAGTTTAATCCTGATACCCTTTTAGATAATGGGTACATCAGCATTCATCCATTGCCAGTATGAGTAAAAATCTGATGTTAAGGAATTAAAGAATAACGAGCGCTTTGAATTTGACAATTGTACAATTGTACAAACAATTGTTGTGTATCTGAAAAGCTACAAGTGTTATTTTGGAAAAAAACACATTTGTATTTCCAAGATAACACTTTGTTCAGTTGCTTCTCTTTGATGATGAAACCTTTCCCTGCACTTTCAACTATTATTTTGAGTTAGGGATGCTAATGTAGCATTTGAAGATGTGAACTGTGAATGAATGCATTTCCTGTCTCTCCCCAGAGGAGTGCCGATAAATTATACCTACTGCGACATGTTTTCTGTAACACCTGCTCTATGAGAGTGATAGCTGCCAGAGTGATCTGTGCTCCCCTGGTTTCGCTCTATTTCACTTCAGCTCAGCTTTAGCTCACATCACTCTCTATGCTGCAGTGGTGCTCGCCTGACAGAACAATCAAAACCAAAAACCTGAACAATGTTTCTGTCCACAAGACAATTGTCCCTCCATAGGGATACCAAAAAGCAATTCCAGTGATGATATTGTTCCTTGAAATAACAAATGGGCTTGAAACCTGAGTGCCTCTGGGTGGCATTAGGAAACATGGAGGACATTGGAGTTTCTGTTTCAAGTGACAGGTCTATTTATGAAGAGCTTCCAGCAACATAAGGAGACATTGATAAAAAGCTCTGAAGCTCAGGGAGATGGAGCAGCCACTGACCAGTCAGTATGAAAGATACTACCTTTTGACATGTTTGCTGATTCAATGCCACTTATCACAGAGCTTGGCTGGGGCTACTGCCCCATGTGGTGAGTGTGGAGTTTGGAAAACTACAGAGGAGACGCATGAAGAGACACGTCTTCTCTCAAGTGTAAGTCTCAAATATTGATGAGTCAAGTTTAAATATCCAAACCATAGAAATAGAATTAGAGTGGAACGGACATTCCCATTCAAATCAACATTGTAGTAGAGTAGTACAAAGCATGGAGAGGCGTCCTTTGTGCACTATGTCCGTTACCTGCTTTGAAATTCTTTTCACAAGTCTCGTAGTGATGAAAATGTGCCAATGTCACTTTAAACTAAAGGCCTGTATTTATAGGTTTAACAGAGCCTCATTTTGACACAGAGCCCTATTAATTGAGCTCTCCACAGACATGTATCTAAAATAGGTAGGAAGTCCATTGTGGAAGGTCAAGAGGGACAAAGTAGGCCAAGGACTCTCACAGAAAATAGACTGTGACTCACTGAGGGGCTGGATCATCATGGGAAAGAACAGGAAATGGGAAAGAATGTGGGTTAACAATAATCCTTGAAATTACCGGCGTACGGGACTCGTACTCCGAGTGCAGTCCCCCCCCCCGTGGTGTGATTAAGTGAAGATGTGCCATGTGTTTTTCACACAGCTACTGTAAAAAAAAGTGATGCAATTTCATATTCCAAGCAAATAAACCTTATCTAGGAACATCATTATAAGGGCAAGACTTAAATGGGCAAATGAACACAAATACAATTTTGACTTGTATGTGTAAAGGAGTACTTTTGTAGTGTGGTATTGCTTTTACTTTTAGTAAAATATCTCAATACTACTTTCACTACTGGTTGATACTATACTGAATGCAAAGCCTACATCAACATCTCACTTTCTCTAGAGCAGGGATCTTCAACAGGGGGTCCGGGACCCCTAGGGGGTCCGCAGAGTCACTGCAGGGGGGCCTCCAAATTATGGTTATTTTTTGTAAGTTTTTTCAATAAGTAAAAAGGCTTAACACAAATCCAACAAAATATTATATATATGCAAATATAAATCCCCACTGCTTACTGGCCTATAGGTAAATTAGTCACTAAGTTAGCAATCCACAGATACAGTTAATCCTAAGAAGTCACTGTGCCACACATGTATGTTTAACATAAAAACATGATTTGTAAAATCATGCCAACAATTATAAGGCTATTTTAATAGCTTAGTATTCTATTGAAAAGGTATAAAGGCTTAAGGCTGCCCTACATGTTATTGTAGGCCCAGTTTATTATGCAACTTCATTTTATACAACATATTTAGTAGGGGGTCCCTGCTCCGTCTCTCTTTCACTTAAGGGGTCCTTGGCTTAAAAAACGTTGAAGACCCCTGCTCTAGAGCTCCGAATAATCCCAACCACTGACAGAAAACACTGCTATTGTTTGACAGGTGAAATCAGATGCATCTGTAGGAGTAGTTTGTATCACATTTGTGTGGTAAAAAATGCCAAAGTTTTAGGGTGGAAATTAAGTTGCTCAGTAACCAAATGTTATTTTTGTTCGCCTGCACTGCCCCCATGTGGTGAAAACCTGACACCACAATCAACTGAAACTTCCCACAGACAAAAATATAGTCAGTTTCAAAACATCAGCCAATCTTTATTTACAAGTCTTAATATGACAAAAAATAAACATACAGGTAGTGACGGTGGGCTCGACACGACAGAGGTACAATGGTGAGAAACCCATAAACGCTACAAGAGAAACAAAGTCATTCAATTCTCTGTGGAAAAGCCTTAACTAAATTCTCCTCCTAACTTATTATCAGGACTAGGGATGCATTTGGCAGAGAATGCTGTGTAAGGTTCGACATCTTAAGTAGAGACACACATTGAATATATTTAAACTGGCATATAGTAGTTTTTCTTAGATACTGGGTTTATACGTCATCACTCTGTCCAATGAGGAAATTAACTATTGAGAAGATCACCAAAGACAAGTCAAGGGCCAATTCTAGCAAGAAAAAAAACCCACCAATTCCACTGCATACAGCAACATACATATGGGCACAATCTTGTTTCAATCCAAACAGATAAACTTAGAAGTAACTTTTCACACTGTAAAACTACACTAAAGGACTCCTAGGCATACACATGACAGATGAAAAACAGAGTAGGAGTGACATGTATGGAGGTAAAAGTGACATGACAGTAAGTCTTTTCTTGTGAGGGGTTATTTTTCAGCATTACCACACACACACACACACACACACACACACACACAGGTTATGTTTGTGAGATAAAAACGTGGGACTCCTAATAAAGAGGATGGAGGGCATATTCAGGAAAGGGCAGGCAATGAGTGGTGGGCTGAGTACAACAAACCCATGGAACTTCAACTAATATGGGAATAAAATCAGGCTTCGGAACAGGCAATAGATCTGTGGTAAGGCATTAACAAGAATATTCATCGTTATCATTGGGACTCGCAAGCATTTTACCCATGGCTTTGTCAAAACTGCATACAGAAGATCACCTCTTTAATGATGCGTCATTAAAGGCGGTTTCAGCTAGTAATTAGAACAGTCTACACAGGGAGGGTTCAGAAAGACCTGTACAAGCTGGTCGTTGCATTTATGCAAACAATGATGGGTGCACATTTTCACACACTTCCCTTGATTTTTACACCACACAGTTCACTTTTCAAACTACATCACAATCACCATATTCTTGCTCCTTTCAGTTTGGGTTTCAAAATCAGCACCCTGTGGTTCAGTGACTATCAATCTATATGTTAATAACAAACAAGAGGACAGGCATAAGAGTGCAGTGGAGCAAGCAGCATACGGTACACGATCCTGGGCACATTTACAAACTCAGACCTGTAATGCAAATATTAAAAGCAACGATCTGAAGTTATATTTCCCACACACGCTGTGATAAGATAAAGTACATCTCTGCATGTGTACACTAGATCTGTTCTATTTGTACATAAAATATGTTCAAGTATGTCACAGGACTTAACACAACTGAAGAAGACAAAGAATTTGCATTATGTCTGGAGGAAAAAGCACTCTTTCTAGCATGATGGATTAAATGCTTTTTAAAAAGGGACATTCCTTAAAGTCCAAAATCTGTGTTATAAATGTTTGCATGTCAGCCCCTCCACAATGTTCTATAACACAATCAAAATAAATTGCATCTAAAATGAAAGCAGTCCAGACACAGAGCAAAGTTTCCAGACAGCAGTCCGTTGAGTCCTTATTCAAAATACATTTAAACATAAAAGCGTCTTTTTATTTATTTTTTTTAAATAGAGAAATATTATTGTTATCAAGAATTGCTTGTTCCCCCTCACACAGCCACGAAACTGTGAGGTTCACATATGGTTTTAAATGTCTGGGACAAAGTGATTTTTTCTTTTTGTTCTAGCTCTGGCAGACAGCTATTGCCTTGGGTCTGAGGAGCAAGGTTGTTGATCCATGGGTACATATTCCACAGGCAAAGGCCTACAAATTATGAGGGAGAGAAAAAACAACAACTGCTAAGAACCCACAAGACACCTAAAACTGAAAACATTGGCAATGATAACCTACCGCATTCCTTCAAGGGCTCACTGGTACAAAATATAAAAAAGAAATATAAAAAAAAAAAAAGATTCTCTACAATCCTGTCCTGACTTACATGGAGCCGCAGGATCGGGTATTGATGACAAACTTGTGATCAGGCTACTTCCGTTTCACAGCGTCCGTATCTTCTTCCTTCAAGACAAACTTTTTCCTCAGAGCTTCTGAAATCAGAGAGGCCGAGTCCTCCTCTCTGAGGGACGTACAGCCTCTGTTGTACCTGCAGTGACACCCACCAACAAATGCAAACCATGTATGAGAGGGTATACAATGTTATTTTAACTTCATATAGAAATATTACTAAATTAATAAAGAATTTTCTTTAAAAAAAAAAAAAAGGTAATAGTTCTGCATTTTGGTTAATACACTCATTTGCTTTCTTGCTGAAAGTTAGAGGAGAAGAAAGTCTGTATGACTTTATAAGACAATAAGAAAACTCAGAATGAGCTCTGTAGTGTTCGGCCCGCTGACAACTCTTACCTGTCCTTGCTCATCTTCATGCGGTTCATGTCCTTCAGGATGTCCATAACATCCGCAAAGCTGGTGGACTTTGAAAGCGACACCGTATCCTCCTCTGCCTCGCGGAAGTCCATGCTGGGTCTGTCCAGGTCAAAGGTCGCTGATGCCGTCATGGAAACAGGCGGCAGAGGGTCAGGGACAAGCTCTGACACCACAGAGATCACATCTTCCTCTTCTTCCACCACCGCCGCCGCCGCCTCCTCCTCTTCTTCTTCCTCCTCCTCCGTGACATCACTGATGACAAAGGAAGCGGCAGCCGTGGCAGCCGGCTGGTAGGGCGCCGTCTCGAACGGTGCCATGGAGAAGCTCATACTTGTGTCGTCAGGGGAGAGCAGGTCAGGGGTCAGGGGGTTTGAGCCTGAAAGAAAGAAGAGGAGCAGGGTAGAGAAATGAGTTTGTAGTTGTTCAGTAAAGTTGGACAGTGTTGAGAGAAACAAAACAGGACAACTCTTAATGTCAAAAGCATGGAGTTTGAATGCCATTTCTAATGTCAATTTAAAGCGTGCGTATAGGTATGATATTGTTGTCTTCAGTAGCTCTCCTATCAATAAAGAGAGTGTCAAGGTAGGTGTGTTACCAGTTCTCACGTCACTGAGTTTTTATCACTCAATCCAAGTTCAAGGTCTACAGTCTATATTATGTACACTTTGATTTGGTTACCTACCAGAATCACTTGCCACAATCTTGGCTATCTGTGCACGGAGTCTGCTGAGCTCATCCTGCAGGGCGGTAGTACGGTTCATCGCCGTCACCCCAGGCTTCCTTAGCCCTTCCACCCTTTTGCCCTCACGGCGGAAGTTGGGTACAGATGAGTTCCTGTGGAGCACCAGGAGAGGCGTGGGCCGCCATTCGTGTTTCAGAGGACGAGCGTCACTCCTGAAAACAGAAGAGTGGGTGATCACGGTTACTGAACAGAAACCTTTATTATATCAAAACCTCAGGGGGTTGAGTCCAGCTTTTGAAGTATGGACTTCATGTGGACTTCATTTCCCTTTATCTACTCCTCCGAAAATGCCTTAGTGCTCATCAATACTGCACCAGCAGTTTATTACAGGTACAGCCCAATCCAATAGCACTACAATAAATCCCATCTTATAATGTTCTGTATTCACCACTGTATACGGCTGCAAAAATCAACACTTCTCGGACACAGTACAAAAACCTGATTTTATAACAGCGTACTACAACTTTTTAGGCTACACATGTGCACCTAATAAGATGGAAGCTCAGAGAGTCTAAAATAACACAGTTATAGATTAGTGACTGACTTGGCATAACCTTAGTGGTTGTCTCTTAGGGCTTGGCTGGATATTTACCGCACTCTGGCATATGTCTCTTCTTCATCTGCAACAATCCAGGCTATGTCTGCCAAGGTAGGAACCATAGGGCCATCCATAGGCCGAAGACGGGGCAGGCCCGGTAGTTCCTGCAAAATGCACAAGGACACACGTTAAATGTTGCATTACACAAACATTTTTACTGCAATAGGGGAATATAATTAATAGACAAAGAAGATTATGTGCAGGACTTATAGGATCTGATATTTACCTGGAAACATGCCCTTTGTGGAGGTCTGAGTGGAAGAGTGGAACCTATTCTTCTCACAACACTACGGGTGGATCCATGAGGCTTATTCTGCCAGATAGGAATAACTTCCTGTAAAGCGTATGTTTAAAAAAAAAAAAAAAACAGTCTCTACACAGAGTATAATACTTTAATGTTAGTGCTTAGTCTATAATTTGCATTACTGCACAGTCATGTTCAGGAATACCAGGAGAAAGATAGTGTTAAGTTAAAGACATCATTAACAGCAAGGAAACATACTTACTGTGTCTGTTTCCATGGTGACGGTGGGTCAGTCTCATCCGCTGGGAAGTTCAACACCAATGCTTGGTGCATGCAGTGGCTGAAGATAGGGTAGTTCAGTGGACAGATGCCATGTCAGTGTGACTCTTGGAATATAAATTAGGGATTTGTTAGAGCATCTGTTGAGAGACACAAGCAGGAGAACACTGCATTATTACACCCACTAACAAAGAAAATAGATAAGTGTGCCACTGTATTTTGATGACTGATTAACTTGACTATTAACTTGTTTATAGTAATATCTAAAGTAAAATGCATAAGGTGGATACAGCTTCTGATTTTCGTACATTAGCTTAGTTTTCGCTATTATGTATCATAAATTATATAATGTTACTTTATATTATTATTATTATTATTATTATTATTATTATTATTATGTGGAGCTTGAGCTAAATCAGAATCATTTTTGCAAGAGACGCCTGAGTAACGTTACTACAGAAGAAATGGGTAAAAGCACAGCCTGTCACACGCAAGCCAATACATTCAAAAAGTATTAGAAACATATTCGCTATACGGGGCCAATCTTACAATAATTAGTTAATGTGCACTCGGTATTTTTGACTTCATAATGATGTCGGTACTACTTGTTTTCACCGTTACATCAACATATGAAGGAAAGGGTAAAAAAGCATCAGTGCTAATTTAGCTAACGGTAGGTAATTTAAAATTAATTTTGTTGACGGTACCGCTACAGGCTGCTTTGACTAGCTAGCTAACGTTAGCGTTGACGGAACCTGATGAACGACAGAAAGCTAGCTTTAATGCAGGGATTTGTGAATAGCGTTCAGCCCATCATAAGTCGGTAGCTACGGGTATCAAACACAGACAGTGACCGTCAGTTAGCGTTAGCAGCACCAACACCGACCCCCTGGTTGACCCTCAACGGTAAACTAACACCACCATTTTTACTGTGTTTCGCTTCCCCCTCACACAATGCAATCAACGCTGCAAGAGCGCAACTTACAGTAGAGTAGGACTGTATCTGGGAAAGCTAAACCGTGAAATTATTTACGAGAGGCAGCTTCTATTCTTCGTCTTTCAGACTGGAGTTGTGTTTTCGCTCATTAGGCCGGAAACCTGTGCCTCCCTTCCCTGTGATTTGATTGGCTGGAGCTCATGAGCTTCCTTTATACGGCACTGTCAGAACCTAGTCAGAACCTATACAAGAGCGCCTCCTAGAGGTGGAGGTGAGCAGCGCTGAATGCAGGAAACAGTAGAAACACTTTTTTTATTCTTTACAATCCTCAAAGAGCTGTTTGTTTACATGGGTGTATGTACGTATGCATGTATATAGTCGATACATTTTTTTGTATACAGACATATAGGCCTACAGTCAAATGTTAATGTTAACTTTGTTCAGCTTTGTTGTTCTTCTTTTAAGCCGGATTCAAATTCCTTGTATGTGTTCACAAATACTCAAATACTTGGCTGATTCTAAGCATAGACCGTTGGTATGCTTCGTGAGCTCTCTGAAAACACAAGATTTTTTTTTTTTTTTTAACTCTTTATTATACAACATTCGTACAAACAATCAAGGCACAATGTCTTAGTACATTTGTCCAAAACGTGTTAACAGCTTGAGGTAGAGACAATCTGTATAGAAAATAAAATAAAGAAAATAAAAAATAAATAAATAAATCAGATGCTAAGGGTCTTTTAATCCAGTAGGGAATGTAAGTCCAACAAATACAAGAGTCTTTTGGCGTTTTCCTCCGTCATATAATGTAAAGATGTCTGAAAACACAAGATGTATCACTCCAATCTACTTCCGCCTTCGCCGCTGTCAGCCGGAATCCCACTATGGGAACGCCAAGACCCGCCCTTCAATCACTACTATTGGCCAGGCGTCCAAGGTAACGTAACCCCATTTGTTCAGGTCCTATCCCCTGACCAATCCGCTATCCTAACCTTAACCACTCGAGGTGAAATGCCTAACCCCAACCAATCGAGCTGATTTGTAGGGCGGGTCTTGGCGTTCCCATAGTGGGATTCGTAATTTCCTTTTATATACTGTCTATGGTAATTTCGCGGCAGGCGGCGGCCTTTTTCTTATTACTGTCTATGGCGGCGCCCTATTTTGTTTTTGCAGGGTGGTAGGGGAAGACTCATGAATATTCATTAGGGAACTCATCCCTGAATGGCTAGTACCAGAGCCTTAGAGATAGTAATGTCTTTCTGTATCACTCTGGCTAGTACTAGTTACACGCTCTGGATGGGTTGGTTTAGGTTTAGGCAAGAGGAGTGGCATTGGTTATGGTTATGGTAAAGATTGCCAGGCGGAGGGGCGATAGCGACGTCACTTTAAGCACTGGGCGGGGCTTGAATATTGAACTTGTAATTGTTGTCAGCGGTGATATCGTAACACTTCTTCAATATGAGGACGCGGCTTATATGACCGCGACCCGTCTCCATCCCTGGGCAAGACACAGGTCAGTAAAGATACCACTCAGTTTACCTTCTGCTCCCATGCATTCTTCACCTCTGTTGAGTTGCTGATGTCATATTTTTTCCTGCCATATAGCAGCAGTCTCGATCATTCTAATGTCGCCTAAAAGGCTTACTTCCTCCACGGTGGTTATCGCACCCCCAGCATTCACAGGAAGCAAATTGTGATCATTCTTTTAATCATATGACCATGTGAGTAATGTTGGGAGCTCTTGAAGGATGCGGGACAACGCTATAGGCTAAGCCTGTATGTATTTGAGATAACACACATATCACCACCCAAAGATGTGTAACGTTAAGCCTTGTAATGCCGTATAAATTGCCGAAATTAGACGTTTGCATGATGTAGCCAGGTGCATTAAATGTCCTGATAGGAATAGTCATGTCTAAATACAGCTGTGCACTGCTAAGGGCTACAATACAGCATCTGATCTATTTAAGAAGCAACATGTTGAGATGTAATAACATAGCCTATTATAGAAATATTAAGCCATTGAGAAGTGCAAACTGTACCTGGTCAGCATCAACCTTGGACCAAGAGCTTAGACATATTGGTTGCAAGTACACACACAATTATATGGATTTATTGACAGTTTAATTGAATTGTAAACCTGGCTCTATCACTTCCTTATAGGGTCAGGTGGCTGCAGCTAGACGTTTTGCCTTCCCTTCTCCCTCCCTCTGCCTAGATTTTGTAAAACCAGCCCACATCTTATAAATTCCTGTCTTGTGTAGGTGTAACTGGGGCAAAAGGTAGGTATGGGGAATAAAAGGAGGAGGAAGGATGCCTGCTGAGCCTCTTATCCCTCTGCCACTGCTACCGCAGCCAGCGTCAGACTAGAAAGACAGAAGATGGCTCAGTCCGTGAGGAGGCCGGATACTGTGGGAGCCATGGACCACGAGCCCCAGAGGGACAAGACCAGGACCAGCTACTTTGGCAACGTCAAGACCAGGTCAGGCCTCTAAATACGTGGATTACTGGAGATAAAAACAAAGGGGAAAGCTCAAAACAGACATGTGACAAGTTTGGCTGGCATTTGCTTTTCAGATTTAAGCACGCTACAATTCAGTCTTTCTTTATTCTCATAAGAAGGGTAACATGTCCAGATTACCACTAAGCATGTGCCATGCCAGAGTACAATACAAATCGCTATGTTTTGTTAGCACAAAATGCACAGTTTCAACAGCTGGTTTCATTCACTGTCACTGGAGGACTCCGCATTCTATCAAAGAGCATCACGTGGGTGAGAGCTACAACTAGCCATCAAGAGTGCAGACAACTCCCACTCCCCCTATAAATAACTGATCAGACTGTGAATGCTGCTCTGTACAGTTATTCACACTTCAAATGCATAAAATAAAGGGAAAAATCCACCCTGAAATAGAATTTATATCTAAGCATGGACATTCAGTCTTGACCTTAAGGAGCAGTATATCTACAGAAATAATCTAAGCTTAATTAATCAAGTCTGAATGAAGACTGTGAGATGTGGTTGAAAGCAACAAACGATAATAAGGGAACCTTAATAAACATAGATTATTTTGCCGGAATTCGCAATGTGTGCATTTGCGGCTGTTCTCTGTCTTGTGTGTTATGAATATATTTGGGGGTTTTACTGTTTGTTAGACAAAACAAGCAATTTGTAACCTGTGTTTGCATGTTACCTTAGGTTTCCATTATATTGTTATAGACATTTTTTTACTATTTTGTGACTTTATTGTATAGATCAACAAATAATCGATGGTTTGAGAAAATAGTATCCATTCGGGAGTTTGAACCTGGAGCAGAGACTGTGGAGATCATGTCATCAATAAAGAAATCTAGTAGCTGCTGTAAAGACTGAGTGAATGAAGGCATACATCCTATGGTACTACCACCATGTGGTTCCAGCAAAATCATATAGTGATTTCAATTAAATAAAAGGACATTTTATGTTTTACGGCTATGCGCTACATACATTTAAACCTATTTGGATGGAATATCTCATGCCACCTGATGACATCATTAACTTACAATACGTAAGTAAGTGAGTAAAATCTATATATTAAGAACCTGTGTGAAGAAGTCAAGAAGGCCTAAAATGCCAGAAAAATTATCTTAAAAAAGAAGAAGTTAAGATTGGAGTCACATGAGAACAGTCAAGAGCTTTGCGGCAGCATTTTGGACCACATGTAAATGATCCAGGCATGTTTGTCTAACATGCGGTAAGATGCAGTAAGTTTAGCAATATTCCTCAGCTGTTCCAGCTCAGCAGGAACAAATCAAACACTGTGAAGTTTATTTTATCAGCATTAAGCTGAAAAAAACATCCAAATATTGATAGCATTTAGTCATGCTAAAAAGTCAATCTGTTATGTTTTGAGGGTTAAAAGAAATATATGATTTAATATCAGTTGGATAGCAGTTATACGATGTACCTATCTATGTCAGGGCAGTAAGTCTTTATTTTCTGATTTCCTTGCCTGGGCATTTCTTTGTGTTTGTGTTCAAAATCCTTATAATTACATAATCTAAATTAGTGCTTTAACGATTAGTGGATCGACAGAAAATTCAAGGGCAACTACTTTCATACTCAATTATTAGTTATAATTAATTAGTAATAATGAATCAAGAATATTTGATGTGTTCAGTTTCTCAAGTGTGCAGACGGGCTGCTTTTCTCTGTTATGTTTTAAAGACATCCCTTTGGGTTCAGGGAATTTGCAAAGGACACTTTTATTATATAATTACCTTTTTTGAACTAAATGTTTAATGGATTAATTAAATATATATAATGGACTGACTAATCGTTAATGAAAACAATAGTTGCAACCCAAATGTAAATTTAGTTTGAGGATGCATTTTTACTGTTGGGAGCAGTTAGTTATGACATGCTTTTAGTATGATTTAGAATACATTCAGGCTATGTGTCCTCCGCAGCGCTGTGGAGATAGGTCTGGCAATGTAAGACTAGCAGACGTGTAACCTACTTAAATGTAGGGTGATTTTATCTGTTTTTCTGCTCTCTCTCAGGCTGGGTTCCAAGCTTCCTCCTGGCGTCTCTCAGCCTCCGCAGTTCGCTAAGCGGCTCTGGGAGACTCAACCTCAAGCCCGAGTAATGCAGGAGCCCGCAGCCAGTAGCCAGCGTCAGCACCAACCCACAGTGGGCCGGCCTCTTAACCACACCCCCCACATCAGAAACCCCAAACTGCGGCAGTACTACCTGCAAGGTGCTCCTGCAGTGTTTGATATCTCCTGGGCAGGGAGCAGACTGTTTAAGTAGAGGCAGACTGCAGGATGAACTCTAGCTTGAATTTACATTTTATATTTGTCATAATCATACTGACCCTGTTGTCAACATCATGCCTTTGCATAATGTTATTTCCATACAGAGAGGAATGGCAGGCATATGAGCTGTAGTGAATTAATCATTTTAGGAAGCTCTTGCTCTGGATGTTTTTTCATGAGGTGTGACATATTGATTTGAATTTTTCCCCACAGGGACATCATGCGAACTTAACAATACTGCAGTGAAGCAAGAGCCTATGAGTGGACCGTCAGATGACAGCACAAGCAGCAGGGTGAGTCATATGTTTTTATTTTTGGCTTTTCAAACTTTATTGGACTTCTTGTGTGCATGGAGGAACACAGCTTGTGGGAATAAGTAAGACAAATTTGGGAAGTTGCGAAGCGGCATACAGATGATGGATTCATTGCTGCATCTATATATCATCTAATGAGGTATGCTTGAGCAAGCATTAAATGACTGGTAATTTGTTTCACAATTATGGTCATGGAAGAGTTTGATAAAGAGCGTCCAAGGTTCAAAGATGAGTGTCAGACCTGTCAGAGCCGTTCACGAACGCCATGGGGAAACAGAGTCTGTTTCAGAGCCTCTACAACAAATACAGCCGCAGGAATGCATATTCAGACGTTTATTCAAAGGTATTTGTCAGCTGGGTGTTTGGTTATGCTTTTGAGCTGTTAAATATCAACGCAAGTCTCGATTTGTTTCTGTCTGCCTGTGATAGTCTCTGTATTCTCATGGATCTGAAAAGGGCGTTAGTGCTTATTACTTAGTGCTCAAGTCTGATTTGTTTGACCTTTGCTTGGAAATCGTCTTTTCTTCCCTTTTTCTTTTTTTCTTCTCCTCCTTAAAGTCAGTAACCTTTTTGCCATTTTTACTATTGTTGTTTCACCTTTGAGCAGAACAGGAAGCCCATATATTCAGTGTCCAATTTACTGTATACACACCTAACTGACAGTAATGCACTCTAACACAGTCCTGTAATATATCTTAACTTCATAAAGGTTATAATGTTCCAGAGAGATGTTGATTCAACTTCATGTATTTTATGGTGAGTGGATGTTGAGATTGAAGTAGAGATTTTAGCTGTGCATCCACTCATTTTAACTCTTGAGCAGCTTGTGTTTGATTGTTATCTAAGTAGTGTGTGTTTAAAAAAAGAAAGAAAGATTATGTTCATCCATATATAGAGTATACTACTGTATGCACAAACAAACAAACAAACACACAAGCACATGTAGTTTATACCTAGACAAGCACACACACAGCTCCAGGCACATCCACACGCTCACAACCACATAAAAGCCCACTGTTTTTCTGTGGTCACATAATCTGTCAGACGCAAGTAATCTAATTTAGGTCAATGGATCCATCTGTCAGTGGATGACAGTTGTGGAACTGATGCTTCACTCCCTGTTTCAACTCGCAAACTACATTTGATTCACAGATTCACATCCAATCTGATCTGATTGGTAAATGTTTGAACTGATTTAGAGAGGAAGCATGCAGTGAGCTCTGCACAACAAATGGCAGTGGGTATTTTTTGTCAGTAATTTGTTAAGGTAGCTGTTAGTTGAACTCTTCAATAGCATTTGCTCCTGTACAACTGAAAGATTTCTTCCATACATAGGCTGCCGGATGCATGAAGATGGATGCAAAACTATCTTATGCACGAATAAAGAAAAAGAGATCGGTTGTGTGATCAGATTTGAACCTCTACTGAACATTTTCTTGCGTTTGTGTTTCAGGGTCTCCCTGGGGACACGGTGTTCAGCGTCTCATCTCAGTTTAACAGTAACGGTACATCCTCAGCAGAAGAGGGCAAAATGGGTAGCAGACCCTCCTCGTCTGCTGCCCTCATACCGAGAGAGGTAAGAGTCAGCTGTAAGCACATGATGGCACCTGACATGTGACACCGTTTTTAAGTGTGTATATAGTGTGTGTAAATGGAAATCGAATTTGTTTGCCTGCTGTTGACTGGATTTGCAAAACAAAACATGTCCCCTGTCTGTCTTATGACTTCAGCTGCAGGAAGTGTGTTGCTCTGTCTTTAACCAATTCAGGCAATCAATACCTGACCTAGAAAGCAAAGTCAGACTGATAATATGCAATGTGTACTCTTTAGTCATTTTAATGGCATAACTTGCTTTATTTTAGCTGTAAACACGCCCCTCATCCACAACCCTCATGTGTGATATGGAGCTACGGTGTGACTACAAAGCAAGAGAAGTAGGGAAATGCAGGCCTGTAGAAAGAGGAAGTAGTCCCTTCTGTCACCGGGTTGTACTGTATCTAATTCAATGTCAGAGCTATTCTTACCATGGCTTCTATTCTGAAGCAGCTGGTCGTCCCGAAGGAAAAAAACACTTCCACCGGTCGAGGATCCTCTCAACCAGTACCGGACTCTGATCCTAAACTGAAGCGAGAGGCGGAGGCTGATCTAGACTCTTTGGAAACACTCGCTGCTCAACCTCAGCCCCCCTCACCAGAGGCAGAATATGACAAACTACTGGTAAGAAAAAAACAACTTCCTTTGTTGCACATTCTGCGATTTCGAAAGCACAAATTTTGCATTGTTTTAAAGCATGTGTATGTAATTAAAGATTAACAAAAAAAGCCCAAAAAATGAACACAAATGTGTGTAGCAGCAGATTGTTTTTTCTTCTTTTCTACCCCATTAATTATCTGATGGCCCCTCATATTATCACTTTTTGGAGGGGCTTGACCCCTAGGTTGGGAACCAGTAAACTAAACCTACCTAACTGTAGATAAAGTTGGTCAAACTGGCTCCACCTCGACCAGCTACAACAATAAAATGCTGCTCAAAGATTTTTGCATCAATATTAACAATCTAATAGTCATATATTGTAATGTATCAGAGAGAGGGGGCATTTTACTGCATAACAAGTCATGTTTCTGTGATACCTTGGGTACATTTAGATGATACTGTAATACTTTAGCGGGATTTTGAATGATGGACTTGGTACTGGACTGTGTACTGTGGTATCTGTATTTTTACTTATGTAAAGGAGTACTTGTTCCATTACTGGTGAAGACTAGGATAAAGACGCATTTCTGGGGTTGTAGGTTAAATAAGCTATTGACCTCTGAATGCAACAGGTCAAAGCATACCTTCAGAGAGTGTTCACCAACCAGCCGTTTTAAGACCTCATGCAACATATATTTAAACATAGTCTGTGAATGGAAGGAAATTAAAAAAGAACCCTCAATAAAAGTGTTTTTATAGTCTGTGGGTACCAAGGTTACCGTATATGACATAACCTTTGACATTGACACGCAATTCAGCAATAAGTAATCCCCATATTGAGTAAAACTAAATACGGGTAAGTAAGATAATATTGACAGTATGTTTTGTATTGAAAAAAATAAGAATCAATAAGAACGAAACAGAGATGCAGATTGTATCCCATTAGTGCCTGTTCATCTTATTAGTCAGTTATTAGCTGCGGTGAAGAAAAATGAGCCGAGGAGATTTTTATAATGGATTAGATGAACAGAACATGTTACCGTGGATACAAGCAACAAAACAAAATATGGTCATCAAAACATTACAGCACTGAGTGCAGACTGAATTTAGGAAAATAAATCCTTTTGTTTTGAAAATTAGAGACTAACGTTGTATTACTAGCTTGATTTGTATATTTCAATTTTATCTAGGGTTGCAACTGACAATTGTTTTCATTGTTGAATAATCCACAGATTATTTTCTTGATTAATTGATTAATCGTTAAGTTTACAAAACGTCAGAAAATAGTAAAACAAATGCCAATTACAATTTCCCAAGTTAACTTATTTAAATAGCTTGTTTTGTCCAACTAACAGTCCAAAACCCAAATATATTGGGTTTACTATGATGAAAAAAATCAGCAAATATTTACATTTGCGAAGATAGAAACAATAAATATTCTGAATTTGAACTTAATTAACAGTTTTGAAAGGTTAATCAACTTTGAAAACTGTTGTCGACTCGTCATTTTATTATTTCATCACAAGGCCCATTTGGTTGTTAACGCTGAAACTGAATATGTGATGCTGACAGGATGTGGAGACGGTGCCGATGCCTGATGGACAGCTCTGCTTATTGGCTCTGCCACCAGAGTGCTGTCAGGGGGAGGGACCGGAGGCCATGCGGTACCTCAAACTGTTCTGCCGCAATATCACAGACCGTAAGGTGGGTGTGAACAGTACTTCCGTCTGGTCTCAGTTTTCTACACTAGTAGACATCTGTAGGCTTACATCAACACGTTCTGTCTCTGTTAGGGTGTGGTTTCAGGTATCCTGTTGGTGACGTCAAATAAGATATTCTTTGACCCGTGTAAGACACATGCTCTGGTGAAGGAACATGGCTGTGAGGAATACCTCCTGTCGTGCTCTGTTGATAATCTGGCATCTGTCTCCTTCTTCTCTGACATCTCACATGTTCACTTCAACACGTCCCAGCAGAGGTCAGCAATGATTCACCTTTCCTAAACTACACACACACACACACACACACACACACACACACACACACACACACACACACACACACACACACACACACACACACACACACACACACACACACACACACACACACACACACATACACACAGACTCAGATTACATGAAAAGTCAATACATGGTTTTTCTTTTCTTATTAGGAGAAAAGGAAAGACATTTTTCCAGAAGTTGAAAACAGCCAAAAGCCGAGCAGGCGGCTTCCCAATCCAAAAGGAGGAGTCAGTCCCAACTCCGCTGCCTCCATCAGATTTGTCCAGTCTGGCTCTGAGCCTGACCACAGAGGTTTCTGGGGAGGAGGAGGAGGCAGAGAGCAGAGACATGGCGGAGGCTGAGGGGGAGCTTGATAGCAGCCCTCTGGAGGTGCTGTCAGAGGTGTCTGTAGGCGGCCTGGGAGTGGCTGTCCTGAGCAGTGCTGCCACCTTCTGCTGTGGAGGTCAAGAAGTGCCTGGTAAAGTAAAGCCAGAGCTGCTGCACACTGATGAAAAAGGGAAGTCCTCTGTGAAGAGTCAGACTGCAGGTAAGGATGCGAATCATGATCTGTCTTAAAGATGGTTAATTTTCCTGTTTGAATGTTCCTCACGATGAGTCAACCCTTGTTCTCTTTTTACTTTCAGTGCCTCGGAGGCCATTAGCAGGAAGTCCTGGGAGTCTGATGTTTGTGCGACTGCGGGTTCAGCCATATGTAGGAAAGAAAAAGAGTGCAGGAGGTCTTCAGCTGGGGTCGGCCAAAACTTTTCCAAGAAGGGATGCCTGGCTTGCCCTTTCACAAGAGAGGTACAGTAACTAATAAAGAGAAATGTACACAGACCAGAGATTTAAAGGCATACTTCAAGGATTTGGTATCACAGTTGGGGGCTTAACAAGAGACTCATTTTAATAGTAAACTGAGGCTATGTGCACATACAAGGTCCAGCCATGTACAAAGTTTGAACCTAGTCTTGTTTTTTTCTTTCTTTCTCCAGAACCACAGAAGACATTATACTGCTTTCACAGGCTGTGTAGTACTTAACTACCTGTCCACTTCAGTCTGATATTAATGTATTCCATCTACTTGTGATGCTCAAATTGATCACTTCAGTTGAATATTCACTTCCTCTGTCTACCAGTCTCTCGTCACTCCGTAAACATTACAGAAAAAGTACAAAGGCAGCTCTTTTGGAAATAAATCTATCAACAGTCAGTTACATAGGATCACTGTGAAAGGCATCCAAAGAGTAACTATTCCCCAGTGTTGGGAAAAGAAATACTATAATACTAATTAATACAATACAATTACTTAAGTACTGTACCTGAGAACTATTTAGATATACATACTCAATACTTGAGTATTGCATATTTATATTTTATGATACATAATACTATTCCACTACATTTCAGAGGGATTCATTCAGATTTTTAAAGTAAGATTTTTTCAACAAAACATCTGTTTTTCAAAAATTATGCATTTTTATTAATTAAACCACCCGGCAGTATGACGCAGTTAAAATTAGCTCCACTTCATCCAGGTATAATATTAAATTACTGCTTACATGTTAATGCATCAATAATAATGATATAACACTGACAGGGTCTAAACTACATCATGAGTAAATTTTTAGTTGCCAATACTTCCATACTTTACTGAACAAGAAATTTGAATGCAGGACCTCTACTGGTAATGGAGTATTTTTATAATGTCGTATTACTACTTTACTTAAAGGTGGAGTCTGCGATTCTAATCCAATACACATTTTGTCAAATTCAGTCTCCTCACGATCCACTAGCTGTCCTGTCTGTGGTGTGGTTCCTACCTATTTTATTAAGTCTACGGTTCATTCGTACACAGCGCTGGCTCTGTAAATTGGAAACAAAGTGCCTTGGGCAGAGCCACACAACACTATTCGTTGTGTTCGTGCACAGGAGAAAGGCAGTGTGAGCAAAGGAGGGGGGGTGATGAGTTCAAATATTAACAATTTTTCTCCAGAATCTCAGACTCTAAAACTAAAAACTGTTGAGTACAACACTTCATCCAAAACTCCACCTCAGTTAAAGTTATTATAATTACTCATTTGGGAATATATTCATGAAAGTACATTTAAAGCCTAAATTACATTCAAAAGCCATACCTGCTAATGTCTCTGGCCATGTTGACTCAGCTGTTATGGTTGTTTGTCTTTCCTATGTGACATGAGTGACTGCTTTAATTTCCCCCTGCAGCTCGGACGAGCTGTACGCCTACCTTTCACACAGTCGACCAGGCTTGTGTATACTTGAGGGAGGGGAGGAAGAGGGGCAGGGGGACCGTCATGAAGAGGAGTTTGTACTCATCTCGGACAACGAGGAAGAAGAGGAGGACGAGGACGTGTTCCAGAGGCACCGCAGCACAGGGGACGACTGGGAGGTGAGTGGGCCCATTTCAGTCTCTCGTTTGTGAACACAGTTGCTTCAAGGGGAGTGTCACAGCAGATGGAAACGTGAAGACAGCAATGAGTTATCATGCCTCCCTATGTTCTAGAACCCACTGGCTTGTTTGTTTTTAAATGTATTAATGTTGTTTTTGCAGATGGTATTGATGGAGGAGAGTGGGCTCAAGCCAACCCAGGTGATCGACAGCTGCCCTGACGGACTCGATAATATCGTGGAGATCAGCCAGATTTTAGAAGCGTCACATGTCAGCGAGGTGGGTGACAATGAACACACTCTTCACACACATGCACCAGCTCATCGTAAAGCCATCACTATGGGTATATATATGTGTGTGTCTTAGTAACTACTACCTAGTTTCAACGTAGTGACTTTCTAAATCATGTAGCACCATTAAAACTTAAATGAACATTTCTGATATTTCTCCAAAGATTTTTGACTGGAAACAGGATGACTTATTGTCATTTCAGCGGGACCTTGAGAATTTAGTAATGAATAAATCACTTAGCTAGGAAACATCTGTAGTGCTTTCCAATCAAAAGCAATCAACTATGTAAACAGGAAGTCACTGTAACAGCTGTACCTTAACGTTTTAAGGGGCCAAGTGATAGCTATATTAAACTCAACTGCCTATTGTTGTAAATGTAGGTGCATGCATGGGGAAATATATGTGTTTTAGAAATAGTTGTATAGAAGTAAATACTTATCTAATCCATTTGAGGTAGGCTATATTGTGCTGTTTTATGACTTCTAAGATAAATCTTCCCAGTTTCTTTAACATTCTAGGCATATTTAAATTGCATACCATCCGTGATGATGTTGGTTAATTAAGGTTATTTTTGACACTTTTTTGTCGTAGATTAGGAGTGAAGCCTGCACCTGTTTGCATCATTATTAAACAGCATCTTAATCAAGTGTCAATCAGATATGTCGACCCATATATAAGGTTTCCTCCTTTTTTCCCATAACAGTTTTTTTTTTAGAGTTTTCCTTTGTGAAACTTCACTTGACTATAATCTATTGGACCTTATACCCTTCACTCTATAGTACAGTTTATAAATTAGCAAATTAGTATGGCCAGTTGGTTCCATCAGCTATTCAGTTAACAGTTAGCTACACCTGGGAGTTAGGAGGTGTAAATATTTGACCACTAATCTCTATGTAAGACTCAGTTTATGTGGTGAGGCTTGTTTATATTTTGAGGGGGGAAAACATCTCCATTTAGTTAATCACTTGTGCTACAACTACACTTAATTGAATTCAGAAGGGCCAGAGTAGAAAAGCACGCTGATTGCTGCAAAGATTTAGATGTTTGGTACTCCTACTCCTTCCTTCCTCACTTTTCAGCTATGTAAGGAGCTTCCTCCGAGGACAATTGCCCGCAGCTGGCAGCTGGCTTACAGTACATCCCGTCACGGCGCTAGCCTCAAGTCCCTCTACAGAAAACTCGGTGCCACAGACTCCCCTGTGCTCATCGTAATCAAGGATGAGCTTGATGAGGTAAAACACACTGGACGTTAGCTCTAATTTGAATTATAGATGTTGTAATGTCTGTTATTTTTAATTGTGTTTTGTTGCTGTGACTTTTCCTTCATCAGACATTCGGGGCCTTCCTCTCTCACCCTCTGAGACTCAGTGAGACGTTCTACGGCACAGGAGAAACATTCCTCTTCATGTTGCATCCTCGTTTCAAGGTGAGAAGCCTAGCAACCGTCCTGACAGGGGTGTTACTGTAGTTCTGTTAGTTCAGCCAATTTGTAAAATTTTCTGCAGAATGTCATAAAGTCATTAAGAAATTTCCTTAAAATGCTCTAATTGATCCACTTCCTGAATTCATGGTGCCAAAAAGGAAGCAATTTTTTTTTGTTTCTGACTATATGTTTGAGAAGTGGCACAAAAACTGTTTTGTGGTGATTTTCTCTGCAGTGCTTCAGATGGACTGGAGAGAACTCCTTCTTTATTAAAGGAGATTTGGACTCCTTTGCTATTGGTGGAGGCAGGTAATGCGTTTTTCCAACTTCCTCTCACGTTCAATGTAATTAACTGTATTCTGTCTGTCTATTCAGCATATGTGGGAAAAATAAATCTTTGTCTCTTTTTCTGCAGTGGTCACTTTGGTCTGTGGGTGGATGAGAATCTGTACCTGGGTCGCAGCAGCCCCTGCTACACTTTCAACAACTGCTGCCTCTCAGAAACCAATGACTTCCGAGTCATGGAGCTGGAGGTGTGGACATTCAGCTGAAGAGGCTGCTGGGTTTCTCTTTGAGTCGCCTGGTTCCTGCTGATCAGCACTATCAAGACAAATACAGCCGTTCATTCATTTCATGGTAGCATCCATGTAAAAAAAAAAAATAATCTACCACAAACTGCTGGATTTATCAGTGTGATTAAGTGCTGTGGGTTTAAGTGAACTGAAATGAACCGAACAAGGCTGATCTTGAACAGCTTGACGTCCCGGAGTTAGGGTTTAATGGTGGACTGTTTCATAGTTGACTCATTCCTGTGGGTTTGGCAGCCAAACGTTGAACTGGATACTTTGAGTCCTCATTTGTGAATGGAGTGAGTTACAAGTCTCAGAGACTGCACTTTACTTTTAATGTGAATCAATAACTTCATATCTCATTATTTATCATATGAACATAATGGTACATCTGTGCTTAAAGGTAATGCATGTCTCCACTTTCATATAACATTGTTCAGTTTAATGCTGAAAGTTTTGAAACATGTTAGTCTTCTTATGAATAGATTTCTCTTTTGAAAACCAAACTACACGCACATAGCCCAAAGTCCCACAAATACACACTCCCGCCGTCGGAGCACCAATTCATTTTTTAGGGTTTTTCATCAGTTATGGTCATAGACAGCATAAGATAATACTGAACACTTAGAGCTCCACTATGAGAAAAGCTTCTCAATTGAAGATCATCTGCACTTGCAATAGATTTTAGTCTCATTTGTTACTGAACTCTTGAATGCTGCCTCATACACCACTGCGGTTTCTGAACATGACAGACAAAGCTTAGCAGTTTTGTCTCAATTCAACTGTAACCGTAACATGCTCTCACTCTGAAAGCTTGATCTACTTTGCTTAAATTGTACGGTATTGTAGATTAGTTAATAAAAATCAGCACAAAGTGAACATTTAATCTCTAAAAACATTTGTATGATTGGTTGTTAAACTGTGCAGTGTGTGGTAGATGTTGCCAAAAAGCACACAATTCAGTTTGTATAAAAAAAATGGTTTTATTATTTCACCTTTGTGGAAAAGCTGGCACTGGTAGGTTACAGAATAACAGTGTTTTCCCCCTAAAGGCCCCGATTAGTCAGATGTTTTACATGGAGAGAACCTTGTATGACCTGGAAAGTGCAACACTTTCACAAAGTCACATTTCAACATAAAGGTGCTTTAATCGATGTTGGGTGACGTTCAAACATATGACCAATTGGTTCCATTGAGTTACGTTCCATATGAACCTCAACAGCTGTTCAAGCTGCAATCCAGCTCCTGTACATATTTCATATCTTTGGTGTGGTCACAACATCTTAAAAAAACAGAAAAATCTGCAAAATACTCAACATTTGGTTTCAAACTCAAAAACGACAGATTAAATCCTTCTATGTGCCACAGTTTAGTTCTTCCTGCTGCTTTTGTCCCCTGAGTCAGAGAGGGGTGTTCCCTCCAGCAGCTTCAGCAAAAACATCAGGCGTCACCCGGCCCGGAGAGAGCTTTCAGGCAACGTCTTCACAAACTGCTGAAGCACAACTAAAGGCAACAGCTGCACCGGCCCACCGTCTCTGGGTACACTCAGCAGCAGGAAGACACACTTGGCTCATTAAATATTGCACATGCAAATATGTGAGGATGTTTTGGTGTGTTGGCCTCTGTCTACACTTTATAACACCTTTAATCAGCAGCTATAAACAGAGAGAGCAGATCTAAATGTGTTTACATGTCTGTCACTGCTTTGTATCTCATTAAAATATACCATATTGACAGTAACATTAGGTTTGAGAAGCAATATTTCCAAAAACTGTTATTAAAAACATTCTGACCAGGAGAGATACCCAAATAAATAGTAACGAGGACAGAAGGCCAAAAAGTTGTTCAGCTGCCAACACTGATAAGAAAGCTTCTCTACATGATTGTTGGAGGGTTTTCCTTATCTTGGATCACTACTTGGAATGATAATCATTTCCTCCTGTTTAGTCTCTCAGCCTCTATCGCGCACGCATATTACTGTGCCAGGTACTCCTTGGCTTTCTCCAACCCCTCCTTGAGGAAGCTGATATAAGTGGATGTGGAGGGGTCCTCAAACCCACCAGAGAAGCTGAAAGTTGCTCCTTCCTCCTCTGGTTTCATGGCCGTCTGGTCCAGGAAGAAGTTGGCATTGATGTGGTGGACCTAAAGCCATACACAGGAAGTAGATGAAAGCCTTTAGTCTGACTTTTTTCCCATACCAATGTTGATTGGGAAATGTTACTACCAACGGAAAGGCAGTCCCTCTTTTAAATGAAAGATTATGAACATCAATTAATATCACATGTCACGACAGTGGGAAATATTTAAGTAAGTAAGTAAATTAATCGACTTAATACTGATATCAGTGTGAGTGCTTCTACCATAGAAATACTTTTTTTAAATTAAATTAATAAAATAGCCATACAAATAAATATTCTATTTAATTAAAATAAAATAGAAATATTTATTTGTATGGCTTCTACACATGATTTGTTCAAAAACTGTCCCGAATGTTTCATAAATTGGAGGCTGATATAAAAGAGTCAAATATTTACAATAGTTCCATTGGGCAGCGCCACCATCATCTCCACAGGGAAGTTGTACTTCTCCAGGTGTAATTGGGCCTTTTCACTCAACACAGGGTTCTGCTTATCAGCCTGTTTTAGAGAAGAACATTTTAAAATAGAGCATTACAAAAATATATTTCAGTCAAGTGATCACTGGCTGAGTTTCTTGGGGCGTTGCACTGCCCTGACTGCTCACCTGCATGGTCTCCAGCTCTTTGACCAGAGACCAGCTGCTTATGAAGCTCTGGTTGAGAAGGGCCAGGACGGGCGAACTTTCCAGGACTGTCTCCCGAAGAGTTCGCCCCGAACCTACAGAGGTGTAGAGGGGAGACGGAGATGTTTAAAAAGTTTAAAATACACTTTTTTTGCTAAAACGCTTAACTAATGTAACAGTAGCACAAGTGGAGAAGTCAGCAAAGTTAGTCAGTAATGTTGTGTTAATGTTAACAGCAGTATTTACTAAATAAGTAGAAGTTTTTAGCCACCACAGACTACTAGTCACACAAGACCAAATAAGGCTGTAGCTGCAAAGCCGCTGAGTGTATTAAACTAAACAAGTGTGTGTTTTATTGCTCTTTGGATGTGATAGTTAGCCTTTAATTTAAATATGTTCTTAGATATCAATAACAGTGTACAATGCTGTGAAATCAGCTACATGTTAATGATCTCACCTCAGCAGGACTGGTCGTCTAATGCTCCCCAAAGCAGAATGGAATGCACCAGTTTATTCTCTGCTGCAGCTCGGTCGAAGGCTTCTGAGAAAGGCAGGTAGGGCACCTGGGAAGGAGTATGATAAGAACAATGAACACCGTTGTGAAACTCACTGCATTTCTTTTTTTCATTTTTGCACTCACAAGCCAACAGTGTGTTGAATACATGTGTTAAATAAATGCTTCTCAGGTGGTTACCTTCTTAAAGGGGTAGAAAGTGACCTCCAGGCGTCGGGTGGCTTCTTGCTGACTCATCTCTGAGGCCCAGTGGATGTCCTCAAAGACAAACTGGATCGGCTCGCCGCCGCCATCTCGACTGTCGATGATGTTGCCCTCCTCATCCATGATGATGGAGGGAGTGGACGGGCCCGTGGACTGCAGCTCTAACTGTAAACACATTCATATGTTTTTTATATAAGGCACTTCTCATAAAAATAAAAACCTTTAAGATGGGACTTTTTTTCTGAGGAAAATTATTTTGTGATCTTTGACATAGTAGTACATACAGAAAAAGTGAAAATGGCTCAATGAGGCACAATGAATAATAAAAATGCCTAAAAGATCCTGTGTATATTTTAAATATGTAGAGGACTAATTGAAGTTAAAAGGGAATGGGGCCAAAGCGTAATGCCCCTAACTCCCTAAGGAAATAAAATGAATATGAATTGCACTTCCAACATTAGGACACACTGTGATGAGAACAGTAAGTCAAAACAGTGACAGGAAACATCTAGTTGGAGAATAATTCTACTGAATGAGTTTAATTTGGCTTTAACGGCCTTAATGACCTAGAAGTGAAATCAGTAAGTGCCGGAGTATTACATAAATAAAGAAATAGAGAGGTTCTGAAGTGTCAACGCATCCCTGCAGCTCTACCTGTGGCAGGTATCCGATGTCCACCTCCATGTTGCTGCTCTCACTGGCCCCGTACAGCCACTCCATGTCCACATTCAGAGACCTGACACACAACAGGATACATTACACTACAGCTACAACACACTGAGTGGGGACTGCATGCACAAAGGTGACGGGGTGTTTAAAGGATTTACCGGTCATTGGGGACGTAGAGGTGAAAGTGGCGGACATGAGATGCATCTTTAGAGAGAACAATGTTGCCGGTGAACTTCCCCGGGGTGAACCAGAAGGGAAAGTCTGGAACATCATTGAGCTGGAATTCTGCGTGAATCCTGTAAGGGTGACCAGAACGAGGAGTTGAGTTTGTAACGCGAGACATTGTTCAAAATGTATTCTGTCAATAAGTAACAGGAAGACTTTGGTGTAGCCTTTTAAAAAGACCAAACCAGCAGTGGTGTGTTTAATGTTAAACTTAACACCACTGCTGACCATTTTCCAAAGCAAACCATCAGCTACTGATGGATCCCAAAGATGCCGGGCAGTTATAGGCTTTACAGACAGCTTTCTATTTGCTAATGTTACATTACTGTCAAATGGAGATGCAGTTATGAGTGAGGTTTTAAAACGTCTCTGACATCTGGTACTTGAGGTTGCTGCTAAAAAGCAATGCAAGATGTCTGAACAAGAAAGTCAAACCTGAGTGCAAAAAATAATCAAACATGAAACGCAGCATGTTGTATGAATTTGGCAGTTTCTTGCATTTGAAAGTTTCTCTCCAGCAGCGGACTCTAAATTCTCACATTTGTGTTTCCACTCCAACAACGAATAGTTTTCAAAAAAGGTGATAAAGTACTGGAAACTGCATTAGCAAGCAATAGTAATGTAACATTGACAACAAAGTAAAATGGACTCAGGCTCTGCATGCTGAAACCAATGGCTGCCTGCCAGGGAGGACATTAAAATGTTTAGTATGTGCTGGATATTAGGCAGCACTAATGTAAAGTATACATAATTTTGTAGGTTATGGCTAAAAGAAGAAAAAGCACCACTATGGTCTTTTATGTCTCCTCCTGAATTGCTCCTCACCTGAACACAATGTCATAATAAAAGTCGTTGCTGGCACGAATGCAGGCGACTGTGCCCTGAGGAGCAAAGCGTGATTTGATGAATGGCCGCGCGTGGAACATACTCAACAAGGAGTGGATGAGAACCTGCAGCAGGATAAGAACAGCTATTGATATACAGTGTGATTAACACAACCCCTAACACTAAACATTGATGAGTTTTTAGAATACCTCTTTGCCCTTTGGTGAGGGTGGGTGGTAACGATTGTTGGGCAGGTACCCAGTGAAGATGTTGAGCTCGCTAGGAATCATCCACCACGTGTCTCCCACTGCCACCTTGTTCTTCGGGGGCAAGAAGGCCCTGAATTGGCTGGCAGAGAAGGAAGAAGAAGGCACTGCTGGGCTCTTCCATGAGCGCAGCCCACTCAGAGAGCTGTGAGACACCTGCAGGAGGCAGATAACCAGAGACAAAATCAATTTACTATCATTAGTATATTCTTCAAAACTAGAACATGTGCTTCTTAAAAAAAGATGCCTGTTACAATTTAGTCAGTCTAAGAAGATTACGCGTTATTTTTATGCTATTTAAGTGATTCAATTGCTTACACATTTCCAATGAACTGCGTTGACAAAGAGCTGACTCAGAGATTTGTATTGCAAAGTTTATGCATGATAATTGCATCCACAAGTATCTTGCTGTAATGATTATTTATTTAAAAAAAAGTTTGTTCAACTTTTCAGAAATCACAGTGAATGTGTAACTATATTTAAAACCCTTGATTGCGGATTTTCTTTGTTTACTATCCAGTAGTCGAGACAAAGAGAACAATTAACCTCCTACAGCGTGGTCTTGTCTTACCCCGAGGAAACCATCCTTGCTTTTTGTCATGGAGTCGAGCAGCAGAGGCTGCATTTTGGCCTCCAACGTCAAAGTCTCCCCGTTGGGGTCATGGATCACTTCCTCCTCAAAATCCACCGGGGGTGTAATTCCTGTGAGGAAGCCATAGGGATCGCAGTCAATGTGGGGTGATATGTGACCAGTGAGACAGAGGTTCTACTGAGAGACGACAAGGTATTGAACAAATGGGACATTCAGCGAGAAAAGATACTGTGATGTACCTGTGAGTTTCTCAGCAATAGGTTTGAACTCTTCCGGGCTCAGATAAAGGTCATGGTCGGTATCTAAGGAGGAGAAGAGAAAAAGCCCCTCGGCGCCCAGAGTTCGAACGCTCTCTTCCTATTGGAGGGGCACATGCGTTAGACGGATCCTTATTGTCATTTCACATGCTTCAGGGATTGTCAATGCAGCATCAAAACTAGGACAGTGAGCTGTCTGATCACATGAAGCACAAATGTTTTTTTTTTTTTGTTTTTTTTTAATTACATAAAACTCATATTCAATCAAATGAATAGTATTTTGTCTTTGGTGTCATTGCATTTATTCAACCTCAGCAGCCCTGTCTGGATAAAGATCAGCCCAGGGCCACAGATTCCTAGCATGTGTTTGTCAGACTGATGCGTGCCTACTAGCGCCTGTACAATGGAGGCAGAGGGGGGAGGAAGTACTTTAACAATTTGGATACCCTCTGTGGCCAAACAAGAGTGGATTTACACAAGAGGTTGAGTTTTACCAGCTGTGACACAGATGCCCCCCCCCAATAAAACACCATGGGGTGGGAAAAACTGCAGATGTGGTGTTTTGTGGCGAATGATGTACAACAAAAGCTGCCTACAGTTATGCTACAGTAAGTGTAGGTAATAAAATGTACCAGAAGAATCAATGCAAACTTTAATACAACACAGCATCTTACATTAAATTAGCATTTTCTGAGCATGATATGACCATTACATCTTTATTTCCTTAAGTTGTTTTCAAGATAAAATGACTAAGTTAAGATCACTGCTAAATTTTGAGACGTGTGTAACGTTATTATGTGGATCTCACATGACGCTTGAGGAGCTGGGCATCTTGGTAATACTTGATCCAAAAGGCGAGAAGAGGGACAGCACCGACTATAAGCAGAGTCCAGATCCCTCTGCAGATCCAGGATCCATAGCTCGGACTCTGATGCCCATTCTGCTGCGAATGTTTGCCATCATCCTCTTTTTTATCCACGTCTGCGGCCATCCTTGACCTCCACCACAGCTATTTAGACGAGGGCATAGTCGTCGAATAACGTCCCAAAAAAGCAACCAACAGAAATAACACTATAAAACTTTCTGTCCTTTCCTTAAAGTGTTTCGAATATATCGACAGTTCTGCTATCCTGTAGCCGGGGACCGCGCATCTGTTCCTGCCGTTACAATCGCTGGCAACCGCTGTGTGATGTAAGCTAGCAGCACAGATTTCTTATTTCCCACATCATCTAGAGCCATATGGAAGTGGTTAAAATACGTCAAGCGAGCAAGTAACAGCCAGGATGAAACCGGATATTGGACGTTTGTGGGCTTAAAATAAAAGCACTCATTTGCTAAATCTAGCCGTCAACACTCCGTGCGTTACTCCGTGATTCGGTCTATTAGTAGGCTATTATCTGCACAACTCTTAGGGGAAAGTTCAAACAGTTATGGGTAACCTGTTATCCATCGGCTGGTTCTATCTTCAAATGTATTTGTGTGATTTCACAGGTGTCACTCTGGACTAGTCCGGAGCGAACCCAACACGGAAACCAGCGGTTAAATTCAACACTGTGGACACGGGCATACAGTAGACATATGCGGAGTCAATGTCTTTGAGGATACAACCCGCTTCCGTATAACCGGCAAAATAACGTTTTGATATCCCGCTAAGCAGGTTTACTCAGGGAAAGGCTTTGCCGAATCAGTAACTGTGCAGAGCATTGCCATTTAACCGTTGAGGACTTTATTTTGAAAGTGATAACCGGATGTTAAAGGACTATGATTATCTCTAACTTAGCGGAAGTTAGGTGCTGGCAAAGTACATTAGCCACATTTAAAGGGGCAGTGTTGTTGCCTTGTTGTTCGTCCCAGGAATGTCTGCTAACAAGTTTCAATTATATGTTTCTCTGCCAAGGCACACTGCTAACTACATTTTTGTAGGTTCATGTCTACTTGTGGAAGTTAAGGCTTTGCTTCTGGTTGACTACCCTTTAACATGTCAACATGTCCACAATGAGGCCATGTTCTATCTTATATAATGTCAATAAATTACTTTCAATTATACTATTTTAGATGTCTACATTCTGCATATAGAGGAAATATATGGGCAGAAACGAAGGGGGCTGGCCCCAGCTTGATTCAGACTGTTATCTTCTGTTTTAGACCATTATAATGCTAGAGAAATCACTGCATCAATTATTTCCATAAATGTGATGTTGCCTACCAAGACATGGACCCAAGGCCTCCAACTAAAACTCTCTTTAAACCTTTCAGTCATGACCTTTAGGCTTGTGACCACTTAAAATTAAGTCTGTACGTGTGACCACTCATTTCAGATTATGACCATAGGACAGGAGTGATATACAGTTCAACTAAAGAGTGTTTCTATTTTCTTATTATTTCATTTAAGACATTAGGCTGGTTACAAAACTCTCTATCCCGGTCAACATATGCAGTGAGAAGGAAATGACAATTTAGCCTAATCAGGCTAGCTAAAAGTGTCCAGTTTTCACAAGAACAAAAACAACAAAAACTGAAGAGTCAGGAAATTGTATTCAACATCTTGTCTTATCTTGGGGTCTAGTCATGGGGTCCTAACCCTCAGGTTGGGAAACGCTGCTTTAACCAGTGTCTAGTTCACTATGAATGCATTCTGCAATCTAAATCCACTCTAATGTTATAGTTTATTAGCAGTCCACACAGTTCTACACATACTCAATATTTACATCGGTACATGTTGCGTTACATTACCCAGTATAAAAAGGTAAGGCTTTCCTGATTCTGGTGATAGCCAGAAGTCTAACAGCTGTAACGAGTCGGACAAATTAAGTGTGTCACACAAACAGCATTTAACAATGCACTCATCAACATTTGTGACAGCAAAGGAATAATAGAAGCATTATTCATTATGTAAAATAAAATTCTGTTGATCAATCCACGGGTTAAAGTGGGCATCTCTCAGTCCATGTCCTCTTCCACTGTCTGTGTCTTCACTTCCACTTTTTTTGGCGTGATGTATGAGCCCATACCTGCTGCTCTCTCTGCCTCTGCCTGTGTGTAGGGTTCCTCTCTGAGCTGTTTCAACCTGGATGGAGAAAGAAGAAGAGGTAAGCTCTGATACTTGGCAAGGATACTTGTCCACTATACAGTTGTAGGGGACAAAAATTGGGTAATTAATTATCAGCCAATAAATATGAGTGTATAATATATGAATACATGTGTGAAATAAGGTGCCTTACCGTTTCTTGTGCCCTTTAGTTTTGAAGTGCTCTTTTAAGGATCTCATATCCGTGAAATACCTCCTGCAAGACATTACGTGCCAAAGCGTAAAGCATACTTGCAACATACTGCTTTATCTCAGTAAGACAAAGCTCTCTTTTGCAAGAGAGACTTAAGTACAGCAGACGAAATAAGATTGGCTATATGACACACAACAAAACACAGAAACAATCACACACATTGCTGCAAAGGTCCAAAATTAAAAGCTGCAGTTCACCCAATGGGATGGGACTTTCAGGATTTGCATAACATTCTGTAAATTCCAGTGCCCGATATCTCTGCTGCTGTTATTACATTCTTGTTACTTTGCAGATTCAGATTATAAATACAAAATATAAATCAAATAAATGATGCTGTATCATTATGGATTAAGATGCACAGCAGTATATAAAGTAGTTAAGATTAGCACCACCTTTACCAGCTGCATCATTAGTAATGCTTACACATTTAATGCATCACTAATTGGAATCTAACAATATATATTATTCTGAAATGTGCCATTCTGCATAATGAGTACTTTTACTTTTGGTACTTATAATTCAAGTATATTTTAATGCCAATACTTAGATTTTGAAGCAGTACTTTTTATTTGTAACAGTGTGTGAATTTGCACTGTGATATTGCTACTTTGCCCGTTCAGCTCATCTACAATTTGAAAGTATTATTAAATATGCCCACTAGCAGGACTTCCTGCTCATTTGATTGAGGAAATGTTCATTTCAGTTAGGAAGCCGCCCTATTCAACGATTCAACCCCTCTTTTAAGGCAAACAGGGGTAAACTTACGCGCAGTGTAAGCAGTAGTGTTGTGCACATCCTGTCACATCGTAGTCGACCTCCTGGTTTAGCAGCTTGGTTGCAGTGTCAGGCTTCATGTCTGAGTGGATCTGGTCCAGGTCTTTAGTCCTGCGCTTGGTCTTCCATGTCTTTGAAATGTGCTTCTTCTTGTCACTTTTGTGGTTTCCTACTTGTTTGGATTTCCCCATGGTAGATCCTGGTAATGTTACGTAGAACACAGAAAACACAGCTATCAGCCAACGTAGACGTTTTAAAACCGAAATTGCTATTTTGTTTCACCAAATCGGGTCTTGTGAAATAAAATGTGTGCCTATTCGAAATTCTCAGCTCAAGAAAAACAGTGATATAGCAGATTTGCTTCTACAAAAACACTTATACCGTATATCAAGTTAGCTTTGCCTACCTTTCACACGTGTGGCCGAGAGAGATGAATTGTATTTCCGGGTCAAGACAAGTTATCTACTCACCTGTAGAGGGCGTCAAACACCACTATTTTGCAAAAAAAAAAATATATAGTAAAAAAAGAGAAGGAAAATAATGTCATACGATAATCATGAACATATAAGTAGTACTCAACATTAATAATGAAAAGAAACCACAAAAGTAACATTTGCATAAGCATACCTTTCTCTACTGAACTAAACTCACACTCATTTCATACACTACAAAAAAGTGAAAAGCATTCAATTCTCAACAATATTTCACAGTTGAATCGTGTTTGTTCAAAATAATTTGTACACGTTTGCTAAGTGAAATATTTTGTAATGTCCTGATTCCCTTTTAAGGGATTAATAAAGTCCTTAATTCTTGATTATTTTCAAAGTGGAGCAGAATCTTTGAGTGGATGAGCTATCAGGTAAATTATTGTCAGTTGTTGACTTGTTACCTTCCTGTGCTCTTCGTAATTGTCCAATGCTTTCTGTGCTCTTCGTAACTGTCCAATGCTTTCTCTTAATACATCCATGGTCCAATGTCAATAATGTGTTGATCAGAAACAAAAGGCTGTATAAAATGAAAATAAAGGAAAACCTGTAACATAAGTATATTTATGGTTCTTTTACACTTCATGATGAAACATCAAGATAGGAAGAAGAAATCTAAAGAAAAAACGCATATAATTCCTTTAATATTGTGGAGGCTAATTGAATTTAATGTTCACACTAACTTAGGAACCAAGGGCTGCATTAAGTAAATAATTAGGCTTAATAACACAACAGTTAGTAACAACAACAATGACAACAACCTCCGAATAATCATACCGATCACATTTCTACAAGTCGCAATTGGTGAAATCCTTTGACTTATTAAAACATTCCGACAGCACTTGAAGGCAGCATCAGGCTGCATTGCATACGCGCCGTGGCGGAGAGCGAAGATGGCGGAGAATAATGTCGAACCAGAACAGTACTGGAGCGACCGGGCCCTGGACACGGCCGAAGACACTCTTGTTGCAATGGAAACCTTGTTGGCCACACTGAGAGCCTTTGAAGACGTACTCAGGCAACAAGAAATATCCATAGCGTCTTCCACGGAGTACTGCGACAACTTCTGTCAGGTACTGTGTACATGCATATCGAAGCTACCGTTAGCTTAACGTTAGCTCCCCCAGGGTTGTTTTTCCTCGTAGGCAGCAAGCTAACTAGCTAGCTAGCTAATCTGCGACGGCTGTTGGCCTGCTAGCTACCTGGTCAAGTTTAGGGTTGTTTTATAACCAGGGAGATATTACACATTGTGTATTTTTATTCATATTCACGTATGCATATAATTTCACGCTAAAACAAGTTAACTTAACGTTAATATAGTGGGGCTAATGCTAATATACAGTGGCAGATGAATATGTTGCCTGTTTCCTGGTTCAAGTTGTTACAGTAAGATAATTCATACAACTCGTTTAGTATTAGCTCTGTCTTGCTTCAAAACATAATGGCAAAACGGGAAACCTAACAGATGTATGCACATGACATTGCCACAGTTTACACATTATGCATAATTGCATGTGTGCTGGGCGGGGCAGCATCGCGATATGTTTATCCGAATTTACTCGTTTGTGGCTAGTAGCGACTGCGAAATGTCATTTTGGTTATTTTTGAAAGTTGTAACAATCAACATTTGGATGTCTAGCTAGCTATATCTTTGGTTATAGTGTCGAATCCTACGCAGCCAAGCAATTTGTTTTGTTTTTTTATGTTAAAATGGAATGGCAATGTTGCGGATGTGCCATGTTGTATTTTTTCACTTATTAACTAACAATGGAGATGCGATCTTTTCTGATTACCCTCATTTCCAATATCAGATTAAAGCAATAACTCATTAAATGTACATAACTTAGTGTTTAAACACTTACAGACTTGGACACGTGACCATTTACGTTTAATTTCCACTCTGTTTAAATGTAATGCTTTTTTGTGTGTAGATATTAAACAAAAAGTTTGTTGTATTTATTTTCTGCTGAAGTCGGAAGTAGTCTGGATGTAGTTAGTACACTGATGGGTGTCTCCAGGGTTGAGACCTTATTCTTGGCTCCCTTTGAGAGGGCACCATATATTTAGACTAAAGGGAATTCATTTAGTCCTTCTGCTGTCTGGAAAAGGGGACTCCTGGGATGTTTGTAGTGATGATGCTTTAATGTGTGGAGCAGCAGGCTACACACAGGTGACACCGATGTTGACTTCTCTGTGCCTGGGGACAGTTGACAGTAAAGACAATATTTACTACAAACAACACTATGCTCTCTGTTAAAGGTAAAGAGTCAATAAGGTTTTCTGTACTGTATTATTTCTTGTTATCTGTAACTTTTTATGTTAGTATAGAGCAATTTAGAGAAATGCATTTTTATGTTTGTCAATATTGTTTAATGAAGAAAGGAAATGAAGCTTGCATTCATTGCAAAAACACATTTGAGTAGTCTTAAAATATATAAAGTCAAAGTCTGAAAAAGTAAAAACAGTACACATGTATCTCCTTGAGTCAGTTATTTTTGTGCATGTTGGCTCACTATTGAAGGTTCTGGGTTATCATGTGCTGTACAGTCAAGTCCCCTGAGGCCCAATCAGGAGTGTCTCACACCAGACAGTGTCAGCTGGGATCAATCAAGTTTAGAGTGGTATCTCCCCCAGGGAGAAAGCCCCTGTTTTGCATCCACAACTGTATTTTTTTATTTATTTTTAAATTGTTTGCATTTTGTGATGTTTGTGTGTGTGTTTATAGGCACTGATGCACTATGCTGGGAGCAGGAACTCCATGGAGCATGGTCTGCCTCTTCTGGAGGTCTACTGTCTGTCCATAAACTGTTTTGGTGCTGCCCGATCCCACCTCACTGCAGAGTCCGACAGAGTGGCCCTTGTTTTGAAGAGACTAGCTTTGTGAGTACTGAAGAAAAAAAAAAATCCAGTGAAAAGAAATGCAACTATAGGCTGCAGCGAGTATATCTTATGTGCACACTTAGCATGTTTGCTATATGGATTTAAGGTGGAAAGGTCAGCTTCTTTAATTATTGAATCTTTAATAGTCTGGAAACACATGCCTGCAATTATTAGTGTGCCTCATGTAGTCTTAATTCAGTCATTTTCTTCAGACATTTAACTGAGGCTGTACAGTAGATGATTCACTTAGACATCAGTATGCACCCTTCATATACAGTAAGTACCTGACTGGATAAATGCACAACTAGCTGGGTTGTCATTTGTCTTTTCACCCGATTTTTCAAATTTCCAAAACTGTTGTGGAAATGTCAGGTTTCTCCAAAACTATTCACAAAAGCAAGTTTCTAAATTAATATTAAAGTCAAGTGTTTTTTTCCCTGTTTTTTCGTCTTTAAAACAAGTACTTGTCATATATGAAATGTATGTGTTATGGGTAATAGAACAAGTTGCTTGTGTTTCCTCTCAAAGCTGTAACGTTAACATTTTAAGCAACAGTAATAATTCCAACTCTGCTAGCTCTGTTATAAATGAGCTGACAAAAAGGACACAAGCACTGACAGTGATGGGCTGTTATTTTGGGTTAGATGTGATTTTTGTTGTTGTTCTATTTAAAGATTCATTAAAGGGTACATGCTGCTAATGACAGCTTGTCTAAAGGAATTTACTTAACATTTATAGACATGCAGGGCTGAAACGATCCCTCGAGTTACTCAAGTAATTCTATTACTAACAATCATCGATGCAAATTCTTTTTGCATCAAAGGTGTGTGTGTGTGTGTGTGTGTGTGTGTGTGTGTGTGTGTGTGTGTGTGTGTGTGTGTGTGTGTGTGTGTGTGTGTGTGTGTGTGTGTGTGTGTGTGTGAGAAGCCTGCTGTGTTTCCGCACAAATGATTATTACTGCCACACAACACACTTACAGTGCTGTGTGTACAGGTGATGTGGCGAAGACATCGAGAATTGCAAAATGGAAGAAGAGAGAGCAGTCTTATCCGATTAATCAATGGAATAATTGGTAGAATACTCGACTACTACAATAAGCAATAGCTGCAGCCCTACTGACATGACTTAAATTAGGTCATTTACAAATTAATAATGTATTTTGGGTAATTGCCAAGCCCACATATTCCAGCTTCAATCACACTCCTTCCTGCAAATGGAGGTTGTTTCAGTGTTTTCAGCCGAATACAAAGTTTTACATGAAGGTTCTTTTAATAGTTACCTTGTAGAAGTTAAATTTAACTCCTGGCAGAGGGACTTGTGATGTGATACAACCTCAAAAACATGTCTCCACCGTTCCTTCCATTTTCAAACAAGCCTTTTTGACATGTTTAATGCATCAATATGTAAGGCTGACTCTTCTAAAACTAGAGCTAGAGAAGAACTTATTGTTCCATCAGAAATTAAGGTAGTATCACAGACTGTAGTTGAGATTTATATGTCCAGACTTCATACTTGCAGTTTTTCTTTTTGGTTAAGAATATAACCGTCCAGAATGATCATAATGAACATAAATCATTGTAATCTGTTTATTTCTTGCAGGAGCTGTTTTGAACTGTTGCTGTCAGTGCCTGAGAATGAAATCCCATATGAAGCCTGGGTTCAATTCCACCACTCTGTTCAGGTAAAGGGACCTTATTTCAAAACAATTTTTGCTGATGGGTTGCAGTCTTAAATCCTAGAAAAATGATCTAATTAACAAATCAAGCACAGTGTTGCACAGCAGTTGCCTGGATTAATCACAAGAATCAAGTTGTTTTGTCATTTTAAATAAGTTACATTTACCAGCAGAGTTGATGACAAAGTATAAGTAATTAAAACACTAGGCAGTTTAAGCCGAGCTGTAAGCAAGTTTCATTTCCAGACCTGAACACTGGTGTTCAAAAGAGAGTTTTTGTTGTTTAGAATAAATACATTGCGTCTACAAATTATGGTGTGTAATAATAGTGTGAACTAATGGCCTTGTAAGTAGTGCATTTGGTAAACTCATTATCTGATTACATTTTCACATGGAAATAGTGGAAGTGAACCACTGTATAGGAAAATAGGGCTTAACGTGTTAGATTTTTTGGTTAATATTCTGATTTTCAAGAAGGAACCAAACAAATTGTTCTTTTAAAATTGTATTTAGATATAACATGTTTGTGTGTCTGTTGCAGATTTCCCATGATACCTTGTTGCAGTTTGGAAGCACAGACCTCCAAGCTTTACTCCAGATCACAGGAGAGGGCGGAGCATGGAGCAACCCTGTCCTTACGTCTCTCCTCACCGGCCAGCCCACCAACCCAGAAGAAGGTTGGAATCTAGTTAAGCAGTTAACTCATTTAGGTTATTTCATTTGGACACGGCAGCACAGGTTTTACCTTTCATTGTCACACTGGCCATGTCATGGTAGTTTGCTAATCGGATCTTCTTTGTATTCTGTTGCTAGTTGATGCATACATCAGTTTGGAGGGCGAGGGCTTCATGGAGATGCGGGTGAAGCACCTGGAGAAGATGGGCGAAGTGGCCAAGGCAGTGGTGCTGGCCAAATCTTGCACTGAATGCAGCTTCATCTCCAACCAAGCTACCTTTCGTCAGACTTTTGTCTCCCTTCTTTGTCACCTGCTGCCCAATGAAGAGGCCATCACAGAGGTATTATAACACTTGGTGTTTGTGAACATGGAGAGGAATACTTGGACTAGGCTTTCAGGTGTTGGCATGACCCCTTTTCAGTACAGTTGTACATTTGTGCCTCCTTTTGTCAGTTTTGACTACTGTTATGAAATGTTACAAAGCAGCGATGGTTCTTACAGGTACTTGTGTTGGTTCTGTTCAGAACTTAGCAGCAACAGTATGTAGATAGAAAGTAGCCAAATCACTGGAGGATTTTCTAAAAGTAAAACACAAAGTGCTAAATTCTGTGTGTCTCAGTCGCTGAGATAATCACAATGGTCATGTTGTTCTACCACAGAAATAGGTGACTAAAAATACACTTCCAAACAGTGGTTTCCAACCAGGGGTATTTGTACTTCTGCAGTTGCCAGAGGGTAACTGATTGTAGTGTAGCTCAACTGATTTGAACAAATTTAAATTACTATTTGATTTAAAAAATAAAAATAAATAAATAAATAAAAAAAATGTTGAGTTAGTTGTAAAACCTACTACATGTTGCGATCAAGATTGCATGAAAACTAATGAGCTAGTGAGCAGAGAGGTCTAAATAGTTAAAACGGATGGCTAAGTGGTTGAAATGTCCAGCTTCTGCTCAACTTGATTGGTTTTGATTTATTATTTATCACGAACAATCAACAATGTTGCAAAAGAAAACAAAAAAAATTAAAACCACAAAATTAAAACCAAGCAATTTTTTTTTATTTTTTTTTGTTTTTTACAAAGGATAAGTTTGAGAAGGACCTATTAGGTCCTGCCCCTACTTCACAACATCATATTATTACAAACAATTAGATATGCAAATACAGCATACAATATTTCAGGTCTTACAATAACTTACAACAATACCTTTACATTACAAATTCCTGTTCTATGTTTCGGTCTATTCCTTTCTGTATTGGTCAAGTATTGATTTCTTTAATCTATTTTTGAACTGAATGACATTATGGCTCGTGTAATGTCATTGCTCAGTCCATTCCATAAGGTTGCCCCACAAACTGAAACACACATGCTTTTAACCGCAGTTTGCACAAGAGGTTGTTTGAACATACATTTTCCTCTTAGTTGATATCCCCCGTCTATCTCATTAAACACTGAGCGTATGTTACATGGTAAATTATTTTCTTTAACTATAAACATAAATTGATAGATTTCAGCAAATGTGAAATCAAAAACCGATGATTAGTGTGCTCATAATACCCTGTGTGATGTATTATCCCGATTTGCAATGTGCAAATATTTTGTAAGGTGCTTTTGTAGGTATTTCCCCAAACTTCCACACAATATAACATATATGGTAAAATAAGCGTGTACTACAGAGTATGTAGTGTATTTTGTTTCAATATGTATCTAGTTTTGCTCAATTTACCAATACTCCAGGCTGTCTTCATGCACAGATATTTAATGTGGGGCTTCCAGCTGCTGCTATATGAAGAGGGCAGGATGTGTTGAGGTGTCAAAGCAGGATATGATCTCCCAGAGCTCTCTGAGTCCAGATGAAGCACCATCTATTGTCAGCAGATGCACTCACACACTGGAAGAGCTATTCTCTCCCACCTGGTAATATAAAATGCTATTATTAAAATTATGAATAAAAATGGATATATTTGCAAGTCAAAGTATATATAAAGTGTATTTATAGAGTTCTGCGCCGTCTCCAAAAATAGAGTCTAATAGTCTGAAAAGGCTTTATAGGTCTTTAGATTGATGCACATAATAATTGTGCCATCTGTAATGACTTTCCACATGTAATGACAATGAGTTGTCAATGACTCAAGCAATGATATATGCATTGTTTCATTTTAAACACATACTTGCGTAGCAGTAGTGCCGTCTGTCTCCATTCCCACACCTTTTCTTGGTATGCTGTCAGTTAAAAACCTTGTATGTCCAGTTTTAAAAGCTCATGCTTTCAGAGCTGTCAAAGCATCACACACCCCACTTTGCCTTACTTGTGATTCATATAATGAACTAATATATTGAATTATAAAGAGTTAAATATTTTATCTTGCATATTTAATTTGTTATGTATTGATCTTAATACTTCACTACATTGTTTTTGTGTTTTGACTTCGGGCCTTTTCACACCTGAAAGTCCAAACCAAGGTTCATGTTTTTGTTACAATTTATACATTTCATTTTGGTTTCACACTGCAGTTATACAAGCACGCTAAAAAACTATACATGACATAACTACGTCTTGTCGTTATCAGATATGTGAGCCGCCTCTCTCAATACTTATAATTGATTGGTTTGTAGACAGGCTTTCCCTTTTTTGTGAGTTTTTTCCAACTGACTCCTGCTTTCCCCATGCTAGGTACTTGACTTGGTTTTTAAGAAGCTACAGCATGTATTCAGAGACAAACTGAAACATACACTGTACATGTACTACCACTTAACAAGTAAACTGCTAATTTCTTCTCTGCTCTGATTGCCGACAGCTGTCTGCTCTGAGCGCATCCACGAAACCGTTCCCTTATTCACTCACTCACTATTCCCTGTATAGTGTTTATTAAATAGTGAACTGTATAGGGAATGACCAAACAAGATTTCGGACACTACAATAACATTTTCTAAACATCGTTGAGTCAGTAGATGCGCCTGTTATGTGTGTGACGTTAGCGGGTCGCCCAGCATCATGTAAACAAACCAAAACAAAAATACTTCTAATATGTCCCTGAAACAAACACGAGCACTCAGGAGAATAGTAAAAGGTTGTGTACAGTATATGTTGCATGTTACTTTTCCACTGTTTATAAACAAAAGGCCACTCCACTTTTCAGTTTTCCCCGGGAAAACATGACCACGTTGCATTGTGGTATACGGGGGAGTAAAATGTAGGGTACAACGTTTATACACTCAAATTTGCCGTGCATTTTGGGTATTTCAGAGTGGACTATATAGTGAATGAAATTAATCGTGGAGAATTTGAATACCACTTCAAAATGGCGAACACACTATATAGTGCACTATTTCGTGAAAGAGAACACCGCTTCTCCCTCACTACGTACACCCTAAGCACTGAGCTATTTCTTAAAGGAGCTATACGCTTGTCCTATAACGCAATGATAGCCTGCCAGAACTTCCTGTATTTGGTCTGAAAGTCCGAACCATCCAAAAAAATGCTTTCACACTAGAAACGAACCGGACCATGGTTCAGTTTGATCCGGACCGAGACCACCTCCTTTTTATCTGACCAAATTTTTGCCGTTTGGTCCGGAACGTGCTCCTGGGGAGGTTTCACACCTGTAATTTGGGTTTGGATCAAACTGAAAAGTCCGGACTAAACGAGGTAAGTGTGAAAGCCCCCTTACTTAGTTGAACTTGGCTAGTAGAACCCATAAATCCCAAATGATCTGTGTCATGAAAAACTCAGAAGCAGCTCGACTCGACTTTGATGACCTACGCAGAAGCACGAAATCGAGGAAAATTAGGATTAAGCAGGACAATTTAACCACAGTGTAGTGCCATCCTAACTCTGAAATTCCTGTCTTCCTTAGATGTATTTAACCTGTAGTGGACATACAAGATTTAGAGATTACCAAATAGGTCCTTCTTCACTCATCTATGCATGTGTGAAGATGCTATTAGATTATTAACAACAACTATTCTTACTTATGTAACAAGTTGGTCACAGATCATATTCATCTGTGACCGTCTGGGTCAAAGAACATCTTATCCAGTGTTTCTATGTGTGCGTTACTACTGTAGTTTTTGTGTGTATGAATGTTAGGTGTGTTTCACGGTGTGTGTATGTGTTAGGTGTTAACTTCCGCCCCTGACCTTGGCGGGATGGGAGGCAACACTGTCTTATACAGCGGTTACGTCTCCAGTCATCTATGGAGACATAGAGTTGAACTACTACTCTCCCTGAGACAGGTTATGACCTACTGCTGTAATGTTGGACACTGATCTGAATGAGACCTGAGGTACCACTGTCTCAACTTACTCAGCATGAGTTTTTAAGATGGAAATTCTGCCACCATCTTCAAGACTTATTTATAGTATTTTTATCATTTTGGGAATCATTTACATGCACAAAATATAAGACCTTGATTATTGTTTAAATATTGTCCTTTCTTCTTAACATTATTAAGAATCCTGAATAATAACTGGTCTGTTGTCGCCTGTACTGTATTTTGCCACATCACCCTGACATTGGTGTATGACTAATCAAAATGTCTAGATAGGCAAAATGTGTCTTTGATTTGTGTTTCATATATTCACACAAATTATATCAGACGCCCTTGGATTGTTTGTTTTTTAAGATTCTTTTTCAGCTGATGCTTTGAATTCATGAAAGAGTGATAAGGGTTTCTGGCTGTTCTCAAACTTTTGACATCACAGTTATAGAACATGCTGGGTCTTTTTTTAATAGTACAGATAGTCAGGAAAGTGGGAAGAGAGAGGGGATGACAAGCATTCAGACCTCCCATCAGACCCAGGGCCACTGCCAAGGACTCAACTTACATGGGGCATTCACTCTACTGTGTGAGCTGGAGGTCGCCTGAACATGCTGGTCAGTGGTGTGTCCTGGGTCTGTGTTGATGACATTTTATGGTCATTTCAACTTTGTCTCTCCCAATATGATCCAATACCAGTGCCCTCTTTTTCCCATGTTTATAATCTGTATACCTCACTGTGAAACTGGAATCATGTTGATGTAAGATTGGATGAGGCCAGGGATTGCTGTGGCACTAAAACTGTGCCTAAATGAATAATTACTGATAGCGAAAACACAATGTTGAAATGACAAGGAAACTGCATTAAATGAGGATCACATCATGATCAATGACCAATCCCCTACATAAGGTCAGTATTGGCTCTGGTACCGATCTGGCATATCCTATTGCTGCTTCCCTAGTTAACATGTTCTTCAGCACAGTTGCTCACTGGGTATAGAGGAGTGAAATGTACTGGTGTTGATTCAAATTAAACAATGCCTGGAGGGTGTATTTTCTGTATTGATGTTTTCTAAGCAGTCAATGTTGTGTTTACTCCCTGAACAGATATCCAGACTTGACTGTAAGGATGTACTAGAGATCACATGTAATTTGGAGACAGAGGGGGAGGAGAACACTGCATTCATTTTGTGCACAACTTTCCTGACACAGCAGCTTCAACAGCAGAGCCTTTACTGCTCCTGGTGAGTAGTACCTGTTTGGTGCAAAAAGCTTCGGTGGACTGAATGTATTATGAATTATGTATTTATGACCACGGGTTAAAGTGGGCCAGAACGGTGTTCTGACACCTTTGATCAATCTAATTGGCAGTTTCATACATCAATGTTTCCCGTTTGTTTAAAAAAATGCCAAATATCCATTCCAGCGTTTTCCACTATTCATCCTCAGTCAATGAACAGTGTCTGTGGTTAGTTAACATATGTAATAATATCAGGACAGTTTACTATCTAAACTGGTAAAATCGGAAGATCAGACGTGGTGAAGATCACATTGTCGGTAACCTAACAGTTACAAACAAGCTCGATAGTGAACGACACAGTACCGTGCTGCAGATCCAGTGTTTTTAGCTGAACTAGACAGAGAACATTCGTTTAAAACAGATTGGTGATGCTGTTTTGCCCTCATTGTGCTCCGTGAAGTTAGCTGGAACTAAATGTAGCCCCGATGTGTTTTTATGTGTATTCTAAAAAAATGGTAACTGGTCATATGGTAACTTGGGAGACAATTTGGCCTTGTGTCTTCTTATTAATTTGGCATGCAGTTAACACACCAGTCATACATTTGTTTTATTTGAAAACTCAACTCCTGGCATTTGCTCCTGGTGTTCTTCACCACTGTTTAGGAAGTAACAAGTGAACTAGCTTTAAAAGTGAGTAAGTGCTGTGTAGTGCAGGGGTCTTCAACGTTTTTTGTCAAACCAAGGACCCCTTAACTGAAAAAGAGACTGAGCAGGGACCTACATACTACATATTTTATGTAATGAAGTTGCATATTAAACTAGGCCTACAATAATGTATAGGGCTGCCTAAAGCCTTTATATATACACGCATACATACGTTTTTTGCATAGACTACTAAGCTATTAAAATAATAGTTTTTGGAATTTTATAAATCATCTTTACGTATCTGTGGTAGCAAATACTATGATAGTATCTGTGGATGGCTATGGTAGTAACTACTTTATAGGCCAGTAAGCCTATCATCAGTGGGGATTTATATTTGCTAATAACATTTACATTTTTGAAAAACTTTCAAAAATTAACAATAATTTGGAGCCCCCCTACAGTGACTCTGAGAACCCCCTATGGGTCCCGGACCCCTGTTGAAGATCTCTGGTGTAGTGGATAGACTTTCAAGTAGTAAGAAACTTTAAAGCGTTAAATTTGAGAAGATCCGCCTCTAATTTTAGGGTTCCCCCACCTGCCAGATCCCACTTTAACCCATTTATATCTACAGTCAAATAGAAAATGGAAATAAAAATAATTTGATCTTTGTTTCTGTTGTGGTCATGAGAGTGCCAGTCAAGTGTGAGTATATTTTTGAGAAAGAGAAAATTAGAATATTCATTTATTTTCTTGTCTTTTTTTTATCCAAAGGGAGTTGACTCTGTTGTGGAGTAAGCTTCAAAGGAGGATTGACCCCTCGTTAATGTCTCTTCTGGAACGCTGCCTTCAGCTAGGTGCCATTGCCAAAACGGTCCACCATTTGCTTTGCCTGGTCCGTGTCATTCAGACAGAGGTGAGCCCAACAGTCATACTGTCCATTTCTTTGCTGTATTTGAGATGGAACATTTCTTCTTTTCTTATATTCTTTTCAACCAGTTAATTCTAGGTGCTAAGGAGCCATAGGAACTAAACTGAGGAACTAATAGATTTTTTAGCAAGTGTTTCTGCCACATCTGAAGAATCAGATAAATTTGGCAAATTAGTCTCATAACAGACAAGAAAACAACGCCATTGTACGACGAACAATTTTCACACGAGGAAACAACATAGTCTCTGATGTTTGAGGATAATAATAATGGAGACAACATAAGGTGGAAATGGAGACTTTTTTTAGACAGGAGGTGTAAACATTACAAAAAATGTCATCCCTGTTTTAATGTATTATTTCATTTTGAATTGCAATGATATTTGACCTATGTGATAAATGTAAAATATGTGATTTAAAAAAAAAAAAAGATTATTTGATGGAAATAATGCTGATAATATATCACTTTATTTTCAGACGGAGGAAATGGGGGTACCTGCCTCAGTAGAACTTTGTGTCAAAGCCCTTCAACTTCCAAAGCTGGATGACTCAGAAACAAGGATCTCTGTCTGTAAGACAGTGTCCTGCCTTCTTCCAGGGGACCTAGAAGTGTTACGTGCCTGTTTACTCACAGAGTTCCTGCTTGGCCCCAGCCAGGAGGTCTTTGGGTCCCTTAAGGAGCTTTACTTACGCCCAGACCAAAAGTATGACCAGGAAAACGAGGTTATTCCCAACTCACTACGCTGCGAGTTGCTACTAGCTCTGAAAGCATACTGGCCTTTTGACCCAGAATTTTGGGACTGGAAAACTCTCAAGTACCACTGCATCACCCTTCTAGGGCTGATGCCAGAGTCTGAAGGGGAAGAGGAGGAGGTGGTAGACAAAAGAGAGAAGGGTAAACTACATGAGCCACAGGGAATCACAGTGAAAGTAGAATCTGACCATCAACAGATTAATGGAAGTCTTGATGGTCATGAGCAGCAGGATAAAAAGCAGTCTTCCAACTTACCAGAAATCCAAGGAGAATCAGGGACAAAGAAACACAAGTTTTGCTGTCAAATTTGTATGAGGTCGGTCACTGACACCCAAATCATTCACCACTCCAAAAGACATGCAGAGGACAACAGGCACCCCTGCCCTGTGTGCTTGAAAAAGTTTAAGAGCAGAAAGGAACTCGTTCCTCACCTGAAAGAACATGTGCCGAGTGAAACACATCTGAACAAAAACAATATAAAGAAAGAGGACGGGCAGAAACGGGTGGATGAGGATGATGATCTTGAGCCGGGTGAGATCACCATAGACCCTTCTTTAATGCAGTTTTACGAATCCACACATGATCCTGAAGTGCTGCACCACATTGCGCAACAAGCCAAAACTTTGAAGGAGAAGAATGTGGACGATGACGAGCATGTAACATTCGAATACATTGACCAACACTTCAGTGTGCAGAACCGGGATGAGTATCCGTGTCCAGGAACCGGGTGCACTCGGACTTTTAAACATTCCAAGTACCTGTATGTCCATTTAAAGTTAGAGCACAAAGGTGATGACAACGTGAAACATTTTCATCAGATGAGAGACAGGCGGGAGAAGTGTGTTTTTTGTAGACGCCATTTTGTCTCCGCACACCATTACCGCAAACATCGAAGACTTCACTATGGTAATCAGCCTTACATGTGTGTGGTTCTAGGTTGTGGCAATCAGTTTAGTACTTCCAATGAACTTGTCTTGCACAAACAGACCCATGGCTATCACTTAAGCTACCAGTGTGAGCTGAAAGGCTGTTACGTCACTTGCTCTGACTTGGGACAAATCTATCACCATGAAGCACAGCATTTCAGAGATGCAGCATTTACCTGCTCTAGCTCTGAATGTAGTAAATTCTATTTATCAAAAAAAGAATTCATAAAGCATTTGTCCACACACAACATCACCTTCTCTGAAGAAGACTTTGAGGCTCAAAGAATGGCAAAACGGAAACTTCTTAAGACGGTTACTGAAGCGACAACCCGCCTTAATAAGTCAGTTGATGCAGAAGAGACTGTAAATGGAGATGTCCTAACATCTTCCTCAGTAAGTTGTGCCTCCCCTTTGCAAGAATCTGACAGCAAGGAGCCCAAAGCAACGATGACCTTGGTAGCTGTGTGTTTTGATGGAAGTAAGTTCACCTGTGGTTTTGAGAAGTGTGGCATGACTTTCTCCAGAGCCAGAGATGTCCAGAGGCATCTGAAATGTGCCCACCCAGAACACCTTAAACTAGAGAACAAAGCACACAAACATGACAAAGAGCGGGATTCAAAGTCCAAAGGGATAAAGACTGAAACTGAGCCAGAGGGTGTGGAAAAGGCAAAAGATGAGCGATCGACTCCATTTCAACCTGTGGAGGCTGGCAAAGAAAGAAAAGTAGCCACTCGTCCCAAAAACAATGAAACTCTTCAATGCTCCTCAAGCCTTCAAACAGAAACTTATGCTCTGAGTGAAATTCTTATTGGGCTCAGTAAACTGGACCTGAATTCTTCATCACCTCACAGTGTGCCAAGTGAGCCCCCTCAGTCCGACCCAGAGTCTAATGCATCACAACTATCTCTTCATCAGGCAATAATGGCTAAGCCCCCTGTTGTGTTGCTTCAGAAGAGGCCCCCACATCCGCCTGAGGAAAAGGTACAAGTCAAAACTAAAAAAGCATCCGCAGCGGATGAAGAACGCAGTGTTGAATCATTAGCCACTGCTAAGCCATATATCTGTGAGATGAAAGGTTGCAGCTTCAGGACTGCTCAGAGTTACAGCTTAATGCGACACTATAACATCAAACATGGCCGCACGCTTGAACAGGCCAGAAGGTTGACTTCTCTGAAAAATACATCATTCAAGCCTTATGTGTGCCAACTTTGTTCCAAAAGTCACAGAGGAAAAGATGTGTTGCGGGCCCACTACATTCAGATACATAACCTGAGTGGGACTTTGGTTGACAAAATAAGCTGTGCATCTGTACGGTATGAGGGAAAAAAAGACCCTTCAAAGCATACATCTCAGCACCTGACGAAGCATGGTCTGAAAGTGAAGAAGAAAGAGATCCCCAAGTTGCAATGCCAACAGGAGAAAAAAACTTCAACCGTTGTATGGGAAAATGCACAAAACGTTGACAATCATTCTCCATCTGAAAAGGAAGGAGAGGATGAGGCAGAGAGTAGAAAGGAACACAATGTACAGAAGAGAGAAAGCGAGGATAGGACCACACAACAGGTCAGAACTACAAGACGTTTGGTAGCCAAAAGTAACCTCTGCTATATATTGGATAAATTCAGTAAACCCTTTCATTGTGTAGCAAAAAATTGTGATGCCGCTTTTTCCACCCAGGGAGGCCTTGTGCGCCACCTACAGTTGATACATCATTACAATCGCTCTCAGCTCTTGTTGGAAAAAGATTTTGATGTGCATCACAGTCCAGAAGTCCGAAAAGAGCCTGCCAAGAAAAGGCATCCGCCAAGCTCGGATGAACCTCAGCCCCAATACAAGTGTCACTTTGCCAACTGTAGCGCTTCCTACCACCTTAAAAGCAGCCTAGTTCGTCACACTCGTATTAGCCACTCACAACCACCAGAGCTAATAAGGTGCAAGTTTGAAGGCTGTACGAAAGTGTTCAGCCATGATGATGCTCTTAAAAAACATATGATTTATAGTCACTGTGAGGACTACGATTCACTGGTGGTATGTCTGCAGAGCACTCACAAAAAGTCAGTTACTGGATGCCAAAAGAAGCTTATTGTCGCACCTCAGAGTCCTCAGAAAGAAGAACCTGTTTCAACCACCACGCAGGTTGAGGGATCGAGTCCCAAGCCTCAAGTGACAAGTCAGTCCCAGTCAGAGGAAATGGGTGAGGAGACGGCTGTGGAGAAGAAAGTGTCAGGAGAAAAAAAGAGACGGAAAATATATTCTTACAGCCGTTATGTCTTCAGATCTCATGAAGAAGCACTACAGATGTGCCAAGACCGCTGTATGCGTGTGGCCTACCCATGCATGGTTCAGGACTGTGATTCTGTTGTCAGGTACATTGGAAGCTTGCACCGTCACTACATGAGTGTTCACAGCATGCGTCGAAAAGATCTTGTTAAGAATGAAGAAAAGCTGGTTTTTAATGCTGAGCAGCTGGAGGAACTGATTCAAAGGGAGTCGGCCAGGCCAACAGTTACAGGAGCGTGTTCCCCAAATGGAGTTCGCAAAATGGAGTATCAGGCAGAGCCAGAAAACACAGAGGGGCTGCCTGCACCCATGAGCTTACACTCCATCAAGGCAGACACACCGGAGGAGGATAATCATGATCCACTGGGATTTCCAGAGGAGAAAGAGGAGGAGCCACCCCCTGCTGTGAGAAATGGAGTTCTTGTTGGTGCAGATGAGGTGCTTTACGGTGAGCCGAGCACCGGTGGGCACACCGAAGACTCTGCTGCAGCAACGCAGAACAGTCCGAAACAGGAGGAGAGATTAAGCTTGGATAAAATCAAACCTCTTCTTCGCCCCCTCACTGTTGACCTCTCGCCACCATGTTCCCTACGCTTTACTGCTGATGAGGGCTTCCAAAACGTATCAGGCATCAAGGATGGTGGTAAAATGTACAGGTCAGCTCTGTTGCCTGCTCCTCCTGTTCGCCAGCCACTAAAACGGAAAAATGAATTGTCTGGACTACCTTTAAATTTGAAAGAAACTCAACCTTGTAGCCCTTCTCAACGCACTTTCGACATTGATGCTTATAAGCCTATGGGCTTTGAGTCCTCATTCCTGAGATTCATACAAGAGACAACCCCGAAAGACAAAACTGCGTTGCTGGTGAAAAGGCGAGACTCTTTCAGACGCAGTTGTTCGGTTAAGGAGAACAACCAGCTGGGAATCTCTCACAGCCGCAGCAGACGCACTCATTCCCCACTGCTGAAGCCCCATGCTGTGACTGGAGACTTCACATCAGTCCGAAACTTGAAGTTCATCTTGGACAAAGCCCTGACAGGGTGTGGGGACCTGGCTATTAAGCAGCTTCAGTACCTCAGACCTGTGGTGGTCCTGGGGAGACCAGTGTGCACCACCCTGCCTGACCTCTTCCCATCAGACACCAACAACAGCAAACTGCTTCTTGGAAGTTAGTTTAGCTGAGCACCTTTTTAACATAGCTATGGCAAATTACTTTTTATTTTCACAAGCTGTACCAGTATTTTTCTTTCTCCCAATTATAGTATTTTTTTTTAGGTTGTCAAACTGAAGAATTTATAGAAATGAAATAGCATCAAGACAAAAACAAGGTTAAGCCGTGCACATCCGATTCAAGTGGATTGTTATTAGATATTGTTATGAAATCATTCAGATAACGCTTATGTTAACTCATGATCACAATTGTATATACTATAGTTCTCCAATATAAATGTACAGCTTTTCAGATGTTAGCAATGGTCAGTAGCATATTGCAAGGCCTTCTCAGTTGTGTGAAATGTGACTGAAAAAACATTTCCTTACTACAAAGTTTTTGAGGAATATGTTTGCTTGTTGTTATTTTTTACCTCAGTTTATATTAAATCAGTGTTGGGATGCAGTGGACAGATGTTGGCAAACATGTATGTAACACTTTCTAAAGAAATAAATGTAAAACATGGAAACAAATATGAAGCCCTTTTACTTCCCTGAATTGTGTAATCCCCCAAAAAGGTGTTACTCCTACCTGGCTGTTTTAAACCTAACCATGTTTTTAACTTGAACAAATAACTTTAATATGTCTGTTTTTGAAATAAATGGTTGTATAAAATAGTTTATTTGGTTGATGTTTGGATCCTCCCCAAAACCGAAAATAGTGAAAATGTAGGCTTCTCCAAAAAGAACAGCATCTGCCTTATCACATGTATCTCTTGAAATAATAAACAGAATGTCACCAAATCTGTAGACAAGGCTGGATTACCACCCATTCTTTTTTGTTTGGGAATATGAATATGTGCAATTAAAAGAACATCAACTGACATGGTAGTGGCCTTCAGGTAGGTCGAGATCTGATGTGACTGTGGTGCACATTCTTTACAAATGTGTTACAATTTAAGTAATAAACAACCTGGATCCATGCAATATTGCAACATAATACTGTTCGCACTGCACAGAAAATGGGACGAGCCAGCAGCTGATTTTTGTCCTGGGGGCCCCCAAACATCATGGCCATGATTTTACATCATCTGCTGTGTTTCTCCTGATTAAATAGATTACTAATCTCAAGTGTCCATCACATACACTCTGTAGGATATATTTTGTGAAAGAATATAGTTAGGGCTCAGTCATGAACTGACCTTGCCCTCTCTACTCCTCTGGGCTGTGAGTGATAAGACATTTGAGGGGAGTGCAGGAATCAAGCACTACCCGGGAAATGATTAACAACTGAAACAGACATCCTCATGAGGGGAGCACAGACGACAATGGAGTTTTGTGTAGGATAGGTTTCGCAATAGAAGTGAAAGACTGAGCCATGAAATTACCTTGTTCTCACCGCTTTCTGTGTCTGCAGAAGATAAGACATGCACATGTCTCGAATAGTATGCACATCAAACATTTGTAGCAATGTAAACATTTGGAAAACAGGGTGCAACCATAAAGTAACAAACTGTCTTTTTGGCCATGGGAGCGTGAAGAACAGACTGTATTTCATGTGCTACCGCGACTTTCCTTTCTCCGATCTCTTGGGAAACCAAAACGTCTGAATTACGTCAAACTGATAACGACAAACAAGGATGGAGAAGAAAGCGTTTGAAGAGAATAAAGAGTGAGGGAAGATGCTAGTCGAGGTCAGACCTGGTTAGACTGTTGGCGGTAGGGTAATTTAAGTCTTGAAGGAGTTCTGAACCATATGTGTGTATTTACTTGCAATATCATTTTATTAAAGCTCGTTATAACTTAATTGAGCGAATCCTGAGTATTGATTCTCCGGTCTAGCATTTAAACGAACACAAATTTAAAGGTGTAGCTAGAGAAATTATTATAATTAGTCAGATCGAATCTGGCCATTTCGGGGCCAGACCAGAACCGGTCACACTTTCACCTTCAACAAACACACACATATATATATATATATATATATATATATATATATATATATATATATATATATATATATATATATACACCAGGTGTATTATTATTTTTTCAAATGAAGATGAGAAATTGAACAGTAAACGACTAGAAATAAAATTGAATACTTGCTCTACTTCAGAATTCGCTCTCATCAAAACGCCAACTATATATTTGTTCTCTCATTTAATGTATGTTATTTGACCAGACCACAGATTGTAAAAAAGAAAAAAAGGACCAGACTCTATTTAATTTTTGACCATTTAGTGATGGATAACGCAGTCAAACGTATGGGTTAAGACAAACCAAACAGAGGGTAAAAGTCTGCCATGTTTCAAACAAAAATGTATGGTGTATCTTACACAATTTGTTGTTTGACCTCAAGAAGTTCCTGAATGAATCAGCTGCGGAACCAAAGTTATAGTAGTCGTTGTTTCTCCACGCGTAGAATTTGGTGTCACACCTCATCGTCAGAATCGTATCTCGCAAGAATGGAAAGATATTAGCTGTTAAAGCCTTGACTTAGGAATGGAAACTAGATGCAAAGTTGTCCGAGTTAACATTTTTAGTCGGTATCTGTGGATTTAACGTGGGAACGGTGTTCATTTTATTCAACTATAAAGTGCTGTCTGTTTGTTTGTGTGTAGAGTGGAAGCTAAGTAGCTGCTAGCCTAGCTAAAACTACCAGTCAGGCTAGGGAACGTTAACATTACCGTTAGCCTGCGAGCTAGTCAGCCCTGCTCCAAAAACATTGACCAAAAACAGAGCAGAGATGGTTGAAAGTATATTTGACCTCCCGGTGGAGAAGCAGATATTTTATGCTGTTTTGGGATTTTCGTGGACGGTGTATCTATGGGAGGCATACCTTTCTTACAGACAGGTAAGTTCATCAGACTCAAAGTTCCTGTTTTGTAGCAAAACGTGCTTTTCAAAGGACCCGCAATCAAAGTATAGTTATTAAAAATAAGCTGACGTTGAAATGTGTGTTTTTGTGATTGTGTTCTTGCAAACTAAAGAGTAATATAAATTATTAAAACTTTTAAATAAAAAATATAACAGTTTTTTACACTTCTGTTATGACATAATTTATATAACAGTTATGTTACTCGTGAACCTGCACACATATATAAACTGTGGCTATACAAGATAAATGTACACATTTTCTGGTTGGTATTGATGTGATGAAATACTCAGGGTATTTCAAGGTCTTTTCACTTGGTAAACTATGACAACTGAATAACATTTCCTCTTTACAAAGTTCTTGAACATTATGTTTGTATATATTCATTATGTTTGTATATATTTCACCTCCAGTTTATATTAAATCAGTGCTTGGATGCAGTTGACAGACGTGTATGTTTCTAATATAACAAACAAAAGCGAAGCCCTATACTTTCTGTATTGTGTAATCGACCTCTTCTCCGTCCCAATAAAATAGCATCTTTAGAGCGGTTTGCGGAGTTGGCTGTATTTTCTGTAGAAACAAGATATTGTGACCATAACATAATGCAGGCTGAATCAAACGTGTAAATGAGTTGGATAGCAATGTAGTTTTATGTGACAGCATAAAGGGGCCAGACTAGTACAGTTTGGTGAAGTTAAAATAAAAAAGCATTACTTACTATTTATTTTCATTTGGCTAAATTAGGTGTATTTCCAAAGTTGCTACTTTGTTGATAAGTCATTTTAGATGGAAATAAACCCTAAAACAGATGAGGCCATTAAATAACCTAGTATGTGTTGGTAAATTAGAATTAAGAGCTAGATCTAGGAAAACAATGTGTGCTTTCTGGAGCATAAATCTGAACAAAACTAAACAAGAAGAGTTAAGAATAAAATCTGATCTTGTTTTGTAAGATAAGTTTACCAATTTTGTCTGAAGTCTGTAGCACAGGCTAACGGTATTACATTGAGTGATATATAACATTGGTGCTGATTTTCTTTTTCACCACAGAGGAAGATATACAGTTCAACAACACATGTGCCACAGGAACTCGGGAAGATCATGGATTCTGAAACATTCGAGAAGTCACGTCTTTATCAGCTGGATAAAAGCAACTTCAGCTTTTGGTCTGGACTCTATTCTGAGACTGAAGGGACGGTAAGACAACCAGCCAAATAAAAGCTGTAGATTGCTTGACTTTGTTACCATGAATATTTAATTAAACTTAAATTTTCATCATTTATGTTTATGGCACATGTTTAATTTGATATGTAAAGAGCTTACCGGTATGTTATTCTCAAAACTTTTTAGCTGATCCTGCTCCTGGGTGGAATCCCATTTCTGTGGGGCGTCGCTGGTTCTGTGACAACTCGCATAGGATTCGGTTCAGAGTACGAGATCACCCAGTCACTCGTGTTTCTGACGCTTGCCACCCTGTTCAGTGCCTTTACTGGACTTCCCTGGAGTGTGTACAACACATTTATCATTGAGGAGAGGCATGGCTTTAATCAGCAGGTACACTGACTGAGCAGCACTCACACTCTGTAGGTCTGAAATGCGGCTGTTAAATGTTTGTGGTTTCCTTCCTCAGGAAGAACGGCAGCAGTGATCAGCTTGATTTCATAATGGTTACACTGTGCCACGCGATCACCCTCTAATAGTCTCCATGGAAGTAGAGTGTTTAGCTGTATTTTGGCAAAATGATTATTAGAAACATAAAAAGCCTGCAGATGGACAGCAAAGATTAAATAATGTTACAGGAGGACTTTATTATTTTTCAAGCTTGTCACCATTTGAATCTGTTGTGACAGATGTGAATTTCAAGCAGATCACAGAAGCTTTCTCTGTGCACAGTTTAAGATCCAAGCCACTCTTAAGCCCACTACAGACCAAGCCGAAAATCGTCTGTCGTACAGTCTGGCGAGGTCAGTGACCTGAGTCTGTGCGGTGTGTTCCGTGCCGTCGTCCGTTGGAGGGGCGATCGGCCTTCATTTTCGCCAATTTGTAGGGCATAGTCAGGAGGGCGGACACTGCCGGCAATCGGGCTCAAATGACCAATCTGATTGGTGGAGTGCTAACCCGGAAACAGGGAGCCGAAATGAGCGTGACTAGAGTCTCTCAAAATCTGACAAAAAATTTTTAAACTGACCTTTGTCGATCTGAAATGAAGACAGATTCAGCAACTGCATGGCCTAGTTCTCGCTTAAAATGTTTTCAGAAACACGTTTCGGTGAACTATTTTAGTACAATTTCAGATCGTATTCTGAACGAGTCGCCATTAATGGCCATTTGAAAAATCCAAATTCCGGAAGAAGAAACCAGACCCACGTGACACGTTCGTCCAATCAGCTGCCGGTTTTAATTTTTGGGCTAAACTACAGATTAGCCCCGCCTGCTGTTATGGAGACGCATTACGTCTCATCTCCTCGGTGTGGCATGTTTTGAACAATTCGGGGAGACTGATCAGTCCAAATGCCTTTTTCTGCCGATGGTCGCCCCGTCTGGTCTATGTGTAGACGCCATTAGTCACACACAACTTTTTCTATTATCCACCATTGTCTTTTATATTAATGACTTGTCTTCCCCTCAGACGTTGGGGTTCTTCCTCAAGGATGCTGTGAAGAAGTTTATTGTGACCCAGTGTATCCTGCTCCCTGTCACCTCGCTTCTCCTGTACATCATCAAGATTGGTGGAGACTACTTTTTCATCTATGCCTGGCTCTTCACCCTGGCTGTTTCTCTGGTTAGTGCTGACTTCACCCTGTCAGCTGCTAAACAATGAGTGAACTTGTAGAAAAGGCATATTTGTGTAAAAAAGGAATGTGTAGTTTGTTTTGTAATTAGGGAGTAAATCAAAAGTAACATAGTTACTCTGTAGTTACACTTTGGATAACAATTAATCATAATGCATCTTCTCTTCTGTGTTACCAGGTGCTTGTAACAATCTATGCTGACTACATTGCTCCCCTGTTTGACAAGTTTACTCCTTTGCCAGAAGGAGAGCTGAAAACAAACATTGAGGCTATGGCCAAGAGTATAAGCTTCCCCCTCACGAAGGTTTATGTAGTTGAAGGTAAAATAATACTGCTTAATTCACAGTGCTTGCATCTGGAGCCAGTTCCATGTTTTTGTTTGACATCTTATCATTACCACATTAGGAATATGAGTTGTTAAGATATGTTGAATATTTCTACAAGTTGATTGTGGATACACCACTCTTAAATGATCTTGGAATGTTTTCTATTATTTCCAGGTTCTAAGCGTTCGTCACACAGCAATGCTTACTTCTATGGGTTCTTCAAGAACAAACGCATTGTGCTGTTTGACACTCTGCTGGAAGACTACTCGCCTCTCAACAAGTCTGGGGAGCCACAGCCGGAGCAGCCCGAGACTGGTGATACATCCAGCGAATCAAAAGCCAAGCCCAAGGTTACATAGCCATAAACTTTATACAGAAAAAAATCGTATTGCACTCCTACGAACCAGGGAAAATGCAATAGTATTATATGAAATGCGTAATTAGAAATTGTGTTGTCTTTCTGTGTAATTCAACAGTGTTGTTTTTCGCTTACAAATACTTTAACAGAACAAGAAACAAGGATGCAACAACCCAGAGATCCTTGCAGTCCTTGGTCATGAGCTTGGCCACTGGAAGCTTGGCCACACTGTTAAGAATATCGTCATCAGTCAGGTGATGATGATGATTTTTCTCTCAATGGCTGCACCATAACAGATTAACAATTAGCCTGATTACAATTGATCAAATGCAGACATTCAGATGTAAGTTGATATGCAAATAACATCTGCTGACTCTGTTTTTCTGCAGATGAATTCCTTCTTGTGCTTCTCCCTGTTTGCTGTTCTGATTGGGCGTAAGGAGCTGTTTGTAGCTTTTGGCTTCAATGACAGCCAACCCACATTAATAGGCTTGATGATTATCTTCCAGTTCATCTTCTCCCCGTACAATGAGGTGAGTGCGGGATTGATAAATATTGTTTCCATCACTTTTTGAGTTATTTAGATTATTTCACTACAAACGTCGTCGCAAATCACGATTGTTATGTGTCTTGTCTTTGCAGCTCCTGTCCTTCTGTCTGACGGTCCTGAGTCGCAGGTTTGAGTTCCAGGCAGATGCTTTTGCACGCGGCATGGGCAAAGCCTCCGAGCTCTACTCTGCCCTCATCAAGCTCAACAAGGATAACCTGGGCTTCCCCGTGGCTGACTGGTTGTTCTCCATGTGGCACTATTCCCACCCTCCGCTCCTGGAGCGCCTCAGAGCGCTGGGCAGCATCAAGCAGGACTGACGGGGCTGGAAGGGGGAGGGGCGACCGCTGCCTCCTCCAAAGGGCCTCCGCAGACCGCTCCTGGCCCTGTGATGCACCATGGTCTTTTTCTACCTATCTGCCCCCCCCACCCCCCCCCCCCCCCATCTTGTTTTATCTTGTTTTAGTCATTTCTCTACTTGCCATACTTTCCATTTTGTTCCCTTTGAAACTTTGTTTTAAACAAAACCAAAACATATCAGCACAAGCCAGCCTGAAAGAAATCTTAAGCCTGAAGTGAAGTCTCCGCTCTTTGTCCAGAGACACCTAATATGCACTTGCTGAGAGCAATGTATCTGGGCAATGTGTGTTTAGCAAAAGCTATTTTCAGAGCACAGGTCACATTTTGCAGAATGACCTGAAGGTTTAGTTTTTGAAAGTATTTTATTTCTGTACAATTTGATTAAAATTAAATTTAAATTTTTTTTTCTTTTTAGAAGATAAAGACTGACTAATTTCAAAACCTGAAATGTACTTACATGATTAAGTGTTTCTGTTGTGATGTGTACATGACATCCAACTGTTAAAGTCTTGAGGGTATTTTTTAAGTTTATAAAGTGGTTAATCCTACAAGTATACTGAGTTTTATATTGTGGATTAAAAAACAAACAAACTAAAAGACATGATGGACAACTTCATACATACTCATGACAATGCTTTTTGCAGATACACAGGCCAGAATTGGATTTGCAACTGTTGCTTCTTTAGAAATATCTCCAGGCAAGCTCAAGAGTAAAAATGTTAATCTAGTCATCAACTCAAATTCTCAGTTTTGCAAGAGGAACTACAAGTAAATGCCTTGTCACAGTAGTAAAAAAAAAAAAAAAAACAGGACCTCTAGTTATGTTATTGTTCAGATGCATTGTGAACAGAGCAGTGCAGAACATTTTATTTGAAATTAGGTTAGACTTTTCATTTTTTTTACATGAACTAGGAGGATCTTGTTTTATTTTTTTCTAAAGCATTTGCTTGCCGATAAGTTTCCAACCATACCTGTACATATGTAACTTTAATGAGTAGAGTAATGTCGTATGATGTGAATTGTGAAATGTGTTGAATGTGGTTTGACATTTTAAGTTGAAGCAGTGTTTTTTAGTTTCTTCTCTTAGTTGTGGGCCGGAGGGAGCCCAGAGTTGCCTGGCAAGCAACGTATTTATAGGTGACTTGGGCAAGGGGGTCTGCGAGGTTCCTTTCACCACATAAGCCAGGGTTTGGTTTGTTCAGCTCTCTGTACTTTCTTTGCTACATTGAATAAAATTCCTTCAAAGCATTCCTTTATGGTTGGTTTTACATTTTAAATATAGTTATAAAATGAAAACGTTAGCCTTTTGAAGTATGACAGCATGGCTACATCCTTTATTAAGGTTATAATATATATATAAAGGACAACTTTCAGTACTACACTATGATGAGTATTGGTTTAATGCCAGCATTTATTCTGTAAATGTGACATACTTTTACAGAAAATGACATACTACAGAAAGTGATGTACTTTTTTTGTATTAATGGATAACTTGCCATTGTGTACATACATGTTGTAAGGGTTTTCTTTAAACTCATTCACAACTATGGACTAAAATTATCTTTCATGAATTCATTGTAGCTTTCTAATATTACTTTAATTGGATATATGCTTTGGATTTTTGTTTTTTTTATCTCCCAAGGTTTTTCTTTTTTCCCCGCACAACTTTGTTTGAAAATTCAATTACAAAAAAATGCATAAGACAATTAAATTAAATTTCGGGGAACAAAATAGAAACAGTAATGTAGACAAAGAGAAGAAGCAGCAATGGGTATTGTTGACATAGATAAATTACAAGATCAAGTTAGAAAATTATATATAAATTGCCATAATTTTTTTTTACAAGCAAGTAATTCAGTAGTTTGAATATACAGTTTAAATTTCATTTAAGAAAACAGTACATTTGAATATTGTATTTTATCGTAATGTCTTCATGGGAATGAAAACAAAAAAAAAAGTAAACGTGCAATATCGATGTGATGACGCAAAGAACGTGCGGCATCACGCTGTCGACTTTTAAGACCATACCATTTCGAAAAAGGGACACGGAGTTTTTCCTTACACTATATCTAATTACGTGTTATGTATGTTATAAACACATTTGGTAGTGTAGTGTATATCAATATATGAATTGTTATTTCCCTCGGTTTCCTATTAGACCAGCGTGATGTTCGTGTCGTCACCCCTGTCTGGCTAATAATGGCGGCGTCCTGTGGCGTATTTTGCACAAGGGCAAGTTTCCTGTCATCAGTGTTGTTTTCACACGTGAGAATCTAACATGGCGAGGTTTTTAAGGCCTAACATCAGGAGTTTTGTCACTGCACAGCTGAGAATGTCATCCGACCAGGTAAAATACGTCCTGGAAACCATCACTTGATTAAAACACTACTTTTTGTAACCGTTTTACTTCTGCGTGAATCATTTTTTAAATGCATTAGCCTAATAATTGTGGCTAACTGGAACTAAAGTTGCCTGGTGTAGCTAAGCAACTGTTGTGACATGATTTTTAGATCAGAAAAATGTTGTAGTAATACAATTTTTAGGGACAGATTTACAACAGTGTCCTTTTTTTGACAAAGGAATTGTTTTAATCATTTCAAGTTGTGTCTAAATAAAACACCAGTAGTTTCCTGTTAAACCAGCTCATTCACACAGAATTTGGTTCTCTGAATCGGTTTTGTCCTCTCAGGTTTTTGTGTTGTTAGTTTCTGGACTGTTCCAAACACCTCCATTATCACCTTGCAAACAAAGAATCCTGTTCCACTCCTTTTGTGAAATAAACTGATTATTGACCTTCAAAATAGAGTCCTTTTCATACGAGTCAAACTGACTACTTTAATATCATATAGACAAGTCTTGATAACAAAACCTAAGTGAGAAATTAACTTTGAACTTGTGTAATTTGAAGCCGCTGTCTCATGTCTACATGGCAAAGCCCTAACAAGGTTTATATTTGTCTGTGAATGTATTTCCTAATCATTCCCCCGCCCTGCCTCAGCTGGGTGAGCTGGGTAAAGGTGCAGGAAAAGGTGGTGGCGGGGGAGGGTCCATCAGAGAGGCAGGTGGAGCCATGGGGAAGAAGCAGGCCGCTGAGGAGGAGATGTACTTCAAGTATGCATTTCTTTCGTACACCGTATGTGGAATGAGAGTGTTAGCTCTACTATCTCTTTACTCATGGATCACAACCATAAAAGTTTGTACTAATGTCTCTATTTGTCCATTCTCTGTTCCCTTCCTCTTTTTTTTCTCACTGTTTATCCTTTTGCCCCTCTGTTGTCATCCCTTTATCTGTCCATCTGCACATCAGGCGTAAGGAGCAGGAGCAACTGGCTGCATTGAAGCAGCATCACCAGGAGGAAATTGACCACCACAAAAAAGAGATTGAACGTCTGCAGCGCGATATCGACCGCCACAAGGGAAAGATCCGGAAGCTGAAGCATGACGACTGAGTGAAACCTTCCAGAAAAAAAAGTTGCAGTTTTCTCACTGACCCAGCCAGACACCTTTTTATTCAGATTTCTGCATGCACTGTGTCACCGGGTCAGTCATGAATGTGTGGGTGATTGTTCTGTATATGCATGAGTTATTAAAAACGTTCATAACATGATGACTGTTTCCATGGCATGCTATGACACAAGTTGTACAACATTTTCAACCTGTAGCCATCATTTTGAAGTCAGTGGTCAGTGTGCTGTATATTTCAAAAGGCCAAAGCGGAAACACTTAAATATATTTAATGCTTCACGTGGCAACATCAACTTATCTTCTTGTGTGATGGTAAAATAAATTTGCAATGTAAATGGAATTTGGTAGCTTTTTTTTTTTTTTTTTTTGTGCTGTAATTAGTTAATCAACATGATTTTTAATTAATCATCTAATTTATTATGGAAAAAAACAAACATTCTCTAGTTTCAACTTCTCCAATGTGAGGATTTACTGACTTTTACTGTCTTATGTCATTGCACATTTGATATCTTTAAGGTTTTTGGACCGTTGGTCAGACAAAACGAGCAGTCTGAAGACATCGCCTTGGGCTCTGGGAACAATTTTTACAGTGTCATACGTACTATTGATTCATTGTATGAATAATTGGCATATTAACTGATGAAGTAAATAATCATTAGGTGCAGCTCTTATATCTTTAAATATGAAAAGTATATAGACTATAATCAGTATATAGATATACTTTTGTGACATGACTGGACTTGGAACTATTTAGGAATATGCACTATGTTGATTTTGACACAAGGCCTTGGGTTTAAATTAATTTTGTGAATGTGTGATTGTGCTTCAAGTTGATCCTTAATCCTTCATCATTTCAGTTGATATTCTGCTTTAGTGGTGCATATTTGCAACAAATATCCATGAACCAACTGACATACAGGCCAGTGAGGGCCCTAGGGTAGTTGTTTACTTTCCCCAGTTGGTAATCCAGCCTTGAAGCACCAATGTCACATGCACGGAATTTCCAAGATAAATAAATCAGACAAAATTACAACTGTGCATTATCCTGAAATGCATGAGCCCACATAAGCACATCTTTCAGTATGCATAGTACACAATAACATAGTTTTCCTCAATTCAACATAACCCATTCTCAGTAAAAATTACAAGCAGCACACAACAGGATGGTGCTTTTAATTAGACTCCTTCACATAATGTAAGTATGTGAATATGAGTATTGATATTAGCCCAATATTGGCAAGCAACAGACTGTGCTTTCACCAAAGGTCCAGGTTTAAATATTACAACACTAATTGAGGACAGTCAAAAGTATAAATTCTCAATTGGGAATCAAGAAAGCATCAATTTATTGGAAACAAAAAACAATCTGGAATAAAGTTGATCTAAACTTCTCCCTCCATACAACGGCGGCGATGGAACATTTGTAGATTTGTACACATTTCCCACGAGAAAGAAAGAAACATCGTCACTTCCGCCTGCCCCTGTCTTTTAGCACGGGCAGCCCCGTGCGTCTTTCTTTTCGCTCATCATGGCGGACCGGTTCAATAAGGTGGGGAGCTGCTGCGGAATCATAATGTCTTTTTTTGCTGTTTAGTGTAAGTTAAAGCTGGTATTTTATAGTTAACCTGTGGGAGGAAACTGAGAGACTCCTAGTGTAATCGTTGTTTTATTCGATGTTACTCTTAGGACTTTATTTTAGGCCTTTTGAGACAGCTAGCCGTAGCTGAGTGGACATGCCTTCATCATGGCAGCTTCCCTAACGACTCATTGCCGTTAGCATGCTAGCTTAAATTTGTCATTGTGTAGCTATAGGTCTTGGTAAAATACGCGCAATTGATCATATGATAGATACATGTACTTTAATTTCTACATCACGGTGTTTTACTTAATAGTTCGCACGTGTTAATTAAGTTTTAAATTGTAGTTAACGTCTTATCATGCTTTAACGATGATGCTAAGCTAACGTTATGTCTTAATCCATGTGGCAGTTATTCATAATAGTTTCAGTTGGCAATTACTGATTTTAAAATGTGCAGTTTTTGCAGTGTCTGCCTAGGCGTTACTATAGTAACATTATATAAAACGTGACCAGCAACAGTCCATATGATTTTGAGGTCACATTTACTTATATTTTTCACTTTAAAACCTGCAGGTTCTGCTGCTTGATGGCAGGGGCCATCTACTTGGCCGGCTCGCTGCCCTTGTTGCTAAACAGGTTTTGCTGGGTAAGATTTTTGTTTTGACGTTACATTAAAAAAATATTGAACAGCGCATGAATGAGAAGCCCTTGTATTGCCTCAGTCTGTCAATGATGATAACTGTTACCTCATTGCTTGAGTTTAACGACCATGAGAAAACTCACATGCACTACCATCTGAGACGAGACACAGATAATCATTAACAGGACCAGATTCTTTTTGTCCAAACGCTAAACTATTGTCGTCTTTTAGGACACAAAGTGGTGGTGGTGAGATGCGAGGGCATCAATATCTCCGGCAACTTCTACCGCAACAAGCGTAAGTAGGCTGCATACATGTATGATGAAGCTTCTTTCATTGTTTCTTTCTTTTCTTTTTTTTTTTTTGTGTGAAATGCTTGTCAGTGATGTTTTACCATTTTATTATTCGAGTTTCAATGACCATGAGACTACCTTACATGCACTACCATCTGAGACATCAGCGTTGCATACTGAAGTTATGACTGCCACTGCTTGGTGCTTTGGAAGTATTTGTAACTGTTCAAGGGATGTCTGTATAATGTGCCCCTCTACAGTGAAGTACCTGGCTTTCCTGCGTAAGAGGATGAACACCAACCCCTCTCGTGGGCCATATCACTTCAGAGCTCCCAGCAGGATTTTCTGGAGGACTGTCAGAGGTGAGAGTGACAATACTCTGGACATGGAAACTTCCTCACCATAACAAATGATTGAAATACTGATGAAAGATTCATACACCAATTTCCCTAACTGAAAAATGACATGCAGTATAAATGTAGTTGGAAAAACTTGGAATTACTTAAATTAGTAGATTGCACTTGCATAATTTGCTGAGCTCAGTTTAAACGGTAGGTTCCACACACAAGTACAACCTACTTAGATTTTATGAGGCATGCAATATTTGAAAAAGTTTTTTAAATGTTGCTTAGGTGCCCTATTGGTCTAGTTGTGTGCCCTTAACTATAAATCATCATCAAAGATCCAGTGTTGAATTATAAACATAAATAATTCTGAGAACTGAATTGACATCTTTTGAAGTGTGATCTTTGCATGTATTTGACCAGCACAAGTTGTTCCTTGCTTGACAGTGATGAGCTCTTAATCCCAAACTGATCATCTATTGATGAGACAACTTTTCGGATCTGATTGCTGAGTTGAGTGGGGACGTACATTTGTGCTAGGACAAATAAACATTTTGATTAAGCTGCAATGGTTATTTTAAACATGTATTGAACATACACATATTCTCTCTGCTTTAACAGGTATGCTGCCCCACAAAACCAAGAGAGGACAGGCTGCTCTGGATAGGCTGAAGGTGTTCGACGGTATCCCCCCGCCCTATGACAAGGTGATGAATCTCAATTAACAATGGGCCACATTATGTCTTATTTAGCCCAAACATGTTAAACTTGCTGTCTGTGATGTCACATTACCTTAAACTACCTTGTTTGAGTAAAACTTTGAAAAGAAATAACGTCTGAGACATGCTATTCTATCGATGTTTAGATGGGTGGTTTTCTTCTTGATCTGATTTTTGGCTTGTTTTCACAGAGGAAGCGCATGGTTGTTCCAGCTGCTCTTAAGGTCGTGCGTCTGAAGCCCACTCGCAAGGTGAGCCCCGACTATCAGCTCAAGCTGACTGAGATTTGAGGATCACATTATTTAAATTGTAGAGCTTACTTGGTTGTATAATTTGCAACTACGGACAAACTCAAATCAAAATGCTTCAATTTACTAGGGCTGCAAGTCAATTTATCTTTCAAAACAGTTGGCAATTAATCTTTGCAGCTCTACAATTTACCTTCCACAACAGTTCTAACTTGACAATGCTGAGAATTTTTTCCCGAAGCTGATCATCTATTGATGAGTCAAACCTTTCGGATCTAATTACTGAGTCAAGTCTGGGACAAGTTGTGCCTCAAATTGAAGCTTTAAACATAACATGTCAAATGTATTTTTTGGAAATTCCTCTTATCTTAAGAATTATCTCCTAGTAAATGTAAACTTACAGTGATGCACCATGAAACAGACTGACTTTGACTTTTGACTTTCCCACTCAGTTCGCTCTGCTTGGGCGTCTGGCACATGAGGTCGGCTGGAAGTACCAGGCCATCACCGCCACCCTGGAGGAGAAGAGAAAGGAGAAGGCTAAGCTTCGCTACGGCAAGAAAAAGACACTGATCAAGCTGACCAAGCAGGCAGAAAAGAACGTTGAGAGCAAGATTGCAAAATACACAGATGTTCTCAAACAGTTTGGAGTCCTTGTCTGAGATGTTTGTCTCTGGCCAATAAAGAGAAATAAATGTTTATACTAAGTGTATTGACTTTTTCATTCCTCATGGCTTAAAATTGCACTAGAGTTGAAATGAAGTGTGATATGCATGCTAATGGTAATCTGGTGAATCAAATCAGCAGTATCTGGGGTGCGATTCTGGATAAATCAGGAAAAACGATTTTTTTTTTTCCCGATCTGAAAATGAGGCTCTTGTAAAAAAAAAAATGCAAATCTGCTTTTTTTTTTTTTTTTTTTTTTTTTTTTGGACAGTATAGAGTGGGGACACTACTGTATAAGTAGCTGCAATTAATGTACTACCTGGGCCAAGGTTTAAAATGTGGTTTATTTTGGAAATGTATATAACCCTTGCACTGACGAGTGTTCTTAGCAATTAATATGTATATACATTTGACAACCACATCACTTAGTCTCAAGTTGCTATATTATATGGAGTTGGGAAAATTCCAAACAGCCATTCAATAATTCTAATATCGTGAATGAATCTAAATGGCCTCAAAGTAGTAACCATATAGGATGGAACTGTACATATGAAGTTACATTTATTTTCCCGAATAGTGTATTGAAATAAATGACAAACTATAGAACATTACCTAATTTATCTGGAGCTTTGAGTCTGTTTAAACATCTATGTTCCCCTTTCATCCTTTTGTATCTATATATTTGCCATCTGGGCCATTCAGCTTCCCATAACTTTTATCATCTGCTACAGCTGTAGTGAAACATGAGAACAGGATTATGGAAGTTGTTCAATGTTATTTTGCCTCTATTGTAATTATGAGGTTGCTGCAGTATATTGATTTATTTTACAGATGACAAGACATGTAAAGACAGTTGAAAAGATTATGATCACACCACCATGGCATTCACTAATTTCCTTTTGGCACAGTTTGATCATTTTCAGGGTTCAGAGTTGTAGCAAAATCAGGTGCAGTGTTGAATGGGGAACGTTTCCACTGCAGTTGAACCTTACTACCAGCAGAGGGCAGTGTTGTGCTTAACTTCAAGTGGAATCAATTGCAGAAATAATCTTCAGTGTAATCGCCTAATTAGTGTTCTCCTGCACTGAGGAGTTAGGTAAAAAACAAAATTCTTTCTTTTCTACTGACTTATCCTTGTAAAAAAGTGTGTATTCTCTGAATACTTAATGTAGAATATGACAATCTTTTAAGAACCTAAAAAAGAAAATGAGTAAAATAATACAAAACACAATCCCAATAAGTGGACTTGATACATGTTTAACTGCATATACAATAATATGGTTAAAAAATAAAGGATTACTCTTCAGAAAATACAGTTGATTCCAGCTAATTATATTTAGGAAGTCATCATACTGTTCACACACACGTCATCACTCCATGTTATTGCATTTTTTTCAAGAGCAGTTTATTCTGTGTAACCCAAAATAATCCCCTTTCTAACAACTGAATCTCCTGGGAAGGAACAGGCGGCCTTCTGTGCCCTTTTGTCCAGTTTTCTTTACCTCCTTTAATTAAACTGGGACAGACTCTGAGGTCACTACAAACCAAATCATTCCCTCTTTTAACTGGTGCTCTGAAGAGCTGGTGAGACATGATTGACAAAGCTAATGAACATTTTTGAGCATCATTTATATGGATCCACGTAATCACGTTGGGCTCGTGGCCTTTTACATGACAACACTCACCAAACGTGTAGCCTACTGATTTGACTCTGCAGAGGACCTGCTTACTCTGCAGTAGGATACAGATGCCGGTTTTCATGAATTGTGTGTTGGTTACAGATTCCAAACCTTTGTTCTTTGTAATTCCAGTGATTTTTCTTTCTCACATTGTTTCATTTAAAGGATTTTTAGATCTTAAGTGTTAAAATATTCCAGTATTTCAACAAAAAAATATAGAAAATTCTTAAAGAGTCAAAGTGGAACAGGATTTATTTTTAAATCTTTTGATCATCTTGTGATTGATCTTTGGACCCCTTGAAAGGCCCAATGGGAGTGTTGCCTGGTGTCTGTTTTTCTGAGTGTCTTTGACCAGTGGTTCCCAACCTAAGGGTCGAGACCTCTCCAGTGGCACAGAATAAAATGTAATCTATTTTTTTAAGTGTAAAAAAAATAAAACCTTGTTGAGATCATTTGACTGTTGATCTCCATATCTGCTGAGTCTCACAGTCACTTGTCCTAAATAGCTCTGACCTCTTTTTAAATTGATAATCTGTATTCTGAGGTTGCCTCCTCTCTTTATTTCCTCATAATATTATTTTTAGCATAATAGAACATGTGTGGAGATGATTTCTTTATAATATACCAGAACATGACAGCTTCAGAACCACCTTTTAGATTTCATTTGCTGAGGCTGGATTCTCAAACTGAGACGAATGCTTAAAGAACAACCCCTCATGCACCTCGGCACTTCCTCCGAGCATCTTGCAATGTCTTAAAGTGATTAGTTGTGTGTGTGTGTGTGTGTGTGTGTGTGTGTGTGTGTGTGTGTGTGTGTGTGTGTGTGTGTGTGTGTGTGTGTTTGTGTGTGGGCATTGTATTTGTGTCATATAGCATTTGTCATTCTGAGTAACTCCAACTGAGGCGAAACATTGGTTACCCTTCTGATTAAAGCGTATGTTGTATGGAGGGTTTCTTTTATTACCAAAAGCTGGCAAGACATCCTGCACTTACTATGTTTGTCTTCGCTCTCTCTCTGTCTCATTGATGTACATATACTATAAACACACATGCCCTTCCTAAAAGCATGCAGGCCCACTGTGGATCAGGCGGTAGGCCAATCTGACGCCTGTCTACCTGCGTTAAGGAGGGACGTCGTGTCTCCAGCAAACAGATGGAGAAATCACTGTGACAGCTGCAAAAATTTGATTTTTGGATGCTGCTGCCTGCGATAGATCGCTCGCTAATCACACAATCTGAGACAGATTGAAAAGACCATGATTGTCTAAAACTGCTCCTGCAGGCCCAGTCTATTACGGGCTCCAACGCTGAGACATTTGCCTGGCTGGTGTTTGGTGTTCATAACATGGAGTCTTGTAAATAGATGAGATTTGAAGCCAAACTGAAATTTGAAGGATATATCAAATGTGGTACTGCAGCTACTTTGCACATTTTACATATTAGTACATATTAGTAGAAACAGCATCTTCAGGCCTCTGGATGGGTGCATGAAAGCCAGTATTGCCAGGAGACAACTCAACTTATTTGGTGCTCCACTGACTGATGTAGTTCTGTGTAGCCTACGAACACTGATTAAAGACATGTTTTCCCTTTTTCCAGCAAGCCCATATAGCATTTATTATACAATCATTATTTTATAGGCTATATACAGTATATATATTGACTGTGCTTGTGCAGTCTGTAATTGGTCTGGTAAATGACCAGACGGTCAAAAATCACAGTACCAGCTCCGTGTTCTGTAATTTGAATCATGACATGAAGTGAATAATTTGCGAAGTCAAACACTTATGTGGGCGGTGCTATCATGGCAGAAAAGTAAATAAAGTTGACATTTGTTGTTTTTGGTAATCACTAGTTTGACCCAGTAGGTTAGGTGCACATCAAAACACCAACATGAATTTAAACTTAAGTTTCTTTATTAAATGTAACCACGCTAACCTTTATGTGGCTGCTCTTGTTGGAGTGACGCACCTGAGAAGATTATACCATCTGATACAGCCCATGTTTTACCACAGTGTGCATTCAAAACACACAGCGTGTGATTAATGAGAGCGATAAAAAAGGCTTTTCTACATGCCAGCATGAGCTGATTTGTTTTTAAGGGTTTATTTGATGTTTCAGTAATGTCTCATTTCTACTGAGTCTGTCTCAAGCATATGCTGTTGAGTCATTATTGAACCAAAGATAGCTTTCAAATCTGATTAACAAAGAGGAGCACATCAGGGTGCACAATTTGACTAATTTATTCCTGATCAAAAAAGATGCAAAATGTTGGTGTGTGGGTCTAAACTGAAGTGCCACAGACAAGCTGACTCCCTTTTTAAACAGAGTAAAGTTTTTCCAGTCTCTGCCAATGTCACCCTTGAATGGGAATAAATGTATTCAAAGTATCAAAGTCTGGCTTTGAGAAAGTATAAGAAAAAGATAAAGAGTACGAGGAAGAGTTGGAGTTTGGTCAACTGTATAAGTGCAGGTATCCATGAATCAGTAAAACAAAAACTGCTACAAGAATTGAATTTAACTCCTATTATTTGTCCACAGATAGACCAGCCACTATACTTAGATTAGGCCTTTGTCATTTTCTCATCTTTAGCCTTAATGTGATGGTGGTGATGAAACTGGATGTCTAAAGTGTCTATTGTACCCTGTTCCCTGACTTTAAACTCTTCACACACAAATAAACAACACAAAGTATAAAATATAATAATGTGCCTTCCATTTACACATTTGAATTGTTTTTAAACTGGATGTTTTTTATTACCACTGATTATATAGAAGTGCATAGTATAATACACGATTTTGGTTGGTTTGGTCAAGTTTATTTTTACTATTATTATTATTATTATCATTATTATTATTAGTAGTAGTGTTACTTAGAGCAGCTTCTCTAAGCACATGACCAGATGAGCCATACAACAGTGACCCTGGTAAATGGGGAGATTTCAGTGATGACACTGTTCATGCTTACTGGGCCAAAGTGGGCCAGGCGACTTGTCAAAACAGCGATGCTGACCTGTTAGTGTTGGACCGACAATATATATATATATATATACTGTATATATAACACCAAAGAAACCAGAGATTGAGGCATCTGACGCTAATGTCCACTGAGAGTAACATTATTTATTTATTCACTGATATGCTAGACAGTATCTGGTGTGGTCTGTTGTATAAGTGGTAGTGTTTGTAGTTGCGTGGAAAAATTTGAAGTATATTGAAGAGAAACGTGTGTGTTATCTGAAAGATGTGATGATGTAACTTATGTGAATTTGTGACAGTACGTTTGTGTTTGTTGTGGTGCCCCGGTTGAGAATCACTGTTCGATAATATATATATATATATATATATATATATATATATATATATATATATATATATATATATATATATATATATATACACACACACAAACATATGCACATACATATGAGAAAAATGCAAGTGAAAACGGAGCTTATTTATCACTGCAAAATAGACAAACACATTTTTCAGCCCAAACAGAGCCATTGATGGCAGGTACCTGTCGACATTTTATTTTGCATGATGCATATGCACTCGGTGTGCAGCACTGTGATGCATTTTTATAAACATGAGATGGAGTAGGGCATGGCCTTGCCTTGTCTATATTCACTGACCTCTGAGTGTAATTGAAATGATTTAGTAGTGCAACTTGATTCATTCAGTTATGCTGAAGTCATTACACAGTGTCCATTAACAGACAAGAGGAGCTGTACAATTCAGACGAGAGAGACTGCGGCAGTGAGAGATTGCTATTGGGCTTGCAGAGTCACGCACACATTCAGAAATTGAGATCCGGGAAAAGAGACCGACCAAATCACAGAAACCTTCATCAAGGTTATTGTAATGAAGCACCTTCGACAAAAGCACACACACAAACAATCCAAACGCTTGCATGAGCTCATAACACCAAGTCAAGGGAGACTTCGTGAAAGGTGGCCTTTCTATTCTCTGTCACAGCCGATGTGTGTACACACCAAAGATAAACAAAAATAAACCCTTCAGTAGCTGCAGATGGTTTAAAACAGCACTTCTTCAGGTTAAACAGACATCAAGAAAACAAATCCCTAATTATATGGTGTGTAAGACACAATCACTTTCTCTCTGCTGCATGTAAAAGAAGCAATGAGTCTTTAAAGTGATGATTAGCTGTAGCGGTATCAACAGCCTGACACTGTCTGGGGCATGTGACTTCATAGCCTATTGCTTGCAATGTGTTTAAAATATATAAACATTCAGTGAATGCTGCCATAGACTGTCAAAATAATGGCCGTAGCAGCAGTGATGTTACCCAATGGTTTGTGGACTACTGTTTTGAAACCTCGAGTTTTGCAATTTGGCCATCGGCATCTTTTTTTAAAATTTTTTTTAAGAAAGTTGACGATTTTCAACCAGCTTAACGAGTCACCCAGCTGAGTTTTACTGGTGCTATAAATACAGACTTGCACCATGGAACAATAGATTAGCATTTCATGATTAAATTAAATGTAAAAGGTTGGAGTTGAATCTATGCAGTCACTTCATGCATTACATGTTTCTTGCAGTTTGAACAAAATATTTGACCTTTGAGGAACACAATCAGTAATGAATGTTATCCTCTTGAATCGATCTACGGCTTAACCTTACATTCATAGTCAATGGGGGTTATACCCAAGGAAAAAAATATATATCACACGAAGCCTTGAGGGCTGCTTTAACCTTCTCTATCATAAGTTAAAGAGCTGTGGCAGACAGAAATGCAAGGCAATATGACATAAATGTGTGGCAAAGAATAACCCCAAGTTTCAGCCAACATCATATCAAGTCACATACAGAGGAAAGAACAAAGACAAGAGTCTCTGCAATACAGCTCCATTTTTGGATTGGGAAAGAAGAAGAGAGGACAGACAAGACAAAATCATTAGCAAGAGGAGACTTAATGAGGTACAAGGAATGCCTTTGTCAGTTTAGCAAAATTGTTACAAACAAAAAAGGAGAAAGAGGCCAGAATTGTTTCTGCATTCCTTCCTCATCATTTGGCATCATTGATTTTTTTTCTGTTGTTCTGCAGCTCCATTGATTATGCAACCCGATTTTCCACAGAAGGGTCAAGAGCAGTTACTGTGCAGGATTATCATAGTTGATAGATAGAAGCTATTTTAAAAATTGGTCTCTGTGGAACAATAAACACTTGCTTGGTATCGATATGTGGTTGTTCATTTATAGGGTACTGCCATATAACTGCAAACAGAAGCAATATAGGTGATCTTACAACTAAAAGAGCTGACACATTCAATGGGCTTCCTCAACTAAATACCATATATGCTGTACAATAGCGCCGTTGATCTTCAGAGGCATCTGGGAGGCTTTCCTGCTGCCTATTTCACTTTGTCTCATCATGAATAAGGCTTTAAAACTGGCATTTGACCAAGTACTTACTTATGTGCCTGTCCTACCGCAGCAGACCTCTCAGCAGCACAGCTCGTAAGCCATTAAGGCTTCAGATGCAGCCATCAACCTGCACACACACACACACACACACACACACACACACACACACACACACACACACACACACACACACACACACACACACACACACACACACACACACACACACACACACACACACATAAACCACCCCGACTGATAGAGCTCATCCAGATAAAAATTCATTCTCTAATGAATCAATTTGAACCCTGCAATGTGAACTGTAAAAATGTAAATTATTTTGCTTGTGTGAAATTACCTGTAATGAGGCAGATATTGAGCAAGGCTGTTGATGTCAGGGGACAAATTCCACACCAATATGTCCTTACTCACTGAAAAACACCATTGTTCAGATGACATTTGGTGCAGAGAAATTGAGGAAAGTCCAAACACAAGTAACATTTCTGCACATGCAGTAGCCTATTTTCAGGTCATACATACTGTTTGTACGCCACATATACAGTCTTGAGGGGTTTGTTGAATAAACAACAAGCACAAATATGCATTCATCTGTTTCTACTCCCCAACTACTCACATACATGCACACACCTGGGAATAAGAGCACAGGAGTATGGAATTGCTCTAAATCTATTAATGCAAGAACCCCCCTGAGTGTGCTGGTTATCCACCGCTGCGAGAGCACGCTGGAGTGCAGACAGTCCCTGTGCCAGCTCTTTTTGTACACTCTTTGTTCACTTGGATCATGATAAGCCACAGCAAATATAATGATCGTCTTCATTCTTCACTTCCAACCATCTGTCTTACGCTAAAGCAGCCCATTATCTGTGTCCACTGGATGGATGCGTGGATGGATTTTGAAAGCTGGAGTTGAAAGAAGTTTAATCACTAAAAAGCTCAACAACATTTGAAACATGTCTTTTGCATAACTTCCCAAGTGTGTGATGGATTCTGGCAGCAGATTGATGCTAAATTATTTGTGTGTAGGAGTTGGTGTTCAATATACCTTATGCAGCTTATATGTTATACAAAATATAACAGGAAGAGTGATTTCTGAAAGGATCCCTCAAACTATTTAAAGACACAGTGAACCCTAACCTTAACATCAGTGGTGCCCTTGTGCTCGTGCCCCTCGTGGCGCCTATCCTGCTGCGTTTTAACCCTAACCCTATGTTAAATTCATTCTTGTTAAATGCTAAATATGTGTAAAAGTCCAGCATTTTAAAGTATTTTTACATTAACGATTTATTCGTTTAACTCTTATCCTACTCTTCCTGATCTAACAGTGCGCTGTATAGCGCCATATGAAGCTCAGCGTAAATTCTTGCAGGAAGACTTCAATAATGTTTGCACATCGCTCTAGGCATTCATGGTTCTAGGCATTCACGTTTTTGTCAAACCAATCAGTTTCAGCCATGTATTCCATAAGCCAATAACAGTATGACATCCCTGCTTTAAATCTGTTCTCTCCTCAGCGGTTGTCAGTTGTCATTTCAGGAATAGAGTGCGACCCTCCTCCTCCCCTTCTACCTCCAGGTTTCTTCAACCATGGCAATCTCTGTCTTCTTCTGGCTGACCGCTCCTTTCGACACCTTATTCCGGTCTTTGTGCTCTTTCATCACCACCACCAGTGTCTAGACTCCATCGGGGATATGGCTGGGTTGTTTTAACCCTTTATAAAAATATAATTTTTTATAAGATGGAGTCTAATCTCCAAAGACTTTGTACATTTAATATTTTCATTTTCATATTTTCACAGCTACAAAGTCTCTCCTGATTGAAATAGAGCCGAAGTGAAAGTGGAACTTTGGGGTTTTCTTACCGAAGTAAGAGAACTTCATTTTAATTAAAATCCCAATGGCATTTGTAATGACACTAAAATCTAAATATCCAACCTTGGAACGGAGTCCTTTTAAACAGTATGTTGTCTGATTTGCTTCATATCTCTAGATAAAGATGGTAGTTTTTTGAAAAATGATCTAATACTTTTCTTAGCATACTTTAATGAACCACATTTCCCAGAAGCCCTAGACCTTTTCAGACCTTATTCCACTAATAGTTGCAGCTCTAGTCACATTACTAGAGCTCACAATGCTCTAACTGCTGTTTAACTGTGACTTTCAGGTATTGCAAAAACCCCACTAGACAGTGAACTGTATCTGTATTCAAAACCTGTATGGGGTTTTAATTAGATTAGATGCTGAGGCACAAGAGGAGAAGAGGCACATCTCATTAACAACCCAAATATAGCAGCAAGCGCTTTCACAGGGCTTTTGCAGTTTAATGAGCAGTTTAACTGCCATCAAGCTGCAAAAAAACTGCGTTTTTATTTCTGTTCACTTTGTAAAGCTTGTCAGGGAGTCTTAGGTGACGCATACAGAGGCAGAGAGAGACGTTTGCATACAGAAACCCACACAGTGATGAACTTCTCTAATGAGGCTGTGTTCGAGAACAGCGGTGTATCCTTGTAGCAAGGAGCTGTACTCCCATATACCCACCTGCAAGCTGGCAAAATTCATTTTGAAAGTATGTTTTCCAGTTTATAGTTCATCATTTACAACAAATAGGAACATGATATCAATAAGCACAGATAAGAGCAAAGGAGTGCGCCGAGAATCGTAAATTGATCATGATGATCAGAGTCACAGAGTTGTACGTTCGGTTATTGAATTTCTCTCCCTGTAAAACCATACCAAATCAGCTCATCATATTGAAGCCATCTCCTTGATGATCATTCATGGTTGTGCAAGCAAATAATCTCTCTATCATAATCACCAGTGTGTACTGCAGTACAGTCACAGGGGACCCTCTGCTTTTCCCATGTTCTGACTATACCTCCATTCATCAATTCTCCAACAGCCTTCGAGACCAATTACTTTTCCACTCACTATAGTTCTCTTTGTACCTTTTATCCTTGTTTTAGTGTCCTCTTTTCTGATGTTCTTTTCTTCACTTTTACTTGTTCTTAATGATTAAACTTTGAGAAAAAGGGATATAGCGTTGTACCATTTGATACTGGGGTAGAAAAAGCACGGGCAGAGCCAGCACAGTATAGCTGCTCTTTTGATCATTCACTGTTAAAGCAAGGATGGTGTGGACACTTACACTGACTGAGGATGATCCACTATGGAAGTGTAGTCCCTGTGTCCATAGTACTGTTAAAGTCTGTTCCAGAATTATTGGACACCCCTTGAGAGATCTGTCCACCTTATATTATGCGAACAGCAGACCCTGAAGACTGCCTGTAGGATTCTTTGCATGCACTCATCCCATTCCCCTTTTTTTATATATGACTATTTATGTATTTATTGTATTGATGATGTATTGTATGTGGTGGAATGTGCTGCTCTTTGTGTCATTTAATTGCCCCCTGGGGACGAATGAAGTGATTTGAATTGAATTGAATTGAATTGAACTGGTGGGTCAATGCTAAAAGCACTGCAGGCTCTCCTTTGATTAATGTTTCTCTGGCTCATACTATGCATGGATACACATCATACTGTCCAATTAAGTGCCTGTTTTTTGAAAATAAAAGTTGAATTTGATGATTTAAATAAAAATGGAAAGTAAATTTGGTTGCACTTTCAAATAAGGCACCAATCATAAAAGGTTTAGATTGTAACAAATGGCTTTGTAAATGGTTAATAAATCATTTTGTTATGCTTTATTGATCAGTTATAAGCTATTATTAAGCACAGCATTTGGGTTGACAGGTTGCTCTTAGTCTTCTTGTTAAAACAGTGGTGGGCTTTGTCATCTCTGCTGTACAGTAGTATTATTAATCCTGTTATGCAGTGGCCTTTATGGAGCCAGAAGTCTTTTCTTTATCAAAACTTCCGTTTTTCTTTTTTTTTTATAATTATTGTTTTATTCGACACCGCTTGACTTTGTGGGTGGTATTACATCTGAAGTGAACACCATCACAGCTTAAATGCTATGAGACAAGACACTGATGCTGCACTGTACGCCATCCAAAACTATCTAAACCAATATATGCTTTAAATGTGGAGGGCAGTGAGTGCAGCTATGACGTATGTTTGGAAAATATCAGAACTTGCTGTGATATGGTAGGCCTATATTTTAATGGTGCAGCAGATGCTGCTTTGACCACTCACGGTCTGTGACAGGGTATACATAGTGAAAAGTGAAGTTGATTCAAAATGGGATATTGTTTTAAACAATTGTTTTCTTACTTATTTTCCTTTGTCCTTTATTTTTTGAGGATGTCTTTGTTCTACTGGTTGCTTCAAACCTCATTAAAAACAGCATTATATTTGCAGAGCAGCAACATTCATCTATCTCTGTCCTTTTCTTGGGATGAGGAGAGCCAGAGAGTGTGAGCAAAAGGCAAAGACAAAGAGGTATTTAAAGTGTTCATTCTAAGATAATTGGGACTACTTGAGTGATGGAGAGTGAGTAAATGATCGAGTAAGCCAATTACCTCCCCACATCACACCGTTTAACAGTATTTGCCTAAATACAGATTTCCACTTTCACCAACAAGAGAAGATGTCCAGGGGATTTTGTAAGAATAAGGTACCTCCAGGTTTTTCCATTGTTTTTTCATCTTGTCTGGCAAAAATGGTTTGCCGAATAGATTAATAAATACATGTTACTTTGAGTTGAGGCTAGTGAAGTTCAGTTGAGTTCTGTTCAAGCTGACAAAACAAAGTATGAATCTAGGCTGTAATGGTCGTGGATTAAAAAGTCACACCTACTGCTTGTTGACCATGTTTTTGATTGAATCATCTTTATTATGTATTGATCTATTGAAATGGACATCCAGTTATTTTTATGTGTGGTTTGTCCTCTCTGGGTCGTGGGAAGTGGTTTATCTACATTTATTGTTGCACCATGACCGAGACCCGGGTGGGGAATGATGGTTTCTGGGCATCTTTGAACTGTGGTCAATAGTATATGTGCAGGTTGGAAATTGGTAATGCAGATATGTAAGTGAAACTTTCCATGCAGATACAAGGCATTGGAAATATATATATCTGTAGTTTTTAAGGTTAACTTGTCATAAAGGATAAACACTATTTATATGAAGGAATTAGATTTTTGGTAGTGGTAAGTAGCCTAACATTTAATATTTGTTGTTTTTCTTTGCAAGTTTAAAGCTGTAGTGCATAGTCTCCCCATGAGACCTTCCGTGATCGCGCACCAGCCCCACCCCCACCCCCACCCCCACCCCCACCCCCACCCCCACCCCCACCCCCACCCCTCCTCCATGCAAGTGCGAGTAGCCAAGGAAGACACGGAGGATTAAAAAAAACATGATGGGCTCTTCAGAAGAGGTAATTATCTACACTCGATTTTCTGTGTGCGAAATTTGCCAGAAGTAGAGGTCCCTTGATCCTTTGACCTCTTTGGTAAATTTAATCTTACCTCTTTGATACATGAAGGACAGATTTGGAACAATGGTGCAACAATGATGCAAACTCCACTGCATCGCCCTATTGAAATAATAAAAAATAAAACAGTAATGACCAGTATACAATTTTGTGGCAGATATACTGTACAATACAAGTTGGATTATCTCCCCTGCTCCAAGCTCCAAGAATAAAACATGCACATAGTGTGACACCCCTTCTCTCTCTCTTTACTATGGGGACAAGATGAAACAATCGGAGAGACGTGTATGAATGCACCTACTCTGAATTTATTCATGATGTTCCCCTGGAAATGCCTGGGAATAAATCACATCTTTCCCAGAAACCTTTCTCCTCTAGCCCCTGTCCCTCTTCATTAATCTGGAGTTTTCCCTCAGAGCAGTATAGGAGCTCACAGAGAAAGAGAGAGAAAGAGCAAAGGAGAGGAAACTCATTAGGTGGAATTAGTTATCAAACTCACAAGTACCTTGCCTTTGCTCAGTGATGGATTAACAGGTAGATGCTGGGTAACTTCCCTTTTAGTTATAGACATATATTAAAATACAGTAGATGTAGATCATTCTGGTACAAACATTAGCTTGGGACAAGAGACACAGGCTGTTTTATTTTGACTATCACATGTAAGGGGACAATAAAGAAGAAAATATCTGTGAAATTACCACACTGTAAAGATACTCCAAAACAGGATCATGACAAGAAGTCCTACAATGAAATGATTACTTCAAGGAATCGATCGACATTTTGCAAATTGCAGGTATTCGTTTTTCTTTGCCGAGAATTAGATGAGAAGTTGATACCAATCTAATGAATGGTCTGAATGGTAAATATGTAGCTGGAGCCAGCAGCTGTTTAGCTTAGCTTAGCACAAAGACTGAAAACAGGGGGAAACAGCTGGCCTGGCTCTGTCCCATGGTAACTAAATCCACTTACCACCACCTTTAATGCTCAACAATGAACACATCATATTTTGTTTGTTTAATCCAGACAAAAAAAAAAGAAGCATTATGTTGTTTTCAGGGAGTTAGGGGTTAAGACCCCTCTCCCGGATCCGGTAGTGTCCTACCATGTATACCTCCAATAGCCAATTAGGAGGAATCAATAATGCATCATTAAGTCATTAAAGCCATCTGTGTGGCCCTTGTTAGATTCAATTACCACAAGGGGACGAGGAATTAGTCAGTTATTCAAACACAGATTGTAGGTGGCAGATGGACAGAAATGAAGACATGGTGCAGGTTTTCAAGGTAATGGTAGCAGCAGATAATACGATGTGTGTCAATGTGTGACTTGTAACCTGTCTGATACTTAAAATTCCCAGTGTCTTTTCCATTTCTTCTCTGTCTGCAATCCACTCTCTTCTCTGTCATTGTGTTAGTAGAATCTGTGAGAGTCTAATGTACGGGGGCCGAACGCCCTGCCAAACGCCCTGCAACTTAAAGCGTAACTCTCGCCAAAATGCAACCTAGGGTCTTTTTGTGAATATACCCGAGTCAAACTTTTCATTTAAAAGACTGAGAAGATAGCTGCGAGCGCAAATAACAACAGCTAAGTGAGTTGTTCAATACCTTTCTTTTTAGTAAACTCTGTGTACACAAACAATGTTCTCAATGCTTGCGTTCATGTGTAGAGCCACTGGTGATACTTCCAGCAAAGTTTCATGTTGTGTCGAGCCTTCTTAGTGTTTTAAAAATAGTGATTTTGAGGCTAGCATAAAAGTGCCCCTAGCACTCCTATTCAAAAGGTCATTTGACCGAAAAACGATAATAAGGTAAATCTTAAAAGTGGCGCTTCCGTCCTAATTATGCTTTTAAATGAAAGTTTGACTCGGGTACATTCACAAAAGGAAAGAGTTACGCTTTAAGAAAACACATGCAAATACACACAACACAACCAAATACATAAACGAGCTGCAAATACAGAAACGATCCAAAATGAAAAGCACACAAACCCTGAAAACAAATGCAACAGAAAAACGCTGCATCCAGTTTACATAATGAAAGGTACCTCACCTTTCATTATGTCAGAGAGAGTGGATCATTTGTTTTCCTAAAAGTGTTCTACTTTTTAGTAACATATATGGGCTAACTAGTGTTAGCTGGCAAGCGCTTGTAGATGTCAGTCTCTAACATGGTAGCTATGTAAACCGGTTACTCATTTATAATACTGTAAAAGACTAGGGCCAAACGTAAAAATGAATATGCACCTTTTTATGTCGCCTCTTTACTCCACTTTTCTTCCCGTTTCCAAAACAAACCTCTCATCTGCTCTCTCTCTCTCTCTCTCTCTCTCTCTCTCTCTCTCTCTCTCTTTCTCTCTCTCTTTCTCTCTCTCTCTCTTTCTCTCTCTTTCTCTCTCTCTCTCTTTCTATCTCTCCCCTAGGGGCCTGAAGAACCTCCGTTGTGTAAACTGGATGCAGCGTTTTTATGTTGCACTTGTTTTACTAATGACATGAGATGTAGAGCTTTAAAATCTGGGAACACTCACAAGAAAGTGAAAACCTAGAGAATAGATGGAGATGCAGAGGACATGCTTGCATCTCTGAGCCCACAGGAATGCATATTTATTATATATTGTGGGAATGCAATTTGTATGCTCACATCCTCCTTCAATGTCTTTCTTATTCTCACAGACATGCACAGCAGACTATTTACACAATGAAAAACAACATCATTTTTTTTCCAACTCTCACAATTTAGATATACATGCTTTGTCCATCCCACTTTTCTCATGCATCATGTCATTATTTCTGTGCTGCCAGTCTTTTCTATATGGATTTCCTCCGAGTCTCTGATACTTGACTAACAAGCACAAAGACAGGAACAGCATGCCAGCCTGAAGCTCCCTGTAGACCAATGGCAGCTGAGGTCAGAAACAAAGAAAACTTCACGGTTCGTGTAGCCTTGAAAGACAAACATGAACACAAAACAAGCACATCAGAACGAGAATGGATGAGAATGGATGCTCATGCTGGCAAACAAACACACTTGTTAGATTTGTTTTCCAACATCAGGATGCAGTTTGTTGTCGTTAGATGTTGGTTTAAACCTGCAAACAGCAATTGTTTGATTATAAATTAGTGACTGTAACTAGGCTGGATTTCTCCACATGCTGAAGCAGTGTACATGGTGCTGTATAAGACAGATAACTACAAATAGTTTGGTGAGTGGGGTCTTTTTTTAATGCCTTTTTAAACCCAAAAACACACCAATAACAATGTATTGTATGGATTAAACAGTGTGTTTATCTGCTCTTAACGTTGCATGTCCGGCTAATAGAGCCAAGGAGCACATTGTTAACTTAAGTTACATTATTTTGTGGGGTTACAGGTTATGTATGAAAAAGCCCCATTCAGGACTGGAACAGCCACTGTGTGGAGTGGATGCTACTATATCAGAGTTTAGGCTAACTTTCGCAGGGCTGATGGTACGTGTCCACTGGCAAGCGTCATTTCCACACAGGGCCATCCCTGCTGTCAAAAAACGCCTATGTGGACACGTACTATAACTGACTCTACCCTTCAATAGAAGAACAATGCTGCTCCTTTATTTCCATGTTGAATCAACTGGTGAGGATGCTGACTTTTGTCTTAGTCTTTTATTATGATATCAATATTTATTACACTTTTACATGGACTCAGGGAGTTAGTGTTGATTAGCTATAGCTAGTTATAGCTGATATAAAATCTGCTATGTAGTTGTCATTTCAGCCAGTAAAATCGACAGGTACTGGCTTGAAATGAGAAGCCTGCTGTTTCTACCTCTGCCTAATACAATGACCTATTGTTTCAAACATAAAAAGTGAATCTGTCACTGTTATCAGTGCAAACTGCATATGTACATTATGGAAACTTGACAGGTGGCAACAGGGTTTGACAGGGTGTGGTAAAGTCACCTGTTTAGGCTGTATGGATACTATATTATTTTATTTTTGCTATTTACAGTCACTTCTCAAGGAGTCATTGCTCTGCAAAGTGGAAAATGCTGACTAGCATGAGCTACACACTGAGAACTAGACAGAACCTTTGGGAGTTTCTTGCAAGTCAACAAGTCAACCTGAAAAAAACTTTTTTACAAAAAAACAGCAGCAGCAGCAGCAGCAGTTTTGACATGAGTGTCTCATCCTAAAAACTTTTTAGAGGGTTAGGTTATTTTGGAGGTACAACATCGAATCGCCTCCTTTGTGTGTGTGTGTGTGTGTGTGTGTGTGTCTGTGTGTGTGTGTGTGTGTGTGTGTGTGTGTGTGTGTGTGTGTGTGTGTGTGTGTGTGTGTGTGTGTGTGTGTGTGTGTGTGTGTGTGTGTGTGTGTGTGTGGTAAAGGGAGAAAGCAGGGTAGTCTAGGCATCAGAGGAGACTTTAATCATCAGCTGCACGGTGAGGAATTCAGGGTGAGCCTTGAATAGATCCATTGTTCATCTCTGGTGGGTTCGGGCATACACAAACAAGTATGACGATTCATACAGGTGCAGGTAATCACACTCTTTTATGGTTTTCTTTCATTCTATCTGCCCTCTGAAAATCACTTACTGTACATGCATAGGAGCACTGATGCCCGACGGCTCCAAACCAAACTAAGTTAACTGTTACAGAAAATTATATTTTGTTTGTTCCCGCACAGCGCTGAAAAAGTTCAACCTTCAATTGACTTATTAAAGCAAATTCCCCCTGATGTCTTTAGCATTGCTTTTTAGTAAACCCTAGATATGATATACATCCAGTTTGGCCAGTTTGAGTGTAGTTCCTCTCCCTCTGCTCTGTTACTTGACAGTGTTTGAAGGAGGCAAGCTCTATTTGAAGCTGTTGTCAATTTGAAAGAGGAAACATCTGTGAAAGTAAATGTATTGCAAAGTGTGAAAATCTGAACTCTGGCCTTCATAAATCCAAGCTACCTAAGTAAGGTAAAACATGGACATTCAAAGCAAAGCGATTGTTTGTGTAGTTATTTTGATCATATTGAAGAATATAGAAGACAAATATGTTTACAAGATTTCAGAACAGTTTATGGCAAAAACCTTTTCAAACAATTCCCCCTTTTTTATCTAGCCATGCAGATAGTTTTGGTTTTATTTGGCCATGTTATAAAACTGAAACTAATTTAAAAGGCAAATATTAGTCAGCATATGATCACCAAGAACCTTTAAAGTTGAATTAGTTTCAAAATACCTTTACTGGAATGAGAAGACACTCAAACAACTGTATATCTAACGACAACAACAATCCTGTATAGAAACATTATATAGAGAATGTGTACCTGAGTTGTGGGTTTCTTCTTTTGCTGCTGCAGTGGGTGTATTGATTGGGTGGACAAGCTAATATGTTCGAGTGCTCTTGTGATGAAACTTATTTATTCAAGCTGTAGACAAGATGAGAGAGGAGTTAAGAGAGAAGCCAGATGAGGTGAGAGAAAAACAAATTTGGACCATTAATCATGACAGCTGCTTGTGGCTGCACTGTGAACATCTTCTATTGCTTTCCTGTTTCTGACATTCTCATTAGCACTGCTCTCTCTTGTCTGTCTGTCTGTCTCTCTCACTCTGTCTCTCACCGTCTTCCTCTTTCCCTCTTGTTTCTCTGTATGTGACTTGATTTGGAAAGCAGCAATGGCAGCGGGCTAGATTATCTCTTTCTTCCAGTAGAAAAACTACTTTCCCCACAATACATTAAATCACGGCCAATAACGCAGTAGTTCAAAAAGTAATTGCACTCACTTGGCAAGACTTTTGATGCCATCTACATCGACATACATAATGGGGACTCAAGTACTCAAACTACAGTTTGTGTTCACAAGAAAAAGCTTTCATAATTTTGAAGCACACACAGCATATCCCGGAGCAATACAAGGCTGAGCGTGAGATTAAACACAACAATTTACAAGACATGAGTACATGTAAGGAAAATAAAATGTCACTTTTATTTAAACTTCAATGAAAGATCTCATAAATCTTTATGAAAACAGATTTACTTTGTAGGCACATTACCTAAACTGGGTGCAAGCACAATTGCCAGTGAAGCATTAAATTGAGTGTGTATAAGTGTGACTGACCAACACAGTTTTGGTGACCATAGGCACAAGTGCAATCTGGATGCAGCACAGCGCAAAATGAAAAAGAGGCTGAAGCAGAGTAAATAAATTGTTGGAGGAATGGAGTATCAACATGAGGGTGACTTAGAACAATGACCGTAACGAAACTCCAAGGGCGAGCACTGCAGATTGCAAATGTTCACAACATGCTTCAGAAATGATTGTCCCATAGAAATTGCAGATACTGTAGATTTACGAGTCCTCCAGGTTTCAAATGTCTCATGTTCCAAATTGCAGCCTGAAAGTTGCAAATTTGGTAGCAGGGTAGCAGACCACAAATATGCAGTATTGAAAATGTGAATATAAGTGTAATCAGTGTGATTTTGTGCCAAGCAGCACTTTTGGCTTGTAATGCATCTGCCTACTAATCACGCTGAGTCAGTGAGTTGCGTCAGGAGCTTGGACCCCGGCGTACTAATCACTCACACATGACAGGAAATATTATTTTAATAATCTAAAAGGGAATGTGTTGGTCACTACTAGATAAGCAAATAGCTAAGAGTAGCTAAACTTGAATGTGTCTTTAAGTGACAAACTGAGAGATGCACTAACTGTGATTGTACCATAATTTATTTCACAGATTAAATTATACACATTGTCAAATGATATACAGGATGGCTTGCACTGTATATTGGAGCATGCCTGAGATACATGAACTCCAACTGTGAATCACTTTACTTTTACATTTACCCTCCTGCACAGCAGCTTGTCTTACAAGGAACACGTTTCCACATTCCCTATCTTACAATTCAAATGATAGAATCAGTAACATAGGGAGAACTGAAAAGTAATTCAGCTTATATATTACTGCTGCATCAGGAACTTTTCCAGGAGATTGAATTCTACCCATATCTATACATCCCATTGCCATACCCTCTCTTCTTGAAAAAATGTAAAGGTTGAAAAGGAAACGACAATGCAATATCACCCAAAAGGTTGTTTTGTGTAGTGACAACAGGGGCAGACAAACAAGCGTCAACTTCTGGGCCTGAAGTAAAGCCAATCCAGTAGTACCTTACACCTGCATTCTTTTTAATTTCTAGTCTTCTTCAATGCAGCATGATGTTCATTTTGTAAATTATAGTCCCATTTATTTTAAAATAGACGACAAAGGAGGGGGTGCTTTAGGGGTGGGGCTACACGCCGACCTGTCAATCATGACAGAGGCTTAGCAATGCTTATCCAGGGCCCTGGGTAAATTTAAATAGCTGTGAACTTGTTTTGGGATGTTTTTGGGTACCCATTTTTTCAACTGTTTGTTTTCACCTCATCAAAGTTAATTGAAACACTAGAAATGTCTTGTTCAGCGGTCTGCCAATCAAGCTAGCTAGCTGGCGCTAGTGTTAGTATTAGCTGGTAACTTAAAAGAAAGTCTGCAGATTTTCAACCAGCTCTCTGTACCGCCGTACATGCTGACAAACGGCACCAGTACTCGGAGGTCCGCGTTTACCTGCAAGTAAAACTCCGCTGGATGACTCAACAGATACACAGATGCGTCATCCTCCCCAGCTCCGCGCTTTTGTCCAAAAATGGTCACTTCTGGCTCCAAAATACCAAGATGGCGATGGCCAAAATGCAAACTCCTGGCTTCAAAGCGGTCCACAGACCAGTGGGGGACGTCACTGATGCTACGTCCATTACTTTCACAGTCTATGGTTCCAAACCCTTTTCTAGCATGTAAGGCCTATATGGCACTGCATCGCACTTTCTTCACTGGAAGGGCACCCTAGAGGGGAAGAAAAGTTTATTACTATCCGGTACATTAGTTAGCATGCCAACAACGTGTTGCAACTTTCTTTATTTAAGGGAGACTTGCAACAAAAGAAAATGTAAGAGCTTGATGGGAATTCTCAAAAACCACTGCCTCTTTGCCCAATTGGCTTGAATGGCTGAGAGTCTTCCTCTTTGCTAAGCTCCAGACACCATGCAGGCTCATCTTAAAATGCAAATCATGTTCTCTGCATATGAACCATGAAAGAGGAGACAGGACTGGAAACAGACTGACATTGGAATAGAGTGGGAGGATGTGATTACATTTGACCAAGAATCTTTCCCCAACTGTGAGTACAATACTTAATTTTCCAGTGAATACATTTCATAATCATTATGTATGGTTAGCTCAATCAACAGTCATCCAGCTTGCGCCTTCAGGTATTTTTACACCAGCAGTGCCAATGAGTCTCACTGGAGCTGTGTAATTGTGAAAGCAATTAAGAGTGAGGGTGCCAATCCCACCCTCATACATGATTCAGTGGACCGTAAACTGAACACACAGGAAGAGAAGACACAATATAAACATAATCAGCATATGTATGCTGATTATGTTTGTGACTATTACTGTGACTGTAACAAATACTATAGTAATAAATACTGTTGCTGTTGGGTGAAAACCTTGTTTTTAGTTTTATTCCAAATTAAATCTGTAAACTATAGTCCTCATACACTCACCTAAAGGATTATTAGGAACACCTGTTACATTTCTCGTTAATGCAATTATCTAATCAGCCAATCACATGGCGGCTGCTTCAATGCATTTAGGGGTGTCGTCCAGGTCTAGACAATCTCCTGAACTCCAAACTGAATATCAGAATGGGAAAGAAAGGTGATCTAAGCAACTTTGAGCGTGGCATGGTTGTTGGTGCCAGACGGTCTGGTCTGAGTATTTCACAATCTGCTCAGTTACTGGGATTTTCACGCACAACCATTTCTAGGATTTACAAAGAATGGTCTGAAAAAGAAAAAAACTTCCAGTATGCTGCAGTCCTGGGGGGCGAAAATGCCTTGTTGATGCTAGAGGTCAGAGGAGAATGGGCTGAGTGATTCAAGCTGATAGAAGATACAATCGAGGTATGCATTAAAACATTTGTGAAGCCATGACACGCACAACCTTGAGGCGGATGGGCTACACCAGCAGAAGACCCCACCGGGTACCACTCATCTCCACTAACAATAGGAAAATAAGGCTACAATTTGCACGAGCTCACCAAAATTAGACAGTTGAAGACTGGAAAAATGTTGCCTGGTCTGATGAGTCTCGATTTCTTTTGAGACATTCTGATGGTAGAGTCACAATTTGGCGTAAACAGAATGTGAACATGCCTTGTTACCACTGGGCAGGCTGCTGGTGGTGGTGGTGTAATGGTGTGGGGGATCCCTTTCACTTTCAGAACTGCCTTAATTCTTTGTGTCATTGATTCAACAAGGAGCTGGAAGCATTCTTTAGAAATGTTGGCCCATATTGATAGGATAGGGTCAAACACAGTATTAGTATGGTGTTCCTAATAATCCTTTAGGTGAGTGTATTTTGGTGCTACTCCATATTTTATGATTGACTTTGCAAAGCCATAACTTTTTTATCCACTCACACACAAACAATCATTTTTTATTCCAGTGCTGTTAATGTTTCTGAATTAACTTAAAGTCATTGACCTGCAATGGGACCAAACAAATCCTCATCCTCTCTACTGACCATAGACCAGTTTGAAACCAGATAACTGAACTGCTGTGACAGAGACATTTTTTTAACTTGGTGATAATCAATGATAGTCAATATCCACAACGTTCCACTTACGGGATTGGCCCGTTGCCGCCGGAAATTACGCCAGATGTCCCTCATTTCGGCCGGATGTCCATCACCTTCCGCTTTCTTTGTGTTGGCATTTTAAACTCCGGTGGATTTATGAGGACTATGGTTAACTGCTCCTCAGATCTCTGCAGGGTAAATCCAGACAGCTAGCTAGACTATCTGTCCAACCTGAGTTTTCTGTTGCACAACTAAAACAACTTTTAAACGTACACATGTTCCACCAAAACAAGTTCCTTCCCGAGGCTATTTTGCACAGGCACTGTGGCTCTGTGTGACGCTTAGCTCTGCCCAAGACGATTGTGATTGGTTTAAAGAAATACCAATAACCCAGAGCATGTTTTTATCCTATCCCGGAATGCTGTGTGGACTCAATTAGATAATTGAATCTCTTTTCCATGCTATTGCTTGGATTTGGTGTTAGAATGTTTTAAAATGAACAGCCAATACATGTATTAACCTCACCTAAAATTTGCTATGCTTGAGCTATTTTTCCTCTTGTAATTTGTGTATAAATAATTATTACGTTTCCTCAGCCACACATAATCCTTAAACTATCATAAAAACTGAATGTCAGGTAAAGGTTAACATGGCCTTGTAGCAGTGAACTTAAGCTGCATGTTCTGCATAAACAATTTAAAGTGGGCTGGTATAGGGTTGGGTGTGCATTGGTTTTTGATTGTCCACGGGAGAGTGCAGAAGTCTAAGTTTAATTTTGGAGTTAATCACTCCTTATTATCAGTATTCTGATTTTCATCAATATTTTGTATGCTAAAGCAACAACAAAAAAGACAAAGCAAAGAAAACTCCTGGTTCGACATGCAAAATACTGAAACACGTGACTTGATAATGTTTAAAGCCCCATTGTGTAACGTTTGTAGTTGTTTATTATCAAATCAAATCTTTTTTATCAATATTGACCACCACCATCAATTTCAAGTATTCCTATTGGCTTGAAATTTTATTAAATTTAAAAAAAAATTTTTTTACATTTGCGCTTGCATGAACTGGGGTAGACGCTCCATATTCATGCGCCATCTTGAAATACGTTAGCCTATAAGGGACATACAGGCTATACTGCTCTGCCTTTCACGTTTTCGACTCACAGCTGCTGCTAATGGGTATCGTAGCTTCCCGGCCCCGGCAAGTTTGAAGAAGGAAACACGGATGACCACACGTATTCAAAATCCAAATTTCCTTTTCTTTCTTCTTCTTTGCCCAGAATAAGAAAACGGATATTGAAAAGAACAAGAGACTGGTGTCATCAGAAAAAAGAGTGAACATTGGAGCTGCTTTGGACGTACACACCAAATCCCAACTAGTTAATTATCCTCCAGACCGCTGCAGTCTTTTTTTCTCCCTCTCTCTCTCTCTCTCCTTTCCGTCGTGGTGTGTAGCACGCATCCGCGCCACACACCGACACGCACTCAACCACGACTGTGAATGGCCTTATGTACACTTGAAGCATGACAGCTACCGTAGCTGCAATACGTACTTTCAACTGCTTGACGAGAGAGATTTGATTGCGATATATGATCTCAACGCTAGATGGGAGTAATTATTACACAATGTAGCTTTAATCAGGCTTTCCAACACCCTGATGATGTTTCCCGTGTCAGCAAGTACAAGCAGTAATATAGCAAATTCCATCAGTGTTCTTATTATGTTTGTCTAAACCCAATTTTAAACTGTTTTGGAGCCTTTATTTGTTTGATCCCTGTGGTAATTATGACAGCAGATTCATTGATTTTCCATGGTGTATTTTCTTTGTTTGTAATTCCCATTTTTGGCTTTGCGAGAAAAATCAATCCATGATTTTGTTTCTTTTTATGGCAGCAACAGCATACACAACCTTTAATAGACTATGCCTTTGCCAGCCCTGTGAAAGACAAACTGTCATTATTTGGATATAAAATACATTTGAAGTGGCATCCATGTACCACACAGGCATCTATATCTGTATTGCTATTTTTGTGTTTTGATGCACATTACCAGATGATCACCAGATGTACACGACTGTGTTTTCTGTCCCTTGCTTATTTTTATTTTTATTTCTCATAGCCATCCTCAGGGGTTTGTCAGCCCTTGGAAAGTTAAAGTCACGAGTTATTGTCAGTCAAAGTTTGACTGACAAAAACTGTTTGTGCACTTAATCTGTGCTGGGAGGATTTATTTATCTTCTCCGGTGTTCTGACCAGCAAAGAGCTAAAGGGGAATTACCAGAATAAGAGCATTATTCTCAACTGCAAATAGACAGCATCCATCATAAATAACAAACAGGACAGAACATGATGTGCAGGAAAGACACCACAAGTAAACAAAAATGCACAAGACTTTGGCATAGACCCCATTTGTTATTGATTCACAGGGATAAAACCTCATAAATGGCAGCTATTAGAAGCCATAGACGGACATTGATGGAGCTGCCGTGGTGGAGAGACAAGTGGCTTATGAGAGCAGAAAGAGACAAAACAAGTAAAGTAGTGAGGACACTGAGGTCATGTCTTCAGTATTGTTTCCAGGAATTTGGGGATTTTAACAACCTGAGGAAGCCTTAACGTTCTACAATTACAGAAAAATCGCATCTACTAGAAGCTTTTTCAAGTTCATATTTTTTTTCTCAAGTGACAGATTTTAAGACAACTTGAATTAAAATACAATCATTCTCCACCAGCATTATATTCCCGGCAGTGTGGATAATTATTTGTTTCTTTGTTGTTTTTGGTGTGCAGTCAAACATTTGTTAAGGTAGGATGGAGAAAATGTGGACCTTTGCATTCATGATGTCCCGGTGCTTTGACCACCATTAGAAAAAATGCATAGTTCCTGCACAACCTGCAAAAAAAAGCTTTATTTAAGATAAATCAACAAACACCACCAAGATTTGCTTGGTAGTGAGACCAACCTTTTCAAAGTGATTGATAAAAAAAGAGCAAATGGAGCAAGTGTATTCTTTACTGTTATTGCACCAAATATAGATAGCCTATTGCGAAACACAAATAGTTACATAGAAGAAAGAGAGTGTGTCTTTCTTACGTCAAGAGGTCATGAAACAAAATGCCTCCTGATCTACAATGTCAAGGACAGGGAAGTTCCATTACTGGGTTTGATCTCCTGGTGATCCTCTGCCTGATTAATCTGATTGATCAATGTGAAAGGTTTAGTGTCATTTCATTTCCTAAAGCCCTGAGCCTTAAGGGATAAGTGTGCCATCGTGATATTAAAACCAAACCTGCCATTCATTGTGCAAACCTACACTTTCTAACATTTTATTGAGGTGATTTTAATAAGGAGCCTTGATTGTATGTGCAAAGAGACCAGAGTACGCCTGTGTTTCACAGATTGCATCATGTGTCGAGGTCTGGCTTCAAAAATGCTAATCGCTGTTGTAGGCAGTCTGAAGGAAAAAAGGTGGATTTTTAATTTTTGTAAATTTACAGTTTGATAATAGAAGACAAAGCTTTCATCTCATAGCAGTGTGGGTGTGACAGCGTGCCAAGACGCCATACAACAAGCTTTGAGTCATTGAGATGGCCGAATGATAAAGTGTATAAGAAGCATGGGAATCAGAAGCAGCCTACATTCACCTTTGTGGTGACCATAACCACCTGTTACATAACCGCCTTCTTCACCCACTGACACGTTGTGCGTTTCCAGAGTAGGAACTGATTGGCAGGACTGTAAGGTTACCAATAACCCGCTGGATGAAGTGGGCAGTTTCCATGAAAGTGAGCAGTTTCTTTAAGTTTAAAATGATTACGTAGGAAATGCACTTTGTGCTTTGTAGGTATGTGATTTAAAGTTTACACACAGTTTGAGTCATTGTCTCAACATTCCTCCGGGCATTTGTTTATTCAGAAGCTACTCCTCTGGCTTGTTTATTAAGCAATTAATTAGAGCACTGCAGAAACTGTGACTGAGGTTATCATTGTTTTTCTTGTTTGAAGCATCACATCCTCACACAACTAAATAAATAATGTGCCATAGAGAATTGTCTGCTGTGAAAGGCCAGCGAAAAAAGAAAAACAACATTCTGCAGAGTCATTCTTCACATTGAAATACTCCTAAATAACGTTTTAAAGAATGTTTTTAATCTTCATATTTCAGTTTTTAAGGGATAGGATTTCAGGCAATGAGAGTTACTTTTCCATACCAGGCAATGGAGCAAACATTAAAACCCTCCAATATTTCTGTCTTCTCTGTACGCTTTCTTTCTATAGTGCACAAGGTTAACTAGTATTATCCAACTGCCAAAGACTCAGGCCATGGGGCAGCTTTGAGGCTTGGAAGGGAAAGAGGAGAAGTGCAGACACATGAATATTCCATCGCTATAATCGCTGAGCACTGAAGTGTTTTAGAGGTATTCACCGTGTCTTTCTCTGCAGTTGTATTATGAAATAGCCTACCTTTATCTTTTCAGACGTATCTCTTCTGCCTTACAAAGACAGGCTGCAGAACTGTGAAGTTGAAGTTGAGAAATAATGAGGGTTGAAGTTTTAAGGATACAAGTCTGTAAGTTTATGGGCAAAAAAGTAATTTTCAGATATTTTTAGACTGTGTAGACTCTGTTTGGACAATCATAGGCTAGTTAGCATTAAGCAGGACTAGTGATTGATTGACCTGATTAGATTTAGGCATTTCCTTATTGAAACAAACTCAATTTCTAAAATGTTGGAACATCAATATTGAGTTTTCAATTACAGAAAACAAATTGGAAGCTGTCAGTTGTTTTTTTTTGTTTGTTTTTTGTTAGCATTTCCTGCATTATGTTCCCGTTTTTATTAAAAACAGAACAAAAAGTCGGATTCTGGTTTGAACTAACTTTTAACAAAATGTATTACTGCGTTTTGGCTTTGCAGTCTTCTCTTAAAGTGTGTCAAAGTTCAGTGTTTAATATTTGCTTTTGTGATTTCTTTAAAGACAAAACAAAGTAAATAATAGTAGGACAATATAGTTATGTGCTACTTAACAAATACATAAAGATATTGGTTACATCAGTGGTTCATATGAACACGTAAAGAACATACCATGCTTATCAACTAGTTTCTGTCACTATACAGCTTCCATCCATTTTCTGCCATGTATCCAGGTTGCAGTTGCAGCAAGGTAAATCTGATGTCCTTCACTCCAGTCATGTCTCTCCCCCTGGAGGGATCCTGAAGCGTTCCTAATTAGATGGGATATGTAATCCCTCCATTGTGTGCTGGGTCTGTCGTAGGATCTTCTCTCTGCTGGGCATGCCTGCAATACCTCAACAGGAAAGCATCAGGTCCCCAAACTATCTTAACTGGCTTTTTTATACATGAAGTGAGTGGTGAGAGTTCCCTCCGATATCTGAGCTCATCCCGTTCCAGGTTGAGCCAAGATTGTGAGAAGAAAAGTCTGTGTTTTTTTTCCTTTCCTACCTCCGGAGGAAGTAAAGAGCCCATAATGGCTCAGCACACCATAATGAGGCAACAAGAATACGCCGCAACGACAGACACAAAGGTGAAAATAATGTTTAAAAAAAAACATGTTTCACTTCAAAAGGAGAAAAGACGGTGAGGATGAGGAGTGGGCAAGGCAAATTTATTTATATAGCACATTTCATACCCAAAGGCAACCCATTGTGCTTTACTGTTCTGACTGCAGTCATATTTTTTTTCTTCGGTCTGCTGTGTGTGCGTGTGTGTGCCGTGTTTTTTTCTCTTGTGTTCAGTTTCACATGCAAATAGAGGTGTGCCATAACCATGAGATGATTGGTGGAAAACTTTCATGCCCGAACCTGGTTTTTGGTAGTAGGCCACCCTGAAGTATAATTTATCTTTAATGTACAATAAATACGTTTCCTGACATTCCAACAGATAGTTGTTTGTGGCTACTTGGGAAACGGGGAATTTGGGGCCTTTCATGTTGTGTCCTAGGCACCCCTAGACTGGGGCGTAACATTTACGGATTACAAAACCAGAAAAGAAAGAAGAAAAAAAATTACACAGAGTAAATCCATTAGAACAATAGAACAAAACATCAAAAGCACATTGAATAAAAGCAATAAGACAAACTAACAAATACATTTGATTTACAAATAAATGAATAATAGACAAGCAGTAAAAGTAGTCATCATTGCCTCAGGTATTGGCTCTTCTGGTAGTTTATTATAGAAGCCAAAAGCAGCTTCACCATGTTTAGTTTTAACTCTAGGAACAGCCAGTATTTAAGAACCAGCCGACCTGAGGGGTCTGCGAGCTTCGTACTGGGTACTGGGACTTTACAACAGTATGTCTGGTTTTCCTACCCACTTACATTAAAGGGCAGTGTGCAGCTGCTTCCATGAGCAGTTCAACAACATGTAATGTAAAATGAATCAACTCTCTTTAATAGATCAAAAAGTTTTTGATTCAAGTAGGATAGCTTTAGTGGAGCTGTAGGTGCTGCAAAACTGCTTTAATTGGTCTTAAAAGAAATAGAGCTTGCATTGACATCTGCTAAGAAAGTACTTTTTCTATTTGACAACAGAAGCCAACTGTCTTTTTGACGGAGGCGAGCAGTGAAGTGAGGCTGCAGAGCTCACTTCTCTCTGTATAGCTGACATCATTCCTGCTCTGGTATGTAATTAGATCACAGGAGATCACATTACTTTGAAACACAAACATGTACACATGCAAAAAGGGAAAATATGTGTCTATTATTTCAAATGTTGAAAGCAAAAAGCGATGGCGGCAAAGACATAAACTGTGTTGTCGGTGCAGTCTGGCGTGTTTCCAAATCCACCAGCTGCAGCATCTGACACATTTTTAATAAGACAGTCATCTCTTCCTTTTCTCGATGTTCGCTGATGAGTTAATTTCCTGTTGGGTGTGGAGTAAACAGAGCACACACACACACCTGCACACACGCACACACACACACACACACACGCACACACACACACACACACACACACACACACACACACTGGAAGCGACATCAAAACAGTGATTAAAAGCAGAGATGACACATCATTTTAACGTGCAGTGCTGGATTCTGTTGCATATCTACTAAAATACATAAAAACTGTTGAGTAAAGGTGAAACACCGTGCAGAATATTCATAATTTATAGATTGAATGATTACTGAAGACGCCTGCTAATACAGTATGTATGCGTGCTTAAATATTTCACTGCATCTTTCCATTCCCAGACAACCTCACATTCTGCCTGTAGGTTTACACAGCTGACTACACATGTAGCTCCAGATGCACTTCAGCACAGGGTCACTTCAGTTCAATCAAGCAAATCTTTTCACCTTACTGTAGTTTCAAGCTGTGGTAGAAGTGTTCCATTAGAATCACTGGTAAACGGACCACACTGCATTTTTATTTACCCAACAGTTACAGAGTTACAGTGCACTAGAATGTTTTTGCATATTAGTATTTGACAAAATACTGGTGAAAGTCAAACTGAAATTAAAATGTATATTTGCTAAGAAATCTCTACATATGGTGCCCCCTACAGTAGTGTTTTCAGATGGGCGTGAATTTTCCTGATGTACTACAAATAGTAATACAATTCTTGCTGGGGACCAACATTAGCATTAACAACTTTAACTAGTGCTGGGTGGCATACCGGTTTGTACCGTATACCCGTATTAATTTCCCATATGATATGATTTTTTCATATACCGTAATACTGGTGCATTGCCGCAGAGGGCACTACGGCCGAAGTAATGTGCGAGTGAATTGAGAACGGGAGCCCTGTTAACTGCGTACCCTTCTCACTCATGGTAGTAACTTTATAACACAACAGTTAATAACCCACAACTAACCTCTTTTACAGGATGTTTTTGTGATATTCTATGTACTCCTGGCAGTAAAATAAACCTATATAAAGACCCAGTCAAGCAAAGAAAGAAAATACCGTGATATACATTTTTGGTCATACCGCCCAGCACTAACTTCAACTTTCTTACCTAACCTTTGTTTAGTTTGTTGCTTAGTCCAATCTGTGATTTCATCATTCCCTATCCATCGTATTTTATCAACGGGTTCGTATGATATCTTTCAAAATTATGGTGACTGGTCACCGTATCAATCATCATCATCATCATCATCAAATTGCTAAATCTGAATACATTTGTATGACCTTTTAGTATTTTTGATTTTTTTTTTTTTTTTTTTTGGGGATTATTAATAAGTTTAAACCCAGGACAGAATTTCCATATGCTTGTATACATTTGTTGTGTTACCACTACATCTTACAGCCTTTTTACAAATGATACAGCTTGGCGTGGTTTCATTTTCGGCCTAAAAATATAGCCAGAGAGTACTACTGCTTTTGCCTGAGGGTAAATGGAATAGATATTATGGTTTGATTAGAACATGTATACAGCATATCTGTGTTTAAGATGAATATAAACACACAAATAGTATTAAAAATTATTGTAGGAAAAAAAGCTGAAAGTGACACATTAATGGTTGAAACATCCTGCTTTTGCCACTGAAAGTGATAATAGAATGTATGCAAACTTGACAGAACTCCTAAAAATAAATGCCTGGGCGCCCGGATAGCTCAGTTGGTAGAGCGGGAGCCCCTATATAGAGGTTTACTCCTCGACGTAGCGGGCCCGGGTTTGACGCCGACCTTGGCCCTTTGCTGCATGTCATTCTCCCTCTCTCTCCCCTTTCATGTCTTCTGCTGTCCTATCAACATAAAGGCTGAAAATGGAAAAAAAACAACAAATGCCTACACGTCAACAATTGTCACACTGTCTTGCATGAAGGTCATTGTAACATGGCCAGGTTTATATAATTAACATTGGGTACGCCATATAAAAAAGGTTGGAGACCACACATTATTTGTACTCTATGGTATCATTCTGTCCACATGGGTGGAAATGCATACTGCAGACCAGGAATCCCTCAGCAAAACTGAACTGGTTGGATTTTGAAGCCGAAAAAATATTGCTTTCGAGTTGACCCTGATTCTAGTGGAAGTTTTTGGTTGCCTGAGGGCATGTTTTCATCTACACAGTAGGGGCCTTACTTTATGGTCTTGGTTGTTAAATAAAATATAGCTCAGACAGGAAATGGACTAGCAACGGTTTTATCATCGGCTTAAAGGAATAAAGATGTTATTGACTGTATCCTTCTCTGGTGCAGTCTGTCCAATATTGTACATAGCAGAGATCAGACTGCAATATGACTTACAAATATGACTTTTCATCAATACAGCTGTAATGCATTTTAGTCATACAGTAGAATGTGTGGCCCTAGGTATGCAATAAGGCACTGTACAGTTCTAGCTATAACTTCAGTTAATGCTTTTTATTTACTATAAGGCTTCTAAATGGTACAAATTGTTGCATGCAGACATTCTGTACAGTACACAGCACTCATTCTCATCCCTTAACTTTGCCATTTGGAATTTGCTTATATCACGTTTTCTTGTTGTTTCAAAGTCAATATTTAATAAGGTGAAGTGGGGAAAAAAGCATGAAGTGCAGAAAATATGAAAAAGACAGAATACCTTTTTGGAGCACAGCTTTTACTGTAGCTGCAACCTATCCATTACCTTTTTGTTTTACCATTCCAGTCTACAGAGTAACCACAAGCTTGGAGTTATGTGTGTCACTGTATTGATGCTTCATCTGCTTTTGTCTTTAGCCAGCCAGTGGTGGGAGAAGTATAAAATCCTTTTTATCAGTGAAAAAGCTTGGATAAACCCGGCCACTGCACCTGCTCGGCACCAAACGACAGACAAGTTAGCGACTGGCTGGTGAACATAGTTGACCATTTATCATCTAAAGGGTCAGCTATTTCCCTCAGAGTTAGTGGAGACTAAAAATACAGCTGAAAAAGGGTAAATATTACATTAGTAAGGTGGCCAGAAACTTGACTTGAATTAATGTTTCCACTTGTGATCAGATCACTCAGGACGGATGTTAAAACCAGGTCAGAACAGGCCCTCTGTCTGCTGGATGTATAGACAGAAAAACGCTCCATAAGTAAAGGTCCTGCATTGAAGTCTGGAACTTAAATAAAGAAGTATTATCAACAAAAATTAACATTCAGTTTGCATTCTTCTTAGTGGGACCAATACAAAATAATAGAAGGCTAGTTGTTTCTTTTAGTTATAGTTTATTATCTTATTTCTGTCATCATGATTTGAGTTACTGAACATCATGAGAAATCTGAGATCGTTTTATATTTGTGCAGTCAGCTAGTAGGGAAGGTGGGTGACCTTCGTTTCTTCTTCTCTTCTCTCAAGTCGTAAATTTCAAGCCACTGCTGATTGCTCTGCTGACGGCCCACAAAACTTGGTGACACATTGAGACATTCTTAGTCAGTGAATCAGTCACACTGGCTTACAAGCAGCTAGAATCTTCTGTCTTGCATGACAAACCTGCCACAGAAAATAACTAATGCCTACTGGAGGCCTGGACTTTATTCCTTAGACTCAGCTTCAGACAGCTCCTCTTGGATTTTGTCATTATTACTTAAAGCGGGTGTAATTTTTTTTCAAGGTCAAAAGATTTCAGAATTTATAGTACGGTATCTTGTAGTGTTCAATAGAAACCTATATACCAAATTTCACCAGGGAATTGCAGGATTAGGTGTCACTACTACAATTGTATGCCTATTGACACTTCAAACCACCTTCCATTTATTGGAGGATTACTGCTAACATTTCACGTCATGAACATAAAAGATTTTACAAAAAGCTTATATGCTAAATATCTCAAGACTCTATCCACATACCTGAATAATTATAAGTACAAGCTGTGTTAAACTGTGGTTGACACATTTCCCTAATTGATTTGAATTTTACGATTTACCATAGATATAGCAGAAATGAGAATGTGAAAGACTTTTAAACACAGCGTTGATGCATGCACATGCAGCACATACTGTACATAACAGCCATTTATTTCTCAGGTTGAGAAACACTGAATTTAATTTCATGTAGTGACTGTTTGTCAATTAATAGATATACAATGAATTGCCAACAAATTAAATCAATTCATTGTTTAGGTAATTTATCAAACAGCTGAACTGCCAATGGTTCAGGTTGTGTGATTCCAGTTATTACATTAGAAATCCATAGTTTTTTTTTTTTTTTTTTTTTATACTGTCCATGTATACTCATTCATTCATTCATTCATTCATTCATTCATTCATTCAAATTCAGTATTTCAGCATGTTGACATATAAACTTTGCCTCACATCCAAAGTAGCGCTAAACACAAAGCATTGTCAAGTATGGTCAAAGTATTGGACAAATTTTGGCTATTTGTTCTATTTTTTTGTGGCCCTAGAGGAAAAGTCAGGGGATTTTTAGCGTCATCAGGGTACATCGTGGGTGAACCTTGACATTTTTTATCAAATGTCATGCCAATCCATCTAATAATCAAGAATTTAAGTCTGGACCAAGTTATCAACTTCCCCATCCCTAGAGCCATGCTTGAAATTCCAAACTTTTTGGTAGTTTTAACTTCCAAATGTAAGTTTTTGTTGTTTTATATTATGGTGAATTTAATACCTTTTTGTGTTTTGGACTGTTGTATGGCCAGGAAAAGCCATTTTAAGACATTGGAATGGTGATCAACGTGCGTGTGCGTGTGTGTGGTTAATGATTAAGCTGGTCTATTTGGACCGTGGTGGTGGCTATCCTGTTGGTGTTCGAGCAGACCTCATTTGTCAGCAAGCAGCTCACTCCGTTAAGAATGTGTCATTAGCCGGGGACGACAGGGGCTTGTTTCACAGCTGAATAAGCTTATCAGCATGAGATCCAACCTTTTGATTAAAAAGTAAAAAAAGAAAACACCCTGTGGAAATCTTACAAATGATGAATAGCTATGCTTAGAGTCGATAGCATTTGAGGCTGAGTGGTGCCAAACAGAGAGGGACTGCATGAATGGGTTGGATGCCAGCGACGAACAAACGCTTAAACGCATCCATCCACAAATACACACTTGCATGCATTAACGCACACATGCACAGGCACACACTTCATATTACAGCACATGTACAAACATGGTTTTCGGAGTGTGATAAATCTAAAGCTTATAGCCTTTTGTTTCTCTTCTCTTAATTTGTCCTTGCGGGAATGAAGCAGTAATCTATTGCCTTTCTTCTTAGATGCAAATATTGCTCCTACAATTTGATTTGGACTCCACTGCTCTTGGAAAACGTCCCACACATTCCTACTGGAACGGAGGGATGTAAAAGCTTTTTCTTATAGAGATCGGCTTAAATTTCCTCCACGTTTCCAACTTGGCTTAGTTGCATTGAATGTGCTAAGCGTTCACAATAAGGCTCCTTCTGTTCCTTTATCTTTCATGAGAAGGTCTGGTGTTGTGTAAGTTGTCCTTTTGTCTGAGGGGAACATCCAGCATTAACAGCACCACTCGTTTAACTTTATGCTGAAGGTTTGAGTCAATGTTACCTGAAATGGAAGTTTTGAGGATTTTAGTGTTCAGCTTTGGTGCCACAACTTATACAAAATAAGACAAATATCCTCTGACACGACAGACATGCTGCATTGTGAACCAAAATCAGCGTTGGGCAAGACGTGCTTGTTTTATTTCAGTGCGTCATAGTGGAAGACTACAGATCACAAAACAGTATGTGGGATGTCTCACGAAGACTAGCAAGTCCGTTTCATGGTCTTGCTTTGTTTGTCAACTTCTACGATGTGTTCAGTGATACAGATTCATCGGAGAACAGAGCTCTAGTCTGTGCACAACTGAAAAACAATTACTATCATCCTCAAGTCAGATGCATTATACCAAACTAATCAATCGTTCTATGCACATAATTTCCCTAATGTTTATATATAATTCCATTGAATGTTTATCTCTCCTTTTTAAAGTGGAGCCACTGCTCTTTTTTATGAAATGTATCCGTACTAATAAATATCAATGATACCTGCTCTGGTATTGTCACAAAGTGTGTGGTTATCAGCCATCACAATACCCACCCCAACTGAATTCATCAATATAATTGAATGAAGATATGGATGGTGTGGATGACTGGTGATGAGGAATGATATCAGAACATGTATGAGCTGAAATATAGATGCAGGTGTTGTGACGACCCTTTGCGCCATGTCTGCTTGTCGTTTGTGTGGCTGCCTTCCTCGAAGGTACTGCAGGTGGGCATGGCAGAAGGCAGTTAGTATAGTGGTAGTCTATATCCACGATGTTCCACTTCCAGGATCGGTCCGTTGCCGCCGGAAATTCCACCGGATGTCACTCTTTACGGCCGGATGTCTGTTACCTTCCGCTTTCTTTGTGTTGGAAATTTAAACTCCGGTGGATTTATGAGGACTATGGTTAACTGGTCCTCAGGTCTCTGCAGGGTAAATCCAGACACCTAGCTAGACTATCTGTCCAATCTGAGTTTTGTGTTGCACGACTAAAACAAGTTCCTTCCCGAGGCTTTTTTGCAGCGGCACCGTGGCTCTGCCGATGAGTTGCAAAGCTGTAACTACAAATACAAATATCTGAAATAACATCAGGGATAAATGTTCCTTCAGGAATCACTTTACGTTATGCAAGTGATACATATTTGCATTTAATGCAACACAAAAGTAATCACATTAATCTAATCACATTTCATTTTTTTTTTTTTAAATGTAAAGGCTGATGGATGACAGTTGACTAAAAGAGGACAAAATGCATTCCCATCACCTTCATTAAAAAAAAAAAATTCTACGCCCTCTGGACTGCACTGAGGAGAGAAGAAAACTGGCATATCTCTCCACATGGCACACATTTCTGTTTTTGGTGGCGGATCGTAACCTTAAAGCAGTTTAATCATGCTGACGCACCCCTGCGATTTGCTCCTCTTGTCTGTGTAATAGGAGTGTCACCCCACTGGCAGCACACAGCTAAAGTATATTAAAAAGCATTGTTCCAATGCAATTTTCTTAATCTGCAAGTGCCTGTTAGCTTTTAGCCGGAATAAGATGACACACATGCATGGGCTCACAAGCACATGGGCACAGAGAGACAGACTCAGACAGATGGACGGACAGACACATAGACAGAAGAATGGAATGCTAATGATTGTATCTGTTATAGAGAAGGAAATGTATTGCTACAAGATGAGGTAGGTGTGTGTGTGTGTGTGTGTGTGTAATGATTTTCTCTCTTTCTTTGAATTAAAGGCTCTCGACACTCTTTCAATAAAAGCTGAGCTGTCTTTCACCCAATGCACCTGACCCAATTAAGTGTTTTTCTCCTTCATCAACAAGTCATTCAGGAACACAAACCCAACATCTCCTCTTACTCTCTCTTTCTGTGTGATGTGCAGGTGTTTTGGGGGGGGATTGACAGGAAAGAACAAAAACAGGGTCCCAAGGCTGTCTCAGAAGTAGCACTCTATTAATGGGACATGCCCACCAACAAATAGGGGTCAGCCCTGCAGAGACATTACAATTCTGACTCTGTGCAAAAGAGAAAATGTTAAACTTGTCAGGGAATATAGATGTCAAGGAAGTCAAATGGAAACTCCCTCCAACTCCACCTGTCAAACCCAATGTTGCCATTTAAAGTCTTCGACATGGACCAAAGCTAGGATGAAAATGTTGAGCAACTTGGAATGAGTTACAAAATCGGCTACAATTGCAGGTTTTTATTTCACAATACTGAATTTAAGTCCTGCCTACATCAAATATTTCAACATGTTTGCGCTTGTTTTTTAATTGTGATTTTCTATTTTTATTTATTTATTATTGCTGTCCATCCCTATTCTGTCTGTTATTTGTTGTCTGTTAAAGTGTATTTTATGTGCTGCCTTCTTGGCCAGGTCTCACTTGTAAAAGATTTTAATCTCAATGTGTTTTTTATTTTTTTCCGCTGGTAAAATAAAGGTTAAGAAAAGAAAAAAACTTAGTCTACTAAACTAAAATTCTAAACTTCAGGCAGTTTAAATGTTACCTGCTGTCAGTTATTTGAGGTTCTGTTTCTGCACATTATGAGACAATGGGCTCCTGGGCGCAGACAGGTAAAACGCCCACCTCCCACCTTTTTTACATTAAAGCAAAATCAGACTAAATGAGCTACAAAACAACTACAAACGACATTTTGTTGCACTCTGTGGTCATTATGTGTCTCCATGTGGTCATTTTGCGTCACTTTGTGGTTGTGTCTCCGTGTCGTCTTGATGCGTCTTTGTGGTTGTTTTGTGTCTCTCTCTCTCTGGTCATTTTGAGTTTTCTGTTGCACGACTAAAACAACTTTTGAATGTACACACGTTCCACCAAAACAATTTTCTTCCCGAAGCTATTTTGCAGCTGCACCGTCGCTCTGCCCGGTGCTTGGTGCTGACCATGACAATTGTGATTGGTTTAAAGAAATGCCAATAAACCAGAGCAAATTTTTTCTCCCATCCCTGAATGCTGTGTGGACTAGCCAGACCCTCCTCCGCAGCGCTATGGAGGAAGGCCTGGCAATGCGATACTAATTCAAACAAAAGCCCTGGGCCCACCTGACCCCTTGGGCCCTCGGCCTGTGCCTGGTAAGCTAGTATTCCATCCTTGTGTTTTTGCTCTGTACATTACATTTAGCCTGAGAAACATCAGCCACATTTCTATTCCTTCTGAGGGACAGGCCAACACGGGTGAAGAAACAATTTAGTAATAACGCACCATGCTCCCCTTCAGGCTTTTCCCGCACTGCTTTCCATTTTTAGAGGGGATGTTAGAATTTTGACACAGGCGTACACATACCTCCCCATCAGGCCAGGCATTTACACATGCACAATCACCAGTTTTCAACCAACTATCCATTTAGTCTTTCTCTGTCCTTTACCAAGTTCCAGTGTATGATGTTTACAGCATATGTAACCTCCTTGAATTGTTGAATAGGAAAACAGATGCGTAACAAACTCATAACTGAGTTATTTTGTACAGCATGGGAGTGTTTGCAACATAGCCTACTGTGTGGTTTTAATTCAAAATATCTATCTATCTATCTATCTATCTATCTATCTATCTATCTATCTATCTATCTATCTATCTATCTATCTATCTATCTATCTATCTATCTATCTATCGTTGCCAAAGTGGGCAACCAGAGACCACGAAATGGTTGCCAATTGACTCAATCTGGTTGCCCAGGGCAACCGGGCAACCATTGCTGTCGAGCCCTACAGGTGTGAAAGTCCCCTTTTTAGAAAGAACCTCTCAGGGAAATCTATGGGAAAATGACGTTGTGCTTCTTTAGATTCTTTAATGACGGCATGCCTGATGGGGCTGACACGGTGATTATTTTGAGCCACGGCATCAATGGCTCTTGGTAATACGGTCATCAGTCACTCACTCAAGAATAATCTCCTGATCAATGTTTCTACCATTAGGCTACATGCCAACAGCCTCTTTATTCAAACTCTTATAGTACAGGGGCCAACCCTGTCTCCTACAAAATACATTCATATTCAACAATTTGCTGACTAAAAATCTTGATTTTAAAGCTCTAGATAAAAATCTATTAAGTCCACCTCCATTTATAGTGTTTGTATCACATGTTCCACGTGTTAGGTTTGGTATACCAAGCTTGCCAAAAATATTAGCAATGGGTCAAATGACTAAGTGTAACATGAAAGGGTTTCTTTGTAATGATAAACCCACAGAAAATGACCACGTCAACCTGGCAGTTCCCTCAGCGGTTTTTACCATGTTTCAGCAAATTGTTCTGGTTTCACGGCACACAACTTCAGTGTTTTCTGTTCTGAATGAATGCCAGTAACGATCCATGTCTGATGGGTGTGTAAATAGGCAATTGTTTGCTTATAGGTTTGCCATAATGGTGAAAATACTGTGTTTTCAGCTTGTTCATCTGCCTCCAAGTAGCCCAAATAAAGTAAAGTAATCTAATCTTACTAATAAAGTAATCTCTGGAGCCCCACTGCTAGCATCGTATGATGGTATATGAAAAAAAAAATGGAGGCAGAGTTGCATGGGAAAAACAGAAGTTAAATAACAAAAGGCAAATGGCAATAAGCACAAGAGCATCAATTAACTTTTTCTTGCGTTCATTACAATGTCTCTCTACAATGTCCACAATGTTTCCTGTCTCTCTCTCTTCTGCCCTCCTTCCTTTTCTCAGACTCCAGTCAGCAGATTTACAAACCCTCCATATTTCTCTATATCAGGACATCCTCTGTTGCCAAGCAGTTGAATGAGGTTTCCCAGAGGAGCATCTCCTCGAAATCAACTGCTCCATATTTAACCTCTTTGCCATCCTGCTACTGGCCGTAGATTGCCAGTCCTCCTCTCCTGCTCTGGTGTTTAATTACTCCAACCATTTGTTATCTGAACTCTAGAAAACTACCAGAACAGAGTGTCCATACAACCTCTTATCTCTGCCTGCTTCTTGACATTAAAGTGTTTTTACCCTATACCTCCCTGTATTTACTAATCTGAACAGTGTTTTTTCTGCCAGAGGGGTTATGTTTATTTTACTGGGCCCACTCCACTGCATCCGCCTCCACCTCCATGGATGCATGAGGGGAGAGAGTTATTAGCTTTTTGTTGCACAAAGACACTCATTTGTTAAACTAAATATATTAGCAGCAAGTGGCCAACCATGTGTGTTCAACCATCTCAGAACAAAAAAGGCAGAGAATTGAAAATGTAACCTCAGCATAGCAGATTCAGGACCCCCATTGAGGCAACACAGAGCTGTGTAATCCATGTAAATGAATAGAGAATCCGTGTAGGGCTCTGGATGTATTATGAGATGATTGTGCACGTGACTACATGTCCGCATCTGAAAGCAATCGGATGAAGCAATTTGAGATGGGAATTAGTCAAATGTACATTTTCCTTCTCACCGACTAATTTGTTAATTTCTTAGATCAACGTGAGAGCAAAGACTTGCTGAGTAGGTGGACGATATGTATGACCTCAATTTCCCACTGCATTAAAATGTGATGAGTACATGAATTAATTTTACCACTGTGGCGTCTCGACTGTGGAAAGGTATCCACAAGCTCCTCACTGGTTGTTCTCTGCTATGAGCTGAGTAAATCAAGGTATGAACATTGTGGCTCTGGCGATGACATTGTCGGTTGGTCTACCACTTTGGTCCAGAATGAAATATCTCCATAAATATTGGGTTGCCAGGACATTTTGTACAGACATTCTTGGTCCCCAGAGGATGGATTCTAATGACTTTGGTGATCATCTAGTGCCACGAGCAGGTTGACTTCTTTTGTAAAATTTGAGTGGAATGTCTCGACAGAAATTTGCATCAGACATCCATTGTCCCATTGGGATGAATTGTTATCACTTTGTTAATGCCGTTATGTTTCCATTAGCGCCATAATCAGGTCAAATTTTGTCCAATGCTTTGGTTTATGACCAAATACCTTCAAAACTAATGACAGCCTCAGCTGCACTTTGGGTTTAGAGCTAATAAGCAAATGATAGCGTGCTAACACACTTTACTATGATTGTGACCATGGTAAACATGGTAGCATGTCAATCGCATTGTAAGCATGTTACAATGCTGACATTAGCATTTAGCTCAATTGTGTTTAAGCAGTTCCTCACAAAGCTGCTAGAATGACTAAGTATTGTTGTCACATATCTCTCATACATGTACAGTATATCTGAATAACATAACGCTGTATTTATCAACATGTTTTCATGAGTGTCTCATTATTTGGATGCTCACAACTTGAAGGCTGCATGCATGGCTCCAACAATAGGTCTATTGTGAACACAACAATACACTGAATACTGTTTACAGGCCAGTTCATACGTGCAAATCCAAGCTAGACTTTTTTTTTTGTATGTTGATTGGCTTTTCCTTGTTATAGTAAACAGAATACACTGTTTTCATGTGCCAGCCCATCAACACAATATTTGAATGCCTCAAATGTATAATCTGCATGTAAATGCTTTGCTGTTGCATAGAAATTATCCATTTAAAGATATCTCAGAATTTGTTTTATATTAGTGGGGATGGGTAGACAAACGCATTGCATCATGCAAAGATTTGTTGGTGGTCTGTCTGTAATGATTGTCTGATGACATACCATGAGCTTTATGAGAATGAAAGCTAGTTAACATACTGTACAGTATGATCACTGTGCAAATGGAGGCTTATATGTGAGTTTTTTTCAACCTAATTAAATAGTTTGTGTACTAAAATGCTTTCAGAACCATTAAGTTTAAACCTCAGAATCACAGTAACATAGTTTTCCATTGGCTGATTAATTTGCTTTCTTTTAGTTACGGTGTAATCAGACAGAAGCATTTAGAGGTTGGAAAGCCAACACACTGACACAAACTAATGGCTCATGCCCAGTGATGATAGTGATGTCTACTTAATCTGTAATCAATATCACAGCGCTATTTGACTGTGCCATATCTGTTCAGCTATGCATGAAATGACCCTGATTATAAGATTAATAGCTGAGAATCATTATTGTTTGGGTTTGCATTCATGAAGTTAAGAAACTAATTCAAACTCATCTGCAGAGAGATTTTATCTTTTTTTCAATGTTACAGTTCTCTGTATGAGTCAAGGTGATAACGACAAGGTTACAGCACAAATACAGTTTAAATATTTTGTCCACCAAATAAGTAAAGCATTTTTCAAAGTGTCATGTGCCAACAGAAGAGAGGTTCAACTTTCTAAAGAGATTTCGATTCATGACACAAAGGTCAACGCTTCAACTTTAATGAAAAACCAAAGGGGCAGATACATTTGCAGTTAAAAAGATGATAGAAAAGTGCCACAGAAGTTATAATCCAGTTAAAATGTCAACAATTGGAATATTAGTTTGAAAGAAGTAGAGTTAAAGGAAGGATTGAATAAAAAGTGATTTACTGGTGACAATATGTGATATGTGCTCTTTCCTGTGCTTTGCTATCTTTAAGAAATGCATTAGTACAACATTTAAAAAAACAATCGTACAAATAATTATTAAAATTAAAAGTCTGATAGCATGAAAAGTATGAAATTCACTTAACCCTTTATCTATCGATCGATCCATCCATACGGACAGACGATATAACTGTGTGTGTCGTACATACATACACCGTACAAGCTGTATAAGAACTGCCCAGGAGTTCTGAAGCTGCTATGGACCCTGATGAGTCACCTGGCAGAGCATACCATCTGAGTGGCAGATGGCAGTGGCAGTCTATATTCCCAAACAACAGGACGCCAAGACCATCGAGCAGTTCAGGAGCATAGCCTTACTGAACCTTGCGGTATGCGGTCAGGTGTAGGCCTGCCTCAGGGAAGAGGACGCCCCCGCCATGCATAGTCCACCACAGGCACCGTTGGAGGTGCGACAGGCCTAAGGTCCAGCAGAAAGACCACCTAGCTGTAACGAATCATACATACATACATACATACATACATACATACATACATACATACATACATACATACATGACTGTATTGGACATTGACATGAATGAATATCTATCGATACCTTTATAAGGTTATTAACTATTTTATTTCACATACAGCAAAACTAGTATGTTTTCCCTTATGACAGGCTGTGAAGTTGGGGAGGGAGTGCTTTGGTTGTCCTTCTGCTAATATTCACTATTCAGGAAATATAGACATAAAGATAAGATGGCGTTCTGCGTACAGTAAAACAAGTCCAGAGAAAATATGAGATAACGTAGATCATAAATAGGCTGCAAACATGTATTCAATATGCATGTAAAACACACAAAATCTGTTAAAAAAATGTTGATGCTGCATCTGACTAAAAGATCCTGCAGTGTTCGTTGGTGTCCACAACAACTAAATGATGTGTGACTCAAATACAAGCTGCTTGAACTTCAGCCTCCTGTGAGCTACAAACCCAGAGGAATATCAGGCGTGTATCATTATGTTATGTGTAACACAGAGTATGAAATGAGAACTCGGGGGCAATTAACCAATTCCATTACATTGGTAGCCGTCTGCCCTCAAATACATAAAGGGAGCGTTGGGGCATCCAAAGCTAAATAACAGGCACTAGACACAACAAAGTAAACAGAGATATGCACATTGTTATGCTGTGTGACAAAATAAGTTAAATATCAGCAACAGGACGTAACATTTCAAGCCCAATTTAAATATTCACAGGAGCTCAAAAGACTCTAAATCCCACACCACATGCCACTCGTATTCCCATCCTCTCAGATAGCTTTACATCGACCTATCAGCCGAGAGGTCAAACTTACTCATTACTATTCCACCAACTCAGTTTTTAGCCCCAAAGCAATACCAGCCATGATCTTACCTTAAATAAAAAGGATCAGAATGATCAGGTGTTGGATTGCTACTTTGTATCAGCAGATACTGCAATAACTGGCACATTGTGCCTCTCTGTTCCTAGCCACATCCCCAAACCCATTCATTGCCATTCTCTACCTGTCCACCAGATGCCCTCTGACTTTTTCGGCTGTCCCCGTCACCTCACTCCCACATTGGTTGCTTCATGTCTTGCTTTTCAGCCTCTGAACTCTGTTATCTGAAACTGGACCTCTACATGTTATCTGAAACTGGACCTCTACCTGAACCCTTGTCTGCCTGTCTGCCAGAACGTTTTCCTGCCCCATTCCTGCTATCCCGTGGAACTAATTGCTTGTGTTTGGACTTGCCAGTAAGCTTATATCACACCGTAAATAAATCCCTAAATGGTTCCTGTCTGTGCCTAGCACCCACCTGCATGACAATAACAGGCACACCTCTGGTTTTATGAATTTATAAATTTTTAATAGAATGAGGCACAACTACCCTGAGAAGAATGTAAAAGGCTTTTAATCTGAAAAGTAAAACAGGAAATATATTGTTTATTTACAGTCACCTCATCATCATCATCATCATCATCATCATTGTCGTGACTGGAGGCTAGTGTGTCAAATATTAACACTGATTATTGAGCAGACAGTTATTTGCATTGATTTAGTTGTAATCTGCCATTATGCAGGCATAGAGCACAGTGTTTGAGCTGTCATACTTACAAGCCACAAATTATGTCTTTCACCGAGTCTTTTACAAGCCTCACAGCTATAAATCCTGTGTGTGACAGCTTAATACAGCTGTGCTCTCAAACACAGATTTACACAAAGGGTAGAAGTTAACAGATTTCTGAAACTCATGTATAGGTCTGTTGGAGTGGAAGATAAATAACTGCCTCGATAAATCAACTGTGATTTAAGAAACAAACACAGAGAGAGCCAGAGGTTTACATCTTAAAGCTGCTATACAATAAAATATACTAAAGATATACTGTGTGACTGTAGACACACACTCACACACACACACAAATGAATAAATGACAGACATAATTTACCAAACGGATGAACAGGAGGTGGGGCAACGACAACCTTCATGTGACTGAGTGATGTGAACGGATGCAGAACAGTTAAATTGCATTTATGAGCGCTGCTTCAACCTTATTTAAGGGCTTATAGGAGAATGACTTTGTGTTGCTTAAAATGTAATTCATATGGATTGATGGGCCTTGTGGTTAATACTAAAAAAAGGAGCCAATTTATGATATGTATCATTACCTTCAAAGCGATAAAAATATGCAGTAAGTCACACACACTGGTATTAAGGTATTACTGCCTAAATAAATAGAACAGAATCACATTGGCAGGATGCCTAGCTGCACATTCACAGTAGATTTATGGAGTTGTATGATGAACATGCTGCAATCAAATGTCAACAGTGCAGCATTCAGTGTAGACAAAAACATACCAATAACATGTAGATGATTACTGTGGGGATTGAAGACCTAAGCATTTCTCACCCGATGGACTCAAACTCTGGTTTATCATGAGGCAATGTATTATGTTAATCTCTGCTTTGATGCGTTTGTAGATGTTAAATTAGCCCTCTGCTGAGCGTTTACCCTGACCTCAGAGATGAACTTCTAGGCCAGCAACTAACTAAATTATTTGACATTCAAATAGCTTGTTTTGTCAAACTTAAAAGTCTTCCATTTGAAGTGACATAAAACAGGTAAAACTGCTAGTTTACCTGCTTGATGATTATCAGTATTGGTCTTAATTTTTGACTAAAATTGGCACTTTGGTTACTTCTGTAGCCTGATCATTATATAGAATTGCCATTTTGTTTAACTTCTTTCATTCATCTGACATTGTGTTAATGTTACCCAGTTTCTTGTTTGGAGGGAAGTTTGTTTTGTTATAACCAATCTGTAGTAAGTGATATATGCTCACCAATTATTTTTTTTCAACATTTGATACTGATTCGCAAGGAACAATTGCCAGGAGCAGTAACTTAAACCTACAATAACAGATGTTCTGCCTTAAGGTGAAACATTGGCCGAATCAACAAGATCACATTCAAAAGAAGCTTTTCACTCACTTTCATGGTTCAGTACTTCAGGTGGTAATGTATGCAGGCCTTAATATCCTGACAAGACCATTTAAAGCTTCAGAGTTTTGCTTATCTTTGTCTTTGCAGGGATCCCCTCTCTGTAGAGTTGTGTAATGATCATCCCCAGTACCAATCCCTGGTCTGTCGCCCACACTTAATAGTAACTGTAACCTCATGTAATTCATATCACTGAAAGCAGCACAAAAGCAGCCTCTCAGGCAGAGAAACCCACAGAGGCGTGAAAAGAGATGGAGACCACCATGGCTGGCTTCGCACAGTTGAATGGTGACAGGCGTAATGAGTAGGAGCACACACACAAGGTTGGTGGGGATTGAGTTGACAGATTGCCTCTAGAGACTTAGACAGAAAGCAAGAAAATACACTTTCCACGTCTTCCCTCTCATCGCTGTGAGATTAAAGAAGGACTGGGGAAACGCAATCAACAGCTTTCTGACAGGAATAAGAGGGGGGTATAAAAAGAAAAGAGGACAAAAACCGCTGATCCCTTTCATATAGAAAATCCAAAACGCAGGGCGATCACTCACACAAGAAGGCTCTCTGTCCGACTATTTGCAGTGAGGATTTTAAGAGAAAGAAATGTGGAAATGGTAACACACATATTAGTGTTGGTGAGGTGCTAGTCTCGCTTTGCCAGACCATCCACACGCTGCGGAGTGGAGGAGGGTCTGGCTACTCCACACAGCTTTCCAGGATGGGAGAAAAACATGCTCTGGGTTATTATTACTTCTTTAAACCAATCACAATTGTCATAGGCGGCGCTAAGCTCTGCATGTAGCCGCTGTAAAATAGTTGTGCGACAGAAAACTCAGATTGAACAGAGTCTAGCTAGCTGTCTCAATTTACCCTGCAGAGATCTGAGGAGCAGTTAACCATAATCCTCATAAATCCACCAGAGTTCAAAATTCAGCACAAAGAAAGTGGAAGGTAACATACATACAGTACATGCATCTGGCGGAATTTCCTGCGGCACCAGAGCAATCCCCGAACGTCAAGGATATAGACATATAGATATAGTGAGGCGCTCACTGGGGAACGTTACTGACAGAAAGTCAATGAAGTTAGCAGACTGGGCTGGAGTTTATGTGATCACTCTACTTTACTCTGAAACTCTAAACTTATACTACACTTCCTCCAAATGTACTTTAAACCTTGACCTAAGTCAACTCCTTCTTGGACCCAGCAGAAAAATACAACCGTAGTGTAATGGTGGTGTATACGGGGAATCACAGGTCGAAGAATGTTGTTGTTGATTCAACTCTTTTACTACCTCAGTTTCCGGCTTAACGGCGAAATAACTCTGACCCCCCACTCTGTGTTGGTACTTTTTTATACAGAACGGTGAGGCGGAATAACGGTGCAACATTCCCGCCTTGAACAGGCTGTGTGAAAGGGGCTTTACATTTGGCCACAGGAGAGCATTGCAACTTTGTCTACTTTTTATCAGCCAAAAGGCTTTTCTTTTCTTTCTTTATTTTCCCACTCCAAGCACATATTGGCTCATTCGAGTAAATATTTTAGCTACTGTCCTATACAGCTGGTCGCAGTTATTTGTCCTATAATATCAGCCTGAGCCGGAAAACGATGTCAGATTTACTGTACCTGTGGTTTTTCACAAACAAGACAATGGATTTAATTTAGAACGTTTATACAGTACAGTTAGTGCTCCCACGTGTTTGTTCCCTTTTTCAGTAATAACTGTGTTAGTGTTATGCGTATATGTTATTCTGTGACAAATCCATAATAAGTGCTGGAGCAGCAGTCATTACGCACCTGGGGTCTCATTTATAAAACTGTGCATAAGATCCTTACTAAAAGTGTACGTATGCCCAAAAGCCGAAAATGGCATATGCCAAAAAGAATTCTGATTTATAAAACCATGCGTACGCACATCTACAAGCTACATTTTTTCCCTTTATAAATCAGATTACCCACAAGTGTGCGGACGTGAATCAGCCTCTTATCCTGCCCTGTACGCGCCCATTTTTTAACCATAAATAATCAATGCAAAGAACCTCATGAATGCTGAGCAGTATGTTAATGACCCTGGCAGTTGTTCTTTCATTACACCGAATCGTGATGACTGGTGGAGAAAAAGCAAAACAAAACACTTCTCAGACGTTCAGGAATTGCTGCAAATTGAATTATAATTTTGGCCTGTTCTTGCACAGTGTAGGGAAACCTGAACTATAAACTATATTAATAATACCTTCCAAAACGGCAGGCATTATGGCACTCGGGGACAGCTTCGATATACCAGGTGTATATGATAAGATTTAACAAAACTATATATTATATCCAAACAAGCCTTAGTGATAAAGTTGAAGATCATATATATAATATTTATTAAAAAAAACACTCCAGCGCGTTGCCCTCTCTACTGGACCCAATTCAGTACATAGATCCAAGAGCACAGCTTTAGTTTAATCTAAATCGGCATATTAGCCAGTCATCGTCATGGTCCCTGAAGTCTCTTTTTCTCCTGATTCCTCCATTGGCGTAGTCGTCCTACAGGGCCAGCAGTGCCATCATGCAGCATTACGCACGGGGTTCACGCAGTATTTATATGTTTACGACAATTTGTGATTGTAGACACCTTGCCAAAATCACAGCATCAACTAGTGGTATCCCCACCCTGAGATACAATTTGAAGACGAAAGTCCAATAGGCAAACACACTTTTCTTCATGCAGGTTTTGTCACGAACAGTATTAAAGTTTGGACTGATAACGAGGACATTAAGTGTAACTATTGCGCAAGAGCTAATGGCTGTATTTTCAGACTTTGACATTTGATGATATATGCACAGTTTTTAAAGACAGATATTTAGTTATTTGTGTTCTGCAGTTGTCTAATGGTAGGGTATTTGATCCTATCCTGTATTCCATGGAGTCGGGCCATCTCCTCCTGCGCAGGGGACTCTGTGACGTAATCATTATTCCCATTTAATTTCTGCAATCTGACCTCAGTCAATAACCTCACCATCTGCATTGCCAATTCCTATTTTGTCTCCAAAATGTGCATACGCATGGGTCAGAGTTTCCGTGGAGGACCGCACATTCTCCCATCAAGTTTGTTTTTTATAAATCACAACCTTTGCGTGGGAAGTGGCGTACACACATATTCAGCCCTGTTTTGTGCGTACACCACGTTTATAAATGAGACCCCTGGTGTTTTTCTTTTAAACTGTGATTGTTAATTATTTCTGCACCACGCGTCATGAATAGTTGCTGTCTCCTCTAAATGACCCTGGAGGGAGCGAGGATGTTCTGTTTGGTCAAGTAAATTGCTTGCATCCCTGCTGGGAGGACCAAATGAAAGGCACCCAGAATGTGTCCTCATGACATTAAGGAAGTGTTCACACAAACGACACAACCTGTCATTCAATTCAATGATCATCTGGCAAGGTGCTGCATTAGCACGCATTCGTGGTAGATTTTGTAACATGAAGGGTGTAATGCTGCTTTTCCTTGGCAATCATCATAACGGAGCAGAAAATGATTATTACCATGACAACTATGAATCTTGTCTCAGTGTTTCAAACCACTGGACAGTGTTTTGGTGTCTATTAAGCCTTCAAACCTATGGATCTGTTACTCAAATCCAGCTTCCTGGATCATATTTTGTCATCTCACCGGTGCCTGAAGCAGAACCCTTGTTAGACCCTTTAGCATATTTTTTTTAATGCATTGCTGTTTTTGAGTTGAACATCTGGTACCTGACACTGAAATGATGCTAGTACACCATCACTATTAAGTTAGTCAGTCAGACTTGCAGAGATTAAAACCATAGGCATTGAGGAGTCAGTCGTTGCACTTTTGAATTGTATAGATGGCCCCCTAAGTATTTATAAGCCAGACAAATCGGCTCCACTTTCCCAAAAACATATCATTCAACACCAAACATAATTCTGATGGATTGAAACAAGCCCCACAAATATGCTAGAATGAATAGCTGTGGATGCGGGGAGGGGCCCATAGACAATGCCTTTTTACAGGGTCCAGGATTTTGTGCTATGCCCCTGAGTATAGTATCAGCTTCTGGTCAGCAACTTCTGCCACCACATCAGATGCGGGGTTAGATGCAGGGACATTGCAGTCCAATTCATCTCTTCAGCCTTGAGCAGTCTTCAATATTGTAGGGGAGAGATAAAGAAAAGCCAACTGAGGCGTTGAGAGAAACACAGCCAGAAGAGCAGTTGGCCACCTGGAGAAGAGCTGAAGCCTGATAAAACCCTGGCTGCACCTGGGGAAGGATTTTCTGAACAAACAGGAATGCTACTGATGAAGTGTTGAGGGCAGACCAGACAGAAACAGTACATTGTGTCCCCTCTGTAAACATAAAGCACTGAGGAGTTTACCCTTTGCTCACCACTCGTCAAATATAGGATTATCATCTGGAATGAAGCTACATTATGTGAAGGTATGGAAATCTCTGGAGCTGTATAGGGCCATTTGTTCCCTTCTTTTCCAATTCTCCAGACATGTTCTGATATAAGTGGAAATGAGGCAGCTACCTCTCTTCACCCTACATCCCCAGTCCTGTCAGGAGAATGAGCCGGGGACAGCCACCAAGTTCACCACTACTCCTCTTTCACTGCAGCTCCTATTACCACATGTTCACTGATATAAATAAAACATAGATATTCATGACAGCTTCAACACTGAAAGCACATGGATGGCATTATGGCTATGCTGTGGTTCCTGTAGGCTTTGCGTGCGTGCGGGGCGGGGGGTTGGGGGGCCTCCATGTCCATTTTGCTTGGGGCCCCCAAATTCCTTCAAACGGCCCTGACTGTAAGTAGCCTACTATAAAACCTCCATGATTAAAAAGTCAATACTTATCAATACCCACCTACCTGTTCTACAGGCATGAACATGTTTCAGTCTACTCTGTCTGCTCTGTCCACTCGCTGTGCAAACACAGCTCTACTCTGCAATTAGCGACTTTTTACAAACAAGCTAAAATGAAAGATGTCAGTTTGTAGTCTGTTTATCTTGAACTTTGGACAAACTGTTGTAAACTTAGCTGCTGTCTTAACGAACCATCCTCTCCGCTTGAGCAGTAACCTGTGGATGTATTATAAGACCAAAACATATACACGTGGCTACTTTATATGCACGTGAATTATGTGATCGTTATGTCCGCGTTCTTTATTCTTGATGATGTTGCCAGTTGTATTCTTTTGCAACAGCATTGTCTTATTTCAAATAAGGCATTCACTATGAATGCTAGCCTGCTTATCGGTCCATTCATCATTAAAGCTGCTGTTTTCCACATCAACTTTTTGCTTCAGGCTCTTTGACAGTGACATTTTTACCTGGCAACAGACCTTTCTTTCTGCAAGCTTTTTCCACCAATCAGGACACATGCATACTACAACAACATATCAGTAATCAAAGACTTTAACCATCACTCAGTGAACTGCCCCCTAATCTGAGAACTTTTTCTAGTTAAGTAGCCTATCTAGTTATCATTATGGATTTTCCATGTTTTTTTTTAGGAGTTTGCTTACGCTAATACATGTAAAAATATAAATTATATTATATATATTATATTATATTTATTAATTAATAAATAAAGCATTAATTTAGTAAGAAAGTGAAATATCAAACAAGAATATGCTTATTAGGTATAAAAACATTTTATTTTATTTATTTGAAAGTCCGGCCCCCGGAGTGTCTGCTTAAAAAAATTCTGGCCCTTGGAAAAATGTAGTTGATGACCCCTGGTCTAGCTTTACTGCTAATGGCACAACATACAGTGACAGTGGCTAGCTGGGTTATAACCATTTTCTGAAGCTTCATGGTAGGTGTGGCGTATATTTTCCTCCTTTTTTGTCCTTTGCCAGTCACACCTACGATATTTCTTTCAGGGCCAGTAAAAATGTAGATGGGGCCAGCAAAACTCTGATCTACTGGCCCCGGGGGCCAGTGGGGATGTTTTTTTAATGTTGAGCCCTGCATAATGTGTTCCATGATTGGTCCAAATGACTTGTAATGTCCTGGCTAGTGTGATGTACCTCACCATACACTCTGCCAATCAGGACTGGAGATTACGTAGCAGCATGATATTGTCTGAAATTAGCTTATCACATAAACAGTAGGCTATATATATTAGTAATGCCATAGTCTATATAACAGAAAGAAAGAATGTCAAAGATATGTTTGAGGTGATTTACAAAGAGTATGACTATATATTTTGGCTACTGGATGGAACAGACATGTTTGTTTTTAGCCATTCTAATGGCGTAGCTCTGTGGATAGTACATAAAGAATGTATCCTAATAACTTTAGTGTTCCCCTGAATTTTCATCAAGTGCCACTTTCAGGTCAAAATTGATTCTGGATACACTTAAACTGATTTTGTATGTACTTTTAACTACTTAGCTACACTTGGAAATGCCAGAAAAATATTAAAGTCAGGTTATAGCATTAAAATGGGGATATTCCATTTGATGCTGTGTTGAGAGCTTTGTCCTTAATAAGGCAATCTTTGTGAGAGGATTTTTGTGAAGGAAAGAACCACTACTATGGAGAAAGATTGGCTGGTATGTTTTTATATTTAAATGGTTACTGTCAAGATGCCATCTCTGCTCTTTTACTGAGATGATATGTATCTCAAGTAACGGTAAGTGAGTGTGGGCTTAAAAATAATCACTTGTATATGGTTGAATAGCTTTCACAACAATCTTACTTTTACCACTTTTAGTAGTTGCCATTTAATGCAAATCAAAGTGTAGTTAATCTTGGAGAGATTGAAAAGAAAGAAAACCTAATGCAGATTGCTGAAACAGCCAGCAGCAGCAGATTGCCAGTGTTTACTGCTTTCACTTTTTCATCTTACCATTTCACACTATGGAAGCTAACAAGGTCTGTTTGGAGACTGGACAGGTATGCAAAGAACTTATTTCAGTTTAAAAAAAGTGTGTGAAGAGTATCACTAACAATGATAAAGACTGTTTTTGGGTGAAATGGCAAAAAGTGACAGTTAACATATCCGTCACCCACTATGACTATAGTAGCCTATTTCTAAGATAAACATTGTCAGAATCTCGCATCCTTCAGTTCACACCGTTGTTTTGAGCTGAATGTCAAACCAAAATGACGTCTGCAGAAGTCAGCAACATGTTGAGCCTTAAGGCAGTACCACTAAAGAGCAAGGGGAAGAGTGCAGCTCAAATACCATATTGTATAATTCATGTAGTGTCTGTACCCTCACCCTGCATATTTTAATAATACATACACTTTTCCCACCAGCGCGCCAACATAAAAAACATACAGTACAAGCACCCTCGGAGCTATCAAGTCAAAAGAGATTCAAATATATGTTGAATGTGAGAATGTGGCAACAGAGCAGCTTTTTATCATTCTGTGGTCATATAATCTATGCAACAGATGAACTGACACGTTTTAATGCAATCACAGGAAACAAGGACATGCTAAATCTACCACATGGTAAACCAACGTACCAACGAGATTATCTTAAATAATTTGATTTTTTTATTTGTCATGCCATTAAATTCAAGGTTCACAGAGATGAATCCTAATGACTTTAGGGATCCCCCTGACTTTTCCTATAGTGATAGAATGGGGTTGAAATGTGTGGTATCGAGTGAATTGTCTTGACAACTATTTGATGGATTGATATGAAATTTGTTACAGACATTAATTTCCCTCTCATGATTAACTATGTTATAACAACTTTGGTAATAAACAGAGTTTTCATCTGACACCATCATCAGGTCAACATTTTGAATTGCCTCATAAAATATTGCCTGCAAAACTAGTGACATTCCCATCAGCCTCAGCTGTAAATGCAAATGTTAGCATGCTTACACCCTAAACTAAGATGTTAAACATTTCCTGCTGCTGACTAACGTAAACCACACCTATCTAATCTTTACAGGTATCTTAGAGTGCTCATATTTTGATTATTTTCAGGTTCATGGTTGTACAACCCCAAATCAGAAAATGTTGGGACAGTATGGAAAACACAAATAAAAAAAGAAAGTAGTGATTTCTAAATGTACTTTGACTTGTATTTCATTGCAGACAATACAACAGCACATCATTTAATGTGTTCCTCATGATTTTTATTAAATTCCTATTTTGGTTCTTGAAACACATTTAAAAAAAAGTTGGAACAGTAAAGCATTTACCACTTTGTAATGTTACCATTCCTTTTCACAACACTTAAAAGACGTTTAAGGACTGAAGACACCAAGTGATGAAGTGTTTCAGGTGTAATTTTGTCCCATTCTTGCTGCAAACAAGTCTTAAGGTGGGCAACAGTACGGGGTCTTCGTTGTCGCATTTTGCGCTTCAAAATGCGCCACACATTCTCTATTGGAGACAGGTCGGGACTGCAGGCAAGCCAGTCAAGTACCCGTATCCTCTTCCTCCGCAGCCAGGACTTTGTAATGTGTGCAGAATGTGGTTTTGCATTATCTTGTTGAAATATGCATGGACGTCCCTGGAAAAGATGTCTTCTTGAAGGCAGCATATTGTGCTCCAAAATCTCTATGTACTTTTCAGCATTAATGGTGCCATCACAGAAGTGCAAGTTACCTTTGCCAAGGGCACTGACACAACCCCATACCATGACAGACCCTGGCTTTTGGACTTGTTGCTGGTAACAGTCTGAATGATCCTTTTCTTCTTTGGTCTGGAGCACACGGTGTCCATTTCTCCCAAAGAATACCTGAAATACTGATTCATCTGACCACAGTACACGTTTCCACAGTGTGATGGTCCATCCCAGATGCCTCTGAGCCCAGAGAAGTCAACGGCGCTTCTGGACACTGTTAACATAGGGCTTCCTTTTGGCACAGTACAGTTTTAACTGGCATTTGTGGATGTAACTACGTATTGTGGTACTTGACAAAGGTTTGCCAAAGTAGTTCTGAGCCCATGTGGTGATATCGCTTATAGATGAATGACGATTCTTGATGCAGTGCCGCCTGAGAGATCGGAGATCACGGTTGTTCAGCTGAGGCTTGCGCCCTTGTCCTTTACGCACTGAAATTCCTCCACATTCCTTGAATCTTTTAATTATGTTATGCACTGTTGAAGGTGAAATAAGCAAATGTCTTCCTATCTTTCTTTGAGGAACATTGTTTTTAACATTTCAATAATTTTCTCACGTATTTGTTGGCAAACTGGCGATCCTCGGCCCATCTTTGCTCCTAAAGGACTAGACCTTTCTTGGATGCTGCTTTTGTACCAAATCATAATTACAATCACCTGTTGACATCACCTGTTTCAAATCACATCATTATTTAACCAATTTACCTGATTACTAGCCCTAAATTGCTCCTGTCCCAACCTTTTTTGGAATGTGTTGCAGGTCTGAATGACAGGAAAGGATGTATATTTACAAATGAAATTAAGTTGATCAGACAAAACATGAAATATTTTGTGTTCACATTGTCTGCAATGAAATACAAGTCAAATACGTGCCCAAAAATATATACTGTATAACACAAAAAGCCAAAAAGCAAAATATGAGCACTTTAACTGAAGTAGTAGCTAGGGTGACAAGTTATTTAATATATTGATTTAAGTACAAGATAAAACATAACACTGTGATGTTATCCGTGAGAGAGGACAGATTATGTAATACAGAAACTGAAGAATGACCTTGGTTTCACACACACGGCAACGCAAATACATACAACCAAATACATAAACGCGCTGCAAATACACAAACGATGCAAAAAGGAAAGCACGCAAACCCCGAAAACAAATGCAACAGAAAAATGCTGCATCCAGATTACACAACGGAAGTTTTCCAGGCTTCTAGAAGGAGCTGTTCCAGCTTGATTTTCGAACCCACGGGGAGAGAGTGTTCTGCCTTTTTATTAGAGTATGGCTACAGCCTGGAGACCTCCCGTCTCATGCCTCCCGTCCATAGATTGTATATTACATTAAGATTAGTATATTAATATAATAAAATATATTAATAATATACAGTCTATGCTCCCGTCTCCTCCCGGCTGGTGCAGTCCTGAGCTCAGACTTTTCAAAATAAAAGCTTGCGTCTGGTCCGATGTCTTCATACTTTATTGGTGTTTTGGATGTCTTACTTACAACATGATGGAGGTAGCGAAGCAGTTTTGTGTTTGTATATATTGTGAGGGCGGGAGGGATAGAAATCCTGTCTGTTTTTTTGTATTTTTTGTATTTCAAAAGCGAATTGCTCCACAAAATGAATACAGATTGATCACTTATTTTGTTGGTAACCGTTGTTGTATGATCACAATATTACACTTGAGGAGGCCTACACTTCAGTGATATGCCTTTCGGACCTCGAAATTAAGCCCTCTCGTGTAGGTAACATGGCGTTTAATGTCAACGTTAAACGCTGATTTTAAATGTTTTATTACCACAAGTTTACAGACACGTCTCTGCTGATTGAGTATCAGCTGTGACCTGAGCCGAGACACACCCACCAAACGAGAGAAAACATATCTCAAACAAAGACTTCATATTTACAGTCTAAGCAGTTGCTCATCACTTCACAATTGTGCACACCGCTCTGAGATTGAATGTCTCTCTCTCTCTCTCTCTCTCTCTCTCTCTCTCTCTCTCTCTCTCTCTTTCTCTCTCTCTCTCTCTCTCTCTCTCTTTGGGGTCGAAAATCAAGCTGGAACAGCTCCTTCTAGAAGCCTGGAGAACTTCTGTTGTGTAATCTGGATGCAGCGTTTTTCTGTTGCATTTGTTTTCGGGGTTTGCGTGCTTTCCTTTTTGCATCGTTTATGTATTTGGTTGTGTTGTGTGTATTTGCAGCATGTTTGCTGAATGCTGCGCATGTGTTGTCAAATGAGTGAAGTTGTTTTATTAATTTGTTTGTGTTTTGTCTATTTGCATGTGTTTTCTTAAGTTGCAGGGCGTTTGCCCCCACCGTAAATATGAGCACTTTAATTGAAGTAGTAGCTAGGGTGACAACAGTTATGTATTATATTGATTTAAGCACAAGATAAAACAACACTGTGATGTTATCCATGAGAGAGGACAGATTATGTAATACAGAAACTGAAGAATGACCTTGGTCTCACACACACATGCCCCCTGGAAATAAAATCTGAAGCAGAAAACAGCCATGTTTCTTAAAGGCATGTCAAGGCTAAGATTATTCAAAAAAATCAATATATCCAACCCAAAGTTCACAGCATTGCAATACACACTAATGTGTTAACTTAAAAAGTGCCTCCTAGGCTAATTATGTGTAAGATGTTATTTTATGATGTATTCAGCATCCTCTTCATCACCACGAAAAGCTGATGTTTTGAAGCTCTTAACCACATACAGTACACTTGGTCTTCAAAAAAATTTAACACTCTTTATTCCTTAGATGGATCAATAGCAGGATGCGTTTTCGAGATGTCAGATTGTATCGTTCCTTCTGAGGGGATGCAGGCATGTTGACAAATCAAATTATTTATAGATGACTGCAGGCTACAAAGAAGAAAAAAATAAGAGTTTTAAATTCACAGATATGATTTAATATAGAACTAACAGAAAATAATTGTGAGACCAATCTGTGGTAACCTATGGAAATTAATCTGTAGCCCTCTTCTTATTTACCGCCTGGGCACATTTTTGAAGCAGTGGATTTGAATGTTATCTTATGAAAATAGCCTTTAATAATGACTTGTCTCTATGAGTGATAGTAATGTGGTATTCTAGAAGCATTGAGGGGTTTGGGTTACTCAGCTCTCAAGGCTTAATCTCCTTACACTCCCATACTGACTGATTTATGACCACTGTGTATTCTCTGCCGTCTGAGGAACCCAAGATGAAGCAAACCTAAAAATGCATGTGAACTACTCTGAATTGCCCTACCTGTGAATCCCCTATCCAGTGGGATGAGTCCACATACATAATGACGGCTACACTTTTTTGTTTGAAGAGGGGAAACATAATAGAAGATTATTGTCCTCATGATTTATGGGAGGCAGCCAGAAAAGGGAGACATTTAGGCCGGCTGCACACTGGCTGTGTCGCGTGAGCGTGTCAGCTACGTGGCGTGTCCGTTTTTATTTCGGCTCCCATGTTAGATTAGACAGGTTAGAGCTTGCACACTGCCTGCGTGACACGCACGTCTCAGGCGCGGCTTGAGCCGTGCCGAAAACGTGTGCATGCTAGAAATAGAACCAATGCCTATTTTTCGCGTGACACGCAAGCGTGTTGGAAGCGTTTCCAGGCAAAATAGAATAGGAAAAGATGTTTATATGTCATTTTGACACAAATTCATATTAATAAATGACATGTTGATGTTTAGAAACATTCATGCAGCTGACACGCAACAGAAACGCCACGCTCACGCGACGCAGCCAGTGTGTGGCCGGCCTTAGCTGTCGGAAGGTAACTTTAAAGTTGTTCCAACCAATATTTTTATATTAACAATGGCAAATTAGCCTACTAAATATAATGTGAAATCAGTTCCTCGTTGTGAGAGAATAATCATCCAACTGAGTTCCCCTCAGCTCTATGAAGAGTTTCGGCATCTTTAATTTCATTGTTTTGGTTTTATGGTCCACAACAACTTGATGGTTGTGGTTTACTCACCACTCTCATAGCGTTGTATAGCAAGCACTTTTGGAACCTGCAAAGCCTTGGGTGTGTTGCAAACATGGGCACCACTTCAGTTGTTCAAGAGTAAGTGCACCCCCAAATTTAGCTCGAACTGTCCCTTCCAGTTTATTTAAAATTTTTATATTTGCAAACAGAGAAGCAGAGGTATGCGGGGGAGCAAACAACCAGCTATGAGCAGATTCAGTCAGGCTCCCTTTCTCTGCCAGAAAGACAGGGAGTCCAATGGTGCTTTTCCAGGTGCACATATCCCTTTGAGAGTTGCAATGGTTACCTGTGTTAAGGCACCGGTGCTGTATTAGCACCAGGTGTCGGTACCCAACCCTAATAAAAACATTCCTTGAGTTGTAAAGAAATGGAGAATTATGAAGTTTAACATCTATAGTTCCATGTCAAATGAGCAAACTCCATCTGTGATGTTGCCAAAAGCACCAGACCAATTGAGTAAGTAGACCTTGAACTATGACAGTCAACTGCAATTCCCCTCAGATTACTGGTGCTTTCTGACAGCTACCACTAAGGCTGCTTTCATTGCTTTTATGGAGGTATTGTTATGTTTTACCTTCATGTTGGTGTAAACCAGGCCTCTCTCTCACACTTGCAGTTGACCCAGAACGTTGCAGCTCGTCTTAAAAGGAACACGTAGGCGAGATCACATCACCCCTGTCCTGCCCTTCCTGCACTGGCTCCCTGTATGTTTCAGAATTGATTTCAAGATACTATTGTTTACGTACAAAGCACATAAAGTTTTAAGGATGTCCTGCCTCTTAGACTGTAAACCTAGTTTACCTACAGGTACCAATAAAGTAACCTGAACCTGAACCTTACAGGGGCCAGTTTCAGGAAGGAGGTTTAACAAACTCTGAGTCTAACTCTGAACTCAGAGTTGATTCACCCTGAGATGGGAAACTGAGTTTTCGGTTCCAGAACAGCTGATTTAAATTGTTTCAATCAACTCAGAGTAGGTTCACTTAGAGTTAAGCGCGTGCACCACCACAATAAAAAGGCAGCATGAATGGAGCCATGATACTTCGATTCACCATGGTAACAACCACAAACAAACTGGTCGGCGGAAATACTCATGCGCATATACAGCAAGTTTGAACATGTATTTTGTTAAAAAAGCAACACAGCGGCTGCTGCAAAAGAGAGCATTTGCGTGGGAGAAAATTACTGGTAGAGTAAATGCGTAAGTTCCAATATAGTGTATTAATATCATATTTAATCATAAGTTTAATATTACTGGTGAAATGGAATTGAACCTATAATCTATTTCATGTAGGTGCAATCCTGCGGGCGAAAAAGTCCTAAGCCTACTAATCCCATTCTGAGGCTGCAGCACCATCATTAACAGAATTATAATTCATAATCTTTTATTTCAAAGGGCTTACATCATTCACCTGCAATACTGTGGTTTTTAATGGCTCTTACTGGTTTGTGTCCAGGGAACACTACAAAAACATTTAAAACACGTTTCAGAGCGAGTCACACTTGGTCTTTACAACAATGTTGTAAAGAAAACTGCCGTTTGCAAAAAAAAACGTAACATGACACAAATAATCTGCTGTGCATAAGCCTAAGTGCATTTTACTAATTTGCTGTTAAAATAACATTGAAATGCTGCGCTATTGACTTTAGACCAGGTTATTGTTGGTCAATGGCACGATCACTTCCTGAAGAATTCACCTGAACACACCTCCCTATAAGACCAGCACACCCATGGGTGCAAAGATGGGTGCAGGTGCATTTGCTATTTAAACGACGCGGACACTGGACTGCGTCAATATTAAACTAGCAAAGACACTTGAGTTGGGCTTTGTGCTGCACTGCACTGGGTGCAAGATATAGCCCTATTTGTGGGGTGGCTGTGGCTCAGTGGTAGAGTGGTTGCCTGCCAATTGGATGGTTGGTGGTTTGATCCCTGGCCCTGCAGTCCCATGTCAAAGTGTACTTTCTGTCAAGTGTACTATTTTCAAGGGTTTGTGTGGACTTTGATTTGCATACATTTCACGGTGAATGAGATGACAGCACTTTTACTTTGAACAGAGCAATATGTACATATTCTCTGTGCAGCATAAATGTACAGAAAGTGGTAAATAATATAAAAGGAGGTGGTTTTGAGTGCACTGAAACGGCACACATTTTACTAACACAGATAATTTGGAGGATGGTCCCTTAATAAGCTGCCTGTAATTACAGTGAAATCTAATCAGCGGTTACCTTCTGGCAGACCTATTACACCACTTCCAATACTTAAACAGATCTATTTTTGATCACTATTAAAAGCTTACTGTAATTGCTGCTCAGTCAACTGTTAACATTCAATTACTGATAATGATTTTGCAGTCTCTCTCTCGACCAGCATCCCTGAAAGAGCCCCACGCGGCGACCTTTTTTGTTTTCCAAAACAAAAAGGTTGAGAGACTGCAAAATCAAACTAAGAAAATGCAGATGGGCAGTCTTTCTCAGCTTAATACTGTGAATAATCGACAGTGCTCAATGAAAGCCAAAGTTATCTGTATTTATTGAATCACACAACTCAAGTCCCAGAGAGCTGACAAGTGGATAGACTCTTATATGGTGCAGGGTCAGTGTTTTGCTCTCCAAGTGACTCTCCCAACACAGAGTTCTATTGACATTTCTCAGTGGCTCCCGGCGGGGACTTAGGCAGCAGAAACCATATCGACCTTATCATAAGACAGATAAAGGCAGGATCAAGGTCTCTGGGTATTGTACACTTGTTTGAATTCCGCAAAAAACTGGAAGATTTTCAGAAAGATATATAATTAAAAGGAGCGTGAGTCTTTGTTTTGACAAGCACAAAAGAGCTGTATATCTACTGTGTATCCTGGTTCTTCCTGGTAGAGTCTGGTTAAGAATAAATATCAAGCTCTGAGATTTAATGGTATTGTCACACCTGAGTAATGTGGCTTATTAGTAACCTTCCTAATAGTATCAGATTTAGTTTTGATCTTGGTTGGTTTACAAAAGATACTGCAGTTTACTTTCCTGTTGTGCCATCTTTTGCTTCTTTTAGGCATGAAGTTACTAAAAAACCTGAACCAAGTAGTTTTACTGATCAGAAAAACACTCCTATCAGTTGTCACCATGCCCAAGGTCTACTGTATGCAGTAGCTGGAGCTTTCAGTCATATCACACCATCTAGCAGATGCAGTTTGCTCAGTTGCTGGGCAAACTCCATCTGCTGAGGAGGATTGTGTAATACAATCAAAAGCTCGAGAACAGCTATGAAATGGACCTTGTGGTGAGAATGTTTTGTGAACTACTGGTCTCAAGGCCAAGAATGAACTTTCAGTCATTTGTAGCACTTGAGTTATTTTTGCAGCCTGCTGAAAAGGACAACTGGTCTAGTTATGAGCACTTGTAATTAAATGCCTGGATCTGGGGCGGGAGTGGGGAGCTCAAATTTTTTAAGATTTCCAAACATGTAAACGACATTCATTTTCCAAAGTAATTGACCTTTTGCTAAGTTGAACAACAGACTGGCTAATCATAGCACTGCATCAGCCAACTCCGACCAGGTTCTGTTCCTCTGTGATCAGTTTGCCTGTTTGGTTCATTTTGTTAAGGCTGGTGTGAAAAATGTCAATCAAACTCTGGTGCAGACTAAACAACTGGACAACAGAGAAGAAAGAAGAACACATCAGGTTCAGTTAAGTGCAGCTTAAGACTTATTAATGTTAACTCCTTTTGGTTTGTTTGTAAAATGTCAGCGTGAACATGAAAATATTAATAAATTATCTTCCTTTGTCCAACTAGATGTGGTCAGCCAACACATTGTTCGGCCTTGTTTGTTTGAAGCATACTGAACCCTTAAAAAAGTTTATCTTTTGGTTGCTTTTTTCTCTAGTATATAAGACATTTAATATGATTAATGTCACAACGTGTAGATTCCATAGTGTCTTATTGTCTTCTTTTTCTTCTTAAATCTTACCCCTGGTCTTCGATTGGGTGACTTAAAGGATAAAAGTTAACTTTGTTTGAAGAGCAGGTGAAGATTGTCACCCTAAAGGTTGAGAAGTTCCAGGGGTGATTTCATTCAAGTTCTACTGTACACCTTGCTATTCATCCATATGCTAAGCAGCGAGAGCTGGAATGGATATATTCTCAGCTGCTTTCACACAATCATCTGCAGAGTCATCTTTTTTGCATTGCTCTGCAAATTGAGGCCCAGCATCCGACTTCAAGTCCCATTCGTTTTAGATTACGCAACAGAAACAAAAACTATCGGCCTTTGGTTTAAAACAAATGACAGCAGCTTGAATGTCAATCAGTGAAATAAACAGATTTAAACGTTATATCAATATTTCACCCTTCCAAAATATTATATCTAAATTGCATTATTGTAACTTTGCTGTTGTCAGCTTCAGTCACACTCTGGTGATGATGCTGAACATATGAATTGTGAGCTGTTATGCCTCCTCCTTTCCCAGCAGTAACATCGAGCTCCGTCACATCTCCTGTCACTGAAGGAGCCCTCACCTCCAGGTCTCAGTCAACTTCTAGTGATAATGTTGGAAGCCTTATCCCTGCCACTGCAGCCTGCCGGCAGTAACACAGACCTCCGCCGTATTTCTTGTCTCTGGAGGAAACCTCTAAATTCACTTCCCCGCCCTCAGCCACAACTGGCGAGCTCTGTCACACTCCTGCTCCTGCTCTGTCCTGAGGGAACAGAGGCGCTCAAGAGAGAGGAAAATGGAGACTAAAGGGAAGAGAAGAGGAGAAAGAACATTTCACAGTAACAAGTCTTTAGAAAAATATACTTCGAAGACTGATCAGCAAGAGCTGGAGGATGATACTAAGGGAAAATATTTAAAAGCTGACATTCTCCGTTTTAAGAAGACATTCAAATAAAATACTTTATTGCCTTTAAGTTGATTTTGCCTTTTATATATATGTGTGACATATATGCGTGCCAGAAATTATTCATATGACTGTTATCTGCTTGCTAGTCTCACAAAGCAAGACCTATGTCCACAGCGCTGCATCAGTGCTGCAGTGCGGTCTAGCTAGCTTACCATTCTGGCATGGGGGGGGGCTTGTTTGCATTTCTTTAAACCAATCACAATTGGCTTGGGCGGCGCAGATACAGCGGCGGTGCATTTGACATAGTCAAGCTATGTCCTTTCAAACTACTTGGTTATGGTGAAGGAAAGAAAGCAGTCATCATTAAAAGTAACAAACATTGACTGGTAGTAGAAAAAGGGAAATCGTTTGTGGCTCTATAACAACATCCCACTGCTTCCACCTTTGGGAAATAATATGGGAGAATAAAAACATAGTATGTCCCAGCCACACTGGTTTGAATCTGTTGTGCAAAACCTAAATAATTGGTTTCAATAGCCTATTAGATTTAGAGTTGCATGCTAATGATTTCTGAAAACATAAATTTGGCAGCTATCTAATAAGAGTTTTTGAAGCTGTCTGATTAGCTCAGTTATCTGGCTTTGTAGAAGGTTCTCCTGTTGATTTGCTCCATCTTTTTAGAGATTTAAATTACAGCTCTTTGATTTAAGTGCAAGATTCTGCAAAGACATACAGTAACAGTATTCATCTGCTGCATCGCAATTATCTATCATTATACTGAATATGTTCAACAATAACTGAACATTACATCATTCATGAAGGTTGATTGCAGGGCTGCCGTATTAGACTGCATTCATTTTAGCTAGTTTTGCCAAATAAACTGGTAACTATAGATTGTGATGGGATATTATAGTTTTACTTGTTTATTAAAAGGATTAGCTGATGCTGTAACAGACAGCTGCTCTTCCTGGGATCCAAGAAAGAGTAAGACTAGTTTTAGGATAACTCTGTTTTTACTTTGTAAACTTTGTGTTCTGATGCTCTTTTGCTACCACCATGACTCACCAGCTGCTCCATCTGGCATGGACGCCAACACACCTGCAGCCACAGTAGTTACTACTATGTGCCCATAGAGCTGTGTTTAACTTACATTCTGTGATTCAAAATGTTAAATATGCTGCAGCCTCTAAATATCATTATACTGTTTCAATACATGTGGGTGTGTATGACAACAGGAGATGTGTTTAAGTTGGCTCTCTGTAAGCTGTTGAATTATAAGTACAAGCAAACTAATCTATCTGAAACCGATAATAAGTGATAGTTGTAGGAATGATTGGGTTGAAACTGCTCGACAATGACAGGCATCAAACCTACTGGCATGGCATAGTGCTGCTAACAAGCAGTGAGTGTAATTGTTACATGGGGCCTGAGTGGATAACCTTTGATCTCACTGAATTAGTGATCAGGATCACAGAGCGAATGCACACCTGCCTGTGGCAACTATAGTTTGCCATGAAGTTTGGTAAAAACACTCATGTCCCCCTCAGAATGAATTGTACGTTGTGTTTACTGCTAATTAGCAAATGCTAGCATGCTAACATGTTGAAATAAGATACCTGCTCAACCCTTCCAAAGTGAGCATGTTGCCTTGCTAGTGTATGCACTTAGCTCAAAGCTTTGCAGCCTCACAGTGCTGCTAGCATAGCTATATACTCTGAGGGCCAGGTGTACGTACATTTGAGAATGTAGCGTTATCAGCGCCATGGCCAACCCGCAGAAAGCGCACGCAGTGATCCTTCAGCTTATGTCGTATTAACCAAACCTGCAGTTCATCAGGTAATCAGCGCCTTTCTCTGTCCACTATACCGTAAATTGCACTGTAGCAAAGCGGTACTGGTGCTATGATACGTCTGAGTGCAGACTGCGATATTCCCCCTGCTGATGTTAAGACTGTTTGAAATTATCCCGATGCCAATATTTGAAATGTAGCGAGGAGTTTATCTGATGGAATGGAATGTGAACGCTGAGTCGGAGATTAAATGTCATCTTTGATTTCTTGTAACTGTAATATTCTGTAATTCTGTAACGCTTAATGATTTTGTGTTCACTCAACTGAAAAAGTGTGATCCTTGTGGCAAAACAAATTTCAGCTTGTCTCCTTGGCCTATGTCTCTTGCTCGGATTACTGCTGCTATTTCACCAGGAGGCATATGCAAGGAAACCTGCTTGCGCCTGGTTTACACCTGCTTTTAAGAGACGGACAATTTTCACCACAAAATGGAGGCGCGCTTCCACGGGCGGATTTTGTACATACCGTGGAATATATAATCAGGCGCACTTTCCCCTTCACCCTCTCATGAATGCATATGCATGATACGGAAAAGCGCAAATTGCCATTTTCAGTCCCCGCTACAGGCAGTCTGCGCTTTTACCTCAGTGCCACCTGTTTGTACATACCTCGCCATGCTTTTACGCGCACGTTGCGAACCAAATACGCCTGAAGTGGGCGCAAAAGCGTTAGTACATCTGGCCCTGAGTCTTGTTTAATTCATGAAAAATATAGTAAAAAGCTGTTTTTAAACCAAAATAACACTAATGAGCACTGTCTTTACAGAAATTAGGTTGCTGACAGTATTTTGTTGCAAAAAGCACCAAACCAAATGACCATGTGCCTCACTGCAATTTAAAAAATAAATAACAATTCATCACAACATGCAAAGCAGCTTGAAAATCACATTGCAGATTGCTCAAATACAACTGACACCAAATTACAAGTGTTATTACCTTATGAAGGCATTTGAAGGAGACAGTTTGATGGTTATATTGAACTAATTTTTCTATAACTATTCTGGTGGCACTAACTCTTATGCTTCAGGACAGCCCGGATAGTGGCGGAGTGTTGGAAACATGGAGATGGCCGACTCACTGATGTGATGTGACACTTCAACCCTCTCCAGGGAGCCTTGATGCAGTGCAGGTAGAGAGGTGAAGAGGAAGAAGAAGAGAAAATGAGTGATTTACATGAAAAAGAAGGGCAAAAGCAGAAAGAAAATGAAGATATAAAAAAACTGTAAGCACTGTGTGCAAGAAATAAGCTACTTAATGAAATAGAGCTGTTCCCCTTTCACTCAGTCTGTTAGTAAAATGTCAGCTGTGACATGAGGGAGTGAAAATTCACAGAGATGACTTGAGACTTGACTGAAAAACAATATTTTTAATCTAATCTGATCCTGCTTATTCAAAGGTTTTGAATTAGAAAACATCAAGTTCAAGAAACTCTCACATTATGTTTCACCTGCAATCACAACATGTTATTGAGAAAAAAATATGATGGTGTCATGTCACAGGAGTGATCCTATTCTGAATGAGTTGAGGAACAGTCAGAGACATATCCCCTTCAGTAGGAGAGGATACAACAATCTTTCAGCTTTTTACCCTGGATCCACGTGGCTCACTTCTTCCAAAATGATGTGGACTGAGACCAGGACTTAATTTGTGCCACATTATGCCAAGACAGGATTTGGACCCTTCTCGATTGAAACCAGCACTAACAACATTTTGTAGAATCTGGCACTTCCCCTGTTACTAATAACATCTTTGAATAGATTTTCTATTTTCTAATATAATTCTACATTTTAATTTCTAAATTAAGCACTGACTGGGACTAATCGTTTGGCTACTGTGGTCAGTAATACTTTTACAGCTACTGTATAAAAAGCAAGCTTGAATCTACAATTATTACCACTTGTTTTCTACAGTATGGAACAACTGAATGGGAAATGTTAATGAAAATGTGTATGTAAAGTTATGTAAATGTAATGTCCCTCTCCAGTCCCAAACCATATTTGCTCGCTAGCTGAGGCTTTTCCTGATTCATCATATGCATGAAGTCAATAAATTAAATCTTGCAGCAGGTGTTGGAATGCATTAAAAACAAATAGCTTATAATCATATCTGTTGCAGCAGTTACACAGCTCCATATAAACAGGCCTCTGCCCTGAATTCAGCCCCACTATTTTCACAATACATGGGCTAAATCATACATACATGCTTATTACTGTGGTCTGTTTGATCTAAATATTTAAAAGATGACAGATACATTAACTATCAATTATACCTTCATTTGCAGTTACCGGCAGTTCAGACCGCACAATGGTTTATAATATGCTACTCTTAAGCCGCCTACACATGATAGGCAGCAAAACCGCTTTGCGCTGGCCGTTCCATTGATTTCCTGTGGGGAGAACGGTGCCGCCCAACTATGCGCTGCGCTACCCATGGCGTCGCTCACTGTTCAGATTTGCCGCTTTGTGCTGTGCTCAAAGTTCAAATGCTCCACGCCCTACCTAGCGGTGTGCAGAGAGCAAATCGCTTATCATGTGTCGGCGGCTTTAGTAAGGTTACAGAGTAATGTTACACTGGAGTTTTGTTGTCACTGCGACATTGCCAGGCAACAAGCAGAGACTCCAGGAAGTCACTGAGTCCAACCAAGACGCCTAGCCCTAAGAACTAATTTTGATGGGTCGTTCGCGAATGAGTCGGCTCTAAGAGCCGGCTCTTGTAGGTGAACGACGGGAGCTGGCTCGCATATCCGAAGAGCCGACTATTTTTAAAAACATAGCCTATAGAAATTAAATCATTATGTAATAATGAAATAATGAGTGAATTTTATTTTATTTTAAATAATTGACTAATTCAAAGAACAAACAAATAATTATATAGGCACACATTAGTTTCGACTGTCTGATCCGCCTCATATTCTGTTCCTGTCAATCATACACAAGGTGTCAACCAATTATACGTCATAGGGGTCGAGCCATCACACACACACACACACACACACACACACACACACACACACACACACACACACACACACACACACACACACACACACACACACACACACACACACACTCCATTTTTTTTACTAAAGTCATGACAGAGAGACTCTGCATAGTGGCCACATCCGTTCCCTCTGAGAGGGTCTTCTTGAAAACGGGACAAATTATTATTGAGAGAAGAAACCGCATCAGCCCCTCGAAAGTGACGCAGCTTGCATTTCTGAATGCAAATCTCTCATAAAATAAAAATATGATCAGCATTGTGTGTGTGTTCATGCTAGTTATACAAAACATAACTAGTGAGAGTTCATGCTGGTTATAACATCCCAATAAAGAAGAGAGAAAAAGAGGGACCAGTTTAATCCTTTCAGTTATTTATTTTTCTTTAATATGGGTTATATTATGTTGTTCAGCTTCAGATTGTATTTGTTTTGAATGTTGTTTCTATACATTAAAAAGTTGTAATTTAAATGCAAATGTTTAATAGTATTCTTTTCTCATAACAAATCAATGCATTTTTAAAGGAATTGTGAGACATTGTGAGTATGATTTAATTTAATAATTTAATTAGAATTGTTTTTCACACCAGAATGCCCATCACTAAGAACTAAGTCATTTTCATTTTAGGTTTTGATATAGATTGATTTTATGAGATATACCATGTAAATTAGCTTTGGAGGTGCTTTAACCTTTGGAAAGAGACAGACTACCCCCCCCCCCCCCCCCTTTAATTCAATTCAATTACATTTCATTTATAGTGTCAAATCATAACAGGAGTTATCACAGGACACTTTACAGTAGGTCTAAACCACACTATAATTTACAGAGACCCAACAATCCCCCCCCCCCCCCAAGAGCAAACAACCATCTTTGTGCTAAGCTAATCAGCTTCTGGCGGTAGCTTAGGCTATTTAACATATAGATGATAGAGAGAGGTATTAATGTTCTCATCTAATGCTCTACAAGAAAGTGTGTACCAGAAATATACAACTATTAATTTAAATATAGAACACATCATTTATGGAAACGGTAAACCGTTTCATGCCTCACTTAAGAAACTTGGAGCAAAACATAGGTGTGTGAAGATAATTATTTCCATAATTAATATGTAGATCGTGCAACACTGTTTTTAATAAAATATTTGTTTGTCTTTTTTTTAAATATTTAAATCTCTGGCTTTTAACTGCTTTTATTCAAATTATCTGACGTTTACGGCTGCCTGATGAAAAATGGCTTCCTCATCATCCATCAATTTATCACTTACTGATGCATGTTATCTTCCTTACGCTTATTCTCTCTCTTCCTTTTGTGATTGTAAGATCAGACAGAATAAAATTGGGATGCTATGCTAATTTTTCGCCCACCCCTGCTGTTAGCTTCATGCTGTGCCAACAGCACATTACCATGGGGAATTACAACATGCTATACCGTAATTATTCACATTCATAGAATCAAAAATCCCTCACTCCCTCATTCTTACGTATGGCGGTGAGTGTAGATTTCTTACTAGGATGTTTGAATAGCCAAATTATTTGATAGTAGTGGTCCCAACATTACACGCTGTCTTTATCTGAACATATAATTTAGAGAGAGATGATTTTGAGGGTGGGTTATTATACTGATTGTACTGGGATAGATGATTAGGGTGATGCG